>JAWNNA010000717.1:0-324215 GCA_035043295.1 Drosophila sordidapex | reverse complement strand
TCTCACATATAATGTCATATAACATAACCGTCACTAGTCATATATATTTGCATCTTTGTAATTAAATCTCTAGCACTTAAGCACTCTAGCAACTATACAAGTTCTCCGACACACAAATTAAGCCAAATAAAAATACTTTGTGTGCTTCAAAAACGCTTTTTTTATAATAATAGATTATTGCAGGTTTCTGCATATCAAAATTGCGGCATACTTTTAGGTTCACACTAAATTGTCGCTCAGCTACATATTTTCTTTACTGGTAATTGAAGTTAGCAAATATACGAACCAGCGTAATTTTTTTGTTGCTGTATTGTCCAAATTGATCTCATGTAAAATATGCGGCATACTTTCAGGAGCGCACATGTTGGGAGGAATGTTGTTTATATTTTTCTAAGCTGAATGTCTTACAACTATTTATAACCGCCCACGTGAATATAAAATAATTTAGTACAAGAAAACCATAAAAAAATTATTAAATTAACGAATTTAGTGAAATGCGTATTTAAATTGCAAATTGCTGTTAAGAATGAGAAATATGAGAACAACCAACTTGATTCAATTTTATTTATTTCAGTTTAAACGCGCTCAGCATTTATATTTATATTTATTATATTTACTCTTCCGTGTCACTTAGTTACCTCCATTGGGCAGTGAAGTCAGTTCAGCAAGTCATTTAAAGTGAGATAAAACGATAACAACAAAGAAAGCTACACACAAATATAGATTATATTTTCAATACTGAGTATTAACGAAAGAGTGACTAAAGAGCGGCGTCAGATAGTGTATTGTCATATGTATATAGATATGCAAAATATTCTTGAATGGGTTTTTAATTTATTAAACAAATTCATGTGGGGTCATAATGAAATCATGTTCATAGTTGATTATAAGCATTTATTTATAAGCAGATGTATACATCATTTATTAAGGCTTTGACGAGAGTAAATATTATAACATTTGTACATTTTAATCAGTGTGTAGCTAAGTGCTACAAACTTAAGAGGTAGTCGGATGATTATGATTGATGTTCTGATATTTTTGTCAACTTTTTATATACTTTCGCATGCCGTAATTTTGGTGTCTAACGCTTCAACACTTTTGCAGGATATGTTGTAGTCTAGCACTTCATAAGTGTTTACAATTTATTTCACATACTTTAATGAGATGCTGCTGAAATGCTTCCAAATTGAACTTAGAAAGTGATCAAGAGATGACTTTCTTTTCTGTCTCAGCTTCCACTTTGTCATCGACATCAGCTGTAGTCTGCGGCTTAGTCCTATTCCTTATAAAGTCAAACATGCGTTCCCCCCGTCCAAACAGCTCTCCCTCTGCCAAATTAATGGGCAGTTTCCTATTGCCCGTCTCCGGCAGGTGGAGGCACATATAGGCGCAAATGAAGAACAGCAGACACATAATAATCGAAGGCAGTGCCTTGTAGTATATGGCCAGGTGCAGGATGTAGGGCGAGAGCAGAGAGGCAGCTGCTCCGGCCATGTGAGCCACAGCCAGGCCACGAGATCGCACACAAGTGGGCACCAGCTCTGTGGAGAACAACAATGTGCAACCAAGGCAGAGAGAGACAGCCAAACGCGAGACCATCGTCAGGCAGACCAAAAGCACGACGCCGGGTTGTTGCCACAGCGTCAAGTATATGCCACTGGCTGCTGAAAAGAGTCCTGTGAGTAGCATTGATAGCACCGCGGCACCCTTGCGACCAATCCGCTTCTGCATATACGCCTGAATGAAGCCAGAGGGAAACACCGGCAAGGCGGTCAGGGCCAACATTATCAATGGTGATATGCCCAGACCTTCAACATTGCGTGCCATCGTATTGAAGCAGATGGTAACAATCGTGCTAAAATGACAGACAGCATTGGAATAGACACATAAATGGGGACTAGTAACTATAACACTCACAATACGATCAGCATTTGGATTAATATTCTGCGCAGATTCGGCGTCTTGAACATGTCCATCAGCTTGTCCTGTTTGTCTTTGCCTTGCTGCTCTTTATTGTTGCAGTAGCTGCGAAATGCATTGATATCCTCATCGTTGAGGTGGCGACGATTGAATTTGGCCACTCTCTGTAATCGCAGGACAGCGCCATCGATGTCATTCCGTGTGACCAGCCACTGGGCGCTCTCCTGCATAAGGAAATAGAAGAGTGTGACCACCAGCAGCGAAAGCGAGGAGCAGGTGAGGAACAGACGCCAATTGCCCACGAGTATCGCCAACCCTGAAGCACAAGCCATGCCCAAACAGAAGAAGATAGCCATGTTGACAGTCAAACCCCACATGCGAATTGTCGGAGATGTATATTCGAGAACTGCAAATAAATGTTTAAAATAAAAATAAATTTAGTTAATAGTAAATATTTTTGAGAGCGATGCTCACCCAGAATATACATGAGATATGTGTTGGTATCCACGGCAAGGCCAGAAACGAAACGAGTTATCGAAAAAGCTGTCAAACTGCCTGTAAAGATGGTCGAGAAGTCGCCCAAAAAGCCGCACCAATTGGCTAAAATGAGCGCCTTAATCCGGCCAATTTTATCTCCGAGCAGGCCAAATATAAACGTTCCAAACAGGGAGCCCACAAAGAAAAAAGATTGTCCCACTCGTGGCTTGTAAGCCGCATCGCAGACCCAATCAAGCTGTTTACACAGCCAGATAAGATAATGCCAATAATATTTCAATAACAGATAAATTATCAAATAACTTGTGAATAACTCACCTCTGTGTTCATACTCCTAAATTCAAAATCATAGTTATAAATCCAGCGATCACAACGCTTCTCGCTCACAGTCACATTCAATCCATCTGAATCAACACTTTCCAGTCGGGTGCATGAAGGTTTCTCGAACTGATTGTAGATGGCCTCGATCTGGGAAAAGTTGCGATCCTCCAGCTGCTCGTGATAGCACCAGTGGTCGGGCACAAAACTGATCACATTCTGGGAGAAGCTGTGCATCGATGTGACAAACATCAGTAGACTGAAGAGCCCCAGCAGTAGATACTGATAGCGATGGCTATTGCCGCACTTGGCCAGTATATCATCGAAATCCATGGCGCGCGTCAAGATAGCAGCCATTCAGTTAGAGATTCAAGCGACACACGTATACTGCCAGCTGGCGTGATCGCTAGCTGCCTCTTCGGCAAAAACGCTAAGAACGAGTTTTGAAAGGCGAAAGCAAACAGGAAATAGCAAATAGCAAATAATATACGTTACGTTATACGTTATATACAGACTCTCCAAAATACTGCATATATGTATATGCCACCCTCGCATTGATCTTTAGAAAATCATAAAAGCTAATGTTTTGAGTTGCTTCTGCACGTATGAAAAATCATTTTGAATATTAGACATATCACTGAAATGAAGAAAAGAAAGACCCTGGTTTTTAGAATTGTACATTCTGAATAGTAATGTGAGTTACCATTTGCGATTTTCTACAATTGAGGAAGATTATTAATCTGATCGTAGTACTTACAAAGTCACGACCATAGTTAGCGCCGTTTGGCGCAAATGGGGCGTTCGCAACAACTTTGCCTTTTGCTATTGCTTATCCTTATATATGTGTGTTCAGAATATCTTTAAAATCAACACCAAAAATAGAGTTAGCTTCAGTGATATGTATTTTCAGTTTGTATAATATTTTATTATTTTCTTTTATATTATTTAGTTTTCCTTATTATTATGATTTAAGTTTTATTTTATTTATTATTCAAATTTATATTTACTCACCTCGGCATTCATGCTACGGAATCCATAGTCATATTTGTATATCCAGCGATCGCAACTCTTGCTGCTCACGGTCAGATTGTGGCCATCTTCGAGCCACTCGATCGTCTCCAGGCGCGTGCAGTAGGCATCCTTGCCAAATGGAGCGTAGATGGCGGCGATTTCGCCGTGACTGCGTTTCTCCAGCTGATCGTGGTAGCACCAATGTTGAGGCACAAATCCGATTATGTTCTGGGAATAGTAGTGCACAGTGCTGGTAAACGCAATGTAGCCGAGCAGCAGCAGCATTAGATACTGATAGCGACCGGCATCCCCGCACTTTTCCAGAATTTTATCAAAATCCATAATGCGATCGTTTCTCTCTACTCCACTCTATACTCGGCTCCGGCTGAGATTCGACTAAGACTAAAACCGTTGAGCCACAACCACACTTGCAATCCGAATGTCTCATTCCGATTCCGATAAGATAGTTGCTGGTGTTTTGCCGCCTTATCGCATTTGCGTGTCTACCAGCGCTCTTTGCTTCCATCCGTCTATCCGTCCATTACGAAAGAAATGTTTTATTATTTAAGTAAATTCGCTTATTCACATTAAACTGCACAGAGAGACCGGCGTCTGTCTGAAGCGCCGCGCTCGCGAGAATTCCGCATCTATGTGGGTGTTTATATATATATGTACAGGTGTACATATGCTCTATACTATATCCGAATCGTGACGATACACTGTTTGTTGCTGTTAGATATTTTCTTATGCCAATTCGTAAATCTAAATAGCGTGATTTTTAAGTTTGTTTTATATGAACGGTGAGAGACAATATTTATCTAAAATTCGACAGTCATATAACCAATTTGTTGTTTTAGAATGTTTATTTAGAACGCATCATGACTGTCGGTTCTGTATACGCATAGAATCTGATATCTTATTCAATTTTTGTGAGAGCTTTTTATGTGAAAGCTGTCATATTTAATATCGCACACATAATGTCATAAAATATAACCGTCACTAGTCATATATATTTGCATCTTTGTAATTAAATCTCTAGCACTTAAGCACTATACAAGTTCTCCGACACACAAATTAAGCCAAATAAAAATACTTTGTGTGCTTAAAAAACGCCTTTTTTTATAATAATAGATTTTTGCAGGTTTCTGCATATCAAAATTGCGGCATACTTTTAGGTTCACACTAAATTGTCGCTCAGCAACATATTTTCTTTAAGGGTAATTGAAGGGGTTAGCAAATACACGAACCAGCGTCAATTATCTGTTGCACTAATGTCTAAATTGATCTCATAATGAAATCATGTTTTGTATACCATCTTACATCTGTTTATGATTCATAGTTGATTATAAGCATTTATTTATAAGCAGATGAATACATTATTTTTTAAGGCTTTGACGAGAGTAAATATTATAATATACGCACATTTCAATCAGTGTGTCTAGCTAAGTGCCACAAACTTAAGAGGTAGTCAGATGATTAGCTTGCCTGCTAAAATATTATTAAATATGTTATTATATTTATGTTCTGATATTTTTGTCAACTTTTTATATACTTTCGCATGCCTTAATTTTTGTGTCTCACGCTTCAACACTTTTGCAGGATATATTGTAGTCTAGCACTCCACAAGTGTTTGCAATTTATTTCACATACTTTAATGTGCTGGCGAAATGCTTCCAAATTGAACTTAGAAATTGATTAAGAGATGAGTTTCTGTTGCGTCTCAGCTTCCAGTTTGTCATCGACATCAGCTGTAGTCTGCGGCTTAGTCCTATTCCTTATAAAGTCAAACATACGTTCACCCCGCCCAAACAGCTCTCCCTCTGCCAAATTAATGGGCAGTTTGCTGTTGCCCGTCTCCGGCAGGTGGAGGCAAATATAGGCGCAAGTGAAGAACACAAGGCACATAATAATCGAAGGCAGTGCCTTGTAGTAAATGGCCAGGTGCAGGATGTAGGGCGAGAGCAGAGAGGCAGCTGCTCCGGCCATGTGAGCCACAGCCAGGCCACGAGATCGCACACAAGTGGGCACCAGCTCTGTAGCGAACATCAATGTGGAGCCAAAGCAGAGAGCGACAGCCAAACGCGAGACCATCGTCAGGCAGACCAAAAGCACGACGCCGGGTTGTTGCCACAGCGTCAAAGCTATGCCACTGGTTGCTGAAAAGAGTCCTGTGAGTAGCATCGATGACACCGCGCTACCCTTGCGACCAATCCACGTCTGCATAACCGCCACCATTAAACCAGAGGGAAACACCGTCAAGGCGGTTAGGGCCAACATTATCAATGGTGATATGCCCAGACCCTCAACATTGCGTGCCATCGTATTGTAGCCGACGCAAACCATCGTGCTAAAATGACAGACAGCATTGGAATAGACACATAAATGGGGACTAGTAACTATAACACTTACAATACGATCAGCATTTGGATTAATATTCTGCGCAGATTCGGCGTCTTGAACATGTCCATCAGCTTGTCCTGTTTGTCTTTGCCTTGCTGCGCTTTATTGTTGCAGTTAATCTGACAGTAGCTGCGAAATGCATTGATATCCTCATCGTTGAGGTGGCGACGATTGAATTTGGCCACTCTCTGTAATCGCAGGACAGCGCCATCGATGTCGTTGCGTGTGACCAGCCACTGGGCGCTCTCCTGCATAAGGAAATAGAAGAGTGTGACCACCAGCAGCGAAAGCGAGGAGCAGGTGAGGAACAGACGCCAATTGCCCACGAGTATCGCCAACCCTGAAGCACTAACCATGCCCAAACAGCGGAAGAGACCCATGGTGACAGTCAAACCCCAGTTGCGAATTGCCGGAGATGTATATTCGAGAACTGCAATTATATGTATTGAACAAAATTCTTTTCAAAAATTTTGAGAGCGATGCTCACCTAGAATATACATGAGATATGTGTTGGTTTCCACGGCAAGGCCAGAAACGAAACGAGTTATCGAAAAAGCTGTCAAACTGCCAGTAAAAATGGTCGAAAAGTCGCCCAAAAAGCCGCACCAATTGGCTAAAATGAGCGCCTTAATCCGGCCAATTTTATCTCCGAGCTGACCAAATATAAATGTTCCAAACAGGGAGCCCACAAAGAAAAAAGATTGTCCCACGCGTGGCTTGTAAGCCGCATCGCAGACCCAATCAAGCTGTTTACACAGCCAGATAAGATAATGCCAATAATATTGCAAAAAACTAGTGAATAACTCACCTCTGTGTTCATACTCCTAAATCCAAAATCATAGTTATAAATCCAGCGATCACAACGCTTCTCGCTCACAGTCACATTCAATCCATCTGAATCAACACTTTCCAGTCGGGTGCATGAAGGTTTTTCGAACTGATTGTAGATGGCCTCGATCTGGGAAAAGTTGCGATCCTCCAGCTGCTCGTGATAGCACCAGTGATCGGGCACAAAACTGATCACATTCTGGGAGAAGCAGTGCATCGCTGTGACAAACATCAGTAGACCGTAGAGCCCCAGCAGTAGATACTGATAGCGATGGCTATTGCCGCACTTGGCCAGTATATCATCGAAATCCATGGCGCGCGACAAGACAGCAGCCATTGAGATTGAGATTCAAGCGACACGGTGGCCCTCGATTCGTTTAGTTTTTATTAGTATTGTTGTTATTGCTGTGTTGGGCGGGGCGCCAGCTCGTCAGTCAGCCAGTGAGCACTCGGCCGATGCCACACGTATACTGCCAGCTGAAGTGATCGCTAGCTGCCTCTTTGGCTTACGCTTACGCTTCTCGCCACCATCAGAAGGGAGCCAGCTTTAAGTAGCATCGATTAAGGGTTGTAAATTTAGGCAACTGACATGTTTCACATTCAATAAGCAAACCAAAACAAATGACTATCTACAGTGCAGTACACTCAAAAAAATACAGTCTTCATTTTAGGAACTCGCCAAACTTACCTTATAACTCAGAAAGCAAATTATCTATGACTGCAGCTTGTCGCTTTCTAATAACCAATGTATACAAGAAAATGCATCTAATAAATCACGGATTAATTCTGATCTTACCTTATTTTGTACTTATATTTATTGTATAATAAATATAAATAAAACCATATTTTTGGTTTAGGACTTTTTAATTTTAAGAAAATTTTTCTGTTATATAAAAGTTATTTCTGTAACCCCGAAAAACTGTCCAATTTTGAGGTCGATTTTCATTATTGGTCGACTTTTCTTCTGAGTGTAGCTGCATGAGAAATAAACAAAAAAATGCTCTTTTAAGTTTTTTTTTCACGCATTTTATTTTATCTGGGAATAATCGAATTCAGACCTTTGGCATTTCATTTAGAATGTTTTTGTTGAAACTCGAATTGTGTTTTTGACATTTTATTTGTATTTAATTAAAGTAAAAAGCTGATTTAAGCTGTT
Source organism: Drosophila sordidapex (assembly GCA_035043295.1). Classification (NCBI taxonomy): domain Eukaryota; kingdom Metazoa; phylum Arthropoda; class Insecta; order Diptera; family Drosophilidae; genus Drosophila; species Drosophila sordidapex. Next base: position 316,087 of record JAWNNA010000717.1, on the reverse strand, counting down.
AAGAAATTAACATATTTGGTGTGACATACATTCATATATGAAATTCTCCGAGCATCAAAATTATACTTAAGAGGCAAGTGTTTCTTGATCTAGCTATGCTTTCTGGATTAATATGTAATTTTACTTTAATTAATATTATTTGATATACAAGTGAAACTATAATTTATAATATTTTTTAATGGAATGTTATACAATTTTGCTTAAATTAAAATTAATATTGAATTAATAAAGAGGAGTTAATTCCTTCGATTCTTGAATTGCAACTCTCTTATCTTATGTATCTACAGTGGCTCGCACCTTATTTGGATCAGTGTCAAAGAAAAAACGTAATTGCCTGCCATAAGCTAATTATTCATTCTTTTTCAAAAATTCCAAAGACCGATGGCAGGTACATGTATTAACCACCAATATGAATGGAAGACCCTCATAAACTGAGGTTTCCCCACCTGCTAGGTAGAATTATGAAAATGTAGCCAACTTTTATGGGCAATTTTATTTGAACCAGGTACATTGTGGACACCTTGGTTGCCATAACACCCGGATTTTTTACCTAAAGTTGAATATATTCGGTATAAATAGATCAATCCTTCGTAGTCAGCTTAGTTATATCCTGCATCTCGGGTGTAACAAGCCAACAAGGACTATGGACAAACAGACCATCATTGCACAACGGAAACTCATCCTGGAACACTTCCAAAACGGATATTCACATCGCCAAATAGCTGAAATGGTCATTCTGAGCAACTCAACTGTGTATAACATCATTCGGCGCTTCGTCGACGCAAATCGGATTGACGGCAAGGCAGAATGGCACCAAACAAGATTTTCACCAAAGAGGAGGAGCGGAGGATCATCAGGAAAATTAGGGGAAATCCCAAACTATCTGCTCCAAAACTGACTCAACAGGTGCAGGATGAAATGGGGAAAAAGTAATGTGTGGAAACTGTGCGCAGGTTTCTGCGCAAACGTGACATTAATACCCGAGTACCACGGAAGAAGCCCTTTATAAGCGTAAAAAATAAAGGGACTTGGATGACGTTCGCCAAAAACAACTTGGACAAGGATTTGGAGTTCTGGAACACAGTCAAATTTGCAGATTAGTCCAAATTCAACATTTTTGACTCAGACGGACGGAATTGTGTGTGGCGACAGTCCATTACTAGTGTTCGAGTACGAACATGTGACGCAGTGAGATGCTGATAGCTGGCCCATGCAAGCCAGCCTTGGTCATCGTTGTGCCAGCCGCTGTTAGGCGCCGATGCGGTCGCCTTACAAACGGCTGCATAATATTATATATGTATTTAGGTTTAAGCATTTTACATAAATAAAGGGGCCACTCATCAGAGAAGGCAGTTCGATTCTAAACGTCGTCTCAGCGTGTTGACCACACACTATATGTGTATCACACAACTAGCCTCAGCTTCCAGTTTGACATCAACATCAGCTGTAGTCTGCGGCTTAGTCCCAATCCTTATAAAGTCAAACATGCGTTCCCCCTGCCCAAACAGCTCTCCCTCTGCCAAATTAATGGGCAGTTTCCTGTTGCCCGTCTCCGGCAGGAGGAGGCACATATAGGCGCAAGTGAAGAACACCAGGCACATAATAATCGAAGGCAGTGCCTTGTAGTAAATGGCCAGGTGCAGTATGTAGGGCGAGAGCAGAGAGGCAGCTGCTCCGGCCATGTGAGCCACAGCCAGGCCACGAGATCGCACACAAGTGGGCACCAGCTCTGTAGAGAACATCAATGTGGAGCCAAAGCAGAGAGCGACAGCCAAACGCGAGACCATCGTCAGGCAGACCAAAAGCACGACGCCGGGTTGTTGCCACAGCGTCAAAGCTATGCCACTGGCTGCTGAACAGAGTCCTGTGAGTAGCATCGATGACACCGCGCTACCCTTGTGACCAATCCGCGTCTGCATAACCGCCACCATTAAACCAGAGGGAAACACCGTCAAGGCGGTCAGGGCCAACATTATCAATGGTGATATGCCCAGACCCTCAACATTGCGTGCCATCGTATTGTAGCCGACGGTAACAATTGTGCTAAAATGCCAGACAACATTGGAATAGACACATAAATGGGGACTAGTAACTATAACACTTACAATACGATCAGCATTTGGATTAATATTCTGCGCAGATTCGGCGTCTTGAACATGTCCATCAGCTTGTCCTGTTTGTCTTTGCCTTGCTGCGCTTTATTGTTGCAGTTAATCTGACAGTAGCTGCGAAATGCATTGATATCCTCATCTTTGAGGTGGCGACGATTGAATTTGGCCACTCTCTGTAATCGCAGGACAGCGCCATCGATGTCGTTGCGTGTGACCAGCCACTGGGCGCTCTCCTGCATAAGGAAATAGAAGAGTGTGACCACCAGCAGCGAAAGCGAGGAGCAGGTGAGGAACCGACGCCAATTGCCCACGAGTATCGCCAACCCTGAAGCACAAACCATTCCCAAACAGTAGAAGATACCCATGGTGACAGTCAAGCCCCAGTTGCGAATTGCCGGAGATGTATATTCGATAACTGCAATTAAATGTATCGAAAAAAATTGTTGCAAAGATGTTGAGGGCGATGCTCACCTAGAATAAACATGAGATATGTGTTGGTATCCACGGCAAGGCCAGAAATGAAACGAGTTATCGAAAAAGCTGTCAAGCTGCCAGTAAAAATGGTAGAGAAGTCTCCCAAAAAGCCGCACCAATTGGCCAAAATGAGCGCCTTAATCCGGCCAATTTTATCTCCGAGCTGACCAAATATAAACGTTCCAAACAGGGAGCCCACAAAGAAAAAGGATTGTCCCACTCGTGGCTTGTAAGCCGCATCGCAGACCCAATCAAGCTGTTTACACAGCCAGATAAGATAATGCCAATAATATTTCAATAACAGAAAAATAAACAAATAACTAGTGAACTTACCTCTGTGTTCATACTCCTAAATCCAAAATCATAGTTATAAATCCAGCGATCACAACGCTTCTCGCTCACAGTCACATTCAATCCATCTGAATCAACACTTTCCAGTCGGGTGCATGAAGGTTTCTCGAACTGATTGTAGATGGCCTCGATCTGGGAAAAGTTGCGATCCTCCAGCTGCTCGTGATAGCACCAGTGATCGGGCACAAAACTGATCACATTCTGGGAGAAGCAGTGCATCGATGTGACAAAAATCAGTAGACTGAAGAGCCCCAGCAGTAGATACTGATATCGATGGCTATTGCCGCACTTGGCCAGTATATCATCAAAATCCATGGCGCGCGTCAAGATAGCAGCCATTGAGATTGAGATTCAAGCGACACGGTGGCCCTCGATTCGTTTAGTTTTTATTAGTATTGTTGTTATTGCTGTGTTGGGCGGGGCGCCAGCTCGTCAGTCAGCCAGTCAGCACTCGGCCGATGCCACACGTATACTGCCAGCTGACGTGATCGCTAGCTGCCTCTTTGGCTTACACTTACGCTTCTCGCCACCATCAGAAGGGAGCCAGCTTTAAGTAGCATCGATTAAGGGTTGTAAATTTAGGCAACTGACATGTTTCACATTCAATAAGCAAACCAAAACAAATGACTATCTACAGTGCAGTACACTCAAAAAAATACAGTCTTCATTTTAGGAACTCGCCAAACTTACCTTATAACTCAGAAAGCAAATTATCTATGACTGCAGCTTGTCGCTTTCTAATAACCAATGTATACAAGAAAATGCATCTAATAAATCACGGATTAATTCTGATCTTACCTTATTTTGTACTTATATTTATTGTATAATAAATATAAATAAAACCATATTTTTGGTTTAGGACTTTTTAATTTTAAGAAAATTTTTTTATTTTTATAAAAGTTATTTCTGTAACCCCGAAAAACTGTCCAATTTTGAGGTCGATTTTCATTATTGGTCGACTTTTCTTCTGAGTGTAGCTGCATGAGAAATAAACAAAAAAATGCTCTTATAAGTTTTTTTTCACGCATTTCATTTTATCTGGGAATAATCGAATTCAGACCTTTGGCATTTCATTTAGAATGTTTTTGTTGAAACTCGAAATGTGTTTTTGACATTTTATTTGTATTTAATTAATGTAAAAAACTGATTTAAGCTTTTAAGATATTAACATATTTGGTGTGACATACATACATATATGAAATTCTTCGAGCATCAAAATTATATTGATTATTCTTGATTTTACTTTAATTAATATTATTTGATATACAAGTGAAACTATAATTTATAATATTTTTTAATGGAATGTTATACAATTTTGCTTAAATTAAAATTAATATTGAATTAATAAAGAGGAGTTAATTCGTTCGATTCTTGAATTGCAACTATCTTATCTTATGTATCTATAATTTCCGTCGTTTTCAGCTCTGCCTGGAGCTCAGTTTCCTTTGAGTCCGGCTGTTTGCGCAAATGCTGCAGAAAATCAAACATTCGCTCGCCCTTGCCAAACTCCTCCCCCTCGGCGAGAGACATGGGCAGCTTCCTGTGGCGTGTCTCGGGGAGCAGCAGACAGACATAGGCACCCAAGAAGAAGAGCAGGACCAGGATTACAGAGGGTGCCGACTTGAAGTACGTGCCCAAGTGCAGAATGTACGGCGATAGGAAAGATGCCGCGAAGCCAGCAACGTGCACCACAGCAACCCCACTGCCCCTCACACAAGTGGGTATCAGTTCGGTGCAGAGCTGTGAACTTGCACCATCCGCAATCGAGACGCCGAAGCGTGCCACAAGTGTCAAGCCGACTAGTAGCACTACGCTACCATTCTCACCCTGTGCTATAACGAGTCCTGCGGCTCCTGCGAAAATACCCGTAATTGCCATCCAACTGAAGGCGGTCATCTTGCGGCCAGTGGCGTCCTGCAACACGCCCTGCAGATACCCCGATGGTGGCAACGTCAACGCCGTTAGCGAGAACATTATAAACGGCGATATACCCAGTCCCTCCACATTCCGTGCTAGGGTATTGTAGCAGGGCACCACAATGATGCTGTGGATATTCAGAAACACATTAAAGCGTGCCAGCCTCGATCATTGAATAATCGAAATTTGATAATTCAGTCTCTAAAATTGCGGTAGATATGGGTTTTTCAATTTTTGTCTCACCAATGTGAGGTGGAGGGGTGGAACGGACAAACACTTAGGCAGACATTACACAAATCGAATATACTTGAATATATTTTGTATCAGAGTGCTTGATTAACTCTCTTTTGAAGAATGTTATCAAACATCTAGTAAAGTATAGTATAGTGCAGTAAAAATCTTTAAGGTAGATTGTCAGGATATTACCCCATCATGATACTAATCGATTTGAGCTTTGAGTTACATTGAAGATATTAGGTGTTAGAGTATAAAAAATGCTTATTGCATGAGGAAGTCTCACTTACAAAATGAGCAGCATTTTAAATGCGCTGCTGCGCATGCGTGGCGTCTTCAGCATGTCAAGCAGCTTGGCCTGCCGCTCCTCGCCTCCGCCTCCGCCCCCGCCATCGCCATCGCCCTCGCCGTCTGCTACCTTGTGGTAGTGCTGCTGACAGTAGCTGTTGAAGGCCTTGAAGTCATCATCGCTGACCACGCGTCGATTGATTCTGGCCACACGTCGCAGACGTCGGATGGCGCCATCGATATCGTTGCGTGTGACCAGCCACTGGGCGCTCTCCTGCACCAGGCCGTAGAAGAGTGTGACCAGCAACAGTGGCAGCGAGGAGCAGGCGAGATACAGGCGCCAATTGCCCACGAGCACAGCTAGCCAGGAGGCGCAAATTAGGCCCAATGAGTAGAAAATGCCCAAAACCGTGTTTAGACCCACATTGCGCATCGATGGCGAAACATATTCAAAAACTGATCAATGAAATAAATAAAAATAAATTGGGACACATTTCTGCTGGCAATTGGCAAACACTTACTTAGAATGAACATCAGATACGAGTTTGCGTCTGCGGCCAGGCCAGAAACGAAACGAGTTATCGAAAATGCAGTCACACTCCGCGTAAAGATGGTCACAAAGTCGCCCAAGAAGCCACACCAATTGGCTAAAATAAGCGCCTTAATCCGTCCAATTCGATCACCCAACACGCCAAATAAAAGCGTGCCACACATGGAGCCCACAAAGAAAAAAGATTGCCCCACGCGTGGCTTGTAAGCCGCATCGCAGACCCAATCAAGCTGTTTACACCGCCAGATAAGATAATGCCAATAATATTTCAATAACAGAAAAATAAACAAATAACTAGTGAATAACTCACCTCTGTGTTCATACTCCTAAATCCAAAATCATAGTTATAAATCCAGCGATCACAACGCTTCTCGCTCACAGTCACATTCAATCCATCTGAATCAACACTTTCCAGTCGGGTGCATGAAGGTTTCTCGAACTGATTGTAGATGGCCTCGATCTGGGAAAAGTTGCGTTCCTCCAGCTGCTCGTGATAGCACCAGTGATCGGGCACAAAACTGATCACATTCTGGGAGAAGTAGTGCATGGACACGACGACCATCAGGTAACCATAGAGTGCCAATAGCAGATACTGATAGCGATGGCTATTGCCGCACTTGGCTAGAATCTCGTCGAAATCCATGTTTGGCTGCAATTTCAGCTTTTTGTCATTTTTTGGTAATCTCAAGTAGCGAATTTTAGCCTCAAGATAAGATCTACAAGAATTCGATTTTGAAAGTAAAAATAAAACTAAATTGATAAAACACTTTTTTGAGGGTATATATTTCAGGCTTAAGATTTTTTTTTAACACATCCAGTATAATTTATGCTGTTTTTTTTCTCTGTGTAATGCCCAGAGTTTTTAGTGGTAATCTCCAAAGCGTTTTATTAGCCCGCACACATATTAAATCGAAATCGATTTTCAAAGCAAACCCGTTCCGCAGACGTTCTACTAACGAGGCGTGTATTAAGCCAACTGGTTGTTGCTGCCACCCCGAGAGACATATTTGAAGACTGTTACAACACGCACTGGCCAATTTAAACAAAGAGCGCTGTACTCACTCACTCACTCTCTCCTTGCCTCTCTCTCTCTCTCTCTCTCTCACTCTTTCACTCTGTCTGGCATTTGAATTATGCGAGCAATCGGCACATAAGCATTCCACATGTGAAATTCGCTGGGATATTAGTTATTGGCACTGACCACTGAAGATGGAATAGAAACGCGACTCGAAACGAGACTCAATATTTGTCAATTGTAAATACCTCGCCTCCGCCTCCAATTAAAAGGTATATCGACTTGGTCACTATGTTTGTGCTATATTTATTCATTCGCTCAGTCATCTGACAAAACTTGTAATGCAACTTCTTAAAGTGTAAATTGGATAAGTTGCGAATTGGCAAAAGTTTCAGTCCAACTTTTTCTATTGCAAAAGTTTCTTGGCATTTATATTCCTTGTTAAACTTGCAACAGATGTTTGTATAAGTGGCGACAGATGCGTCACTTAAGTACTCTGCCTCTAACCTGGCAACAAAAATGTTTTTCTTATAAAAACAGATGTTTTACTACATTTTTAACTCCTTCTAAATTGGTAATGATTTCAAAAATGTAAACATCTGTTTTAGCCAGTTTCAAGACTTTCTGCTTAAGTCCAACATGTTCCAGTTATGGACCAGTTTACATTGCTGTTTAGGAAATGGGATAGGGTATTTCAGAGCCGGCTCTGTGCAGCTTGACGACTTCCATTCTGGCTGTGATTTTTAGCACAAACACGACGGCCAGATTTCGTTTCAATGAATTTAAATTATTGCCACTTTATGGCTTTGATTTATGAGCTAAAAATAAAAGACGCTAATAAATTGAATATTTTTTTTTTAGATTTTATTTTTGATTTTTGTCGTTTTTGTATCGTTTTTCAATAAGTATGTTGTCTTCAATTACAATTGCTATTTTTATTTGATATATGCTTACATTTCACAAAGTTTTCTTCTGAATAATTAATAATAGTGGTTTGTTGCTTGTTTTTTTTTTAAGTGTCGAACTTGTGGTTCAACTTTTGCATTTGATTTTATGTTCGGTTTTGTTTGTATTATAAATGTAGTAAACGCATTTTGATAACAGGATACGATAAGACTTCTATGTGTAGACAATTAATTCATTTGATTGCTATGTACCATATATACCTATATATAGTATATAACTGTACACGTACATACATTCCATGCAACATGTGTGTCTGTGTGTGTGTGTGTGTGTTAACTAAATTTCCATAATTAACAACTAAATTGTAGGGTATAGCTGCATTCTAATACGAGTTCATTAAATTAGTTTGAGAGTACAAATAAGTAGTATAGCATAGTGCACAATAATAATAATAATCATAATAATAATAATGATAATAATATTAAACTTATCGACGACTTTTACATTTACACAATCAATTTGATATAAATGATGCTCAGGGTATACATATACTTTAAGTAGACTTTATAGCTATGGATAGGAAATAAACAATTTACATAGGGTCTCGATGAGCTGAGTAAATGGACTATTCAAAATATGACATACATAACATATACATATGTATATACATAATTATTATTCTTTATGAATCATGTTTTCAAACTTTACATACAAAATACATACACTACCTAAAATACATACAAAACAATGTTTTTTCTTCTCTTGCCTAACTGTGTTTGGGAAATTACTCTCGTAGACTAGTTAGATTACATATTATAAAACTGCCGCTGCTGAAATATATAATGTCAAATTTCTATAGCAAAAATATTTTAAGCATACATTTTTAGAAAACTAAAGATTTTTTCAACCAATACAACTACATTTTCGATATAATGCTGTTCTCTATCGACTCTGCCATGATCAACCTTCAATGCTATCATAAAATACTTCATCATTATCTGCTTGCTCGGATTCTGGTTCCGATTGCTCCTCAAAGTCGTCTACATCGTAGGATATCAGGGATTGTAGACTCTGCTCCTTATGCTGCACATGATGCACCTGAAACGCCCACGCATCATGTTGTGGCATGCCAAACCAAAGGGCATAGTCAGCTTCCCCCGCCTCAGCATCAGTCCCAGCTCCATCCTCATCCTCAGCTGTGGTTACATCTGCACCAGCATTTGGTGGCCCAATGGAATCGCTATAACCATAGTCGAACGTGACCAGCAGATTGTCGCTGCCACAGTCCATGGAATCGGGCGTTGTATATTGTGTGTAATACGAATCGTAGGCCGTCTCCTCGGATATATTCTCATCATCCTGCTCTTTGATATATTTCAATGGTTCCATAAATGTGCGATTTTTCTGGTTGTTCATTTTGTGATTGTTGTTGTTATTGTTGTTGTTACTGTTGTTGCTTGTTGTTTGCCATAACTGCCAATTGTTGTTATTGAAACGGAAATTTGGCTTAGTTGCAATATTTGCCAAATTCTGTGCAATCGAGAAGAGCAAAAGAAAATAGAATATATATATCACAAATTTGAGTTCACATCGGTGTATCGGGAGAACAAAAACAAAAAAAAGATATGCAAATTGGAAACACAGAAACAAGGCATTTTGGGTATTAAAGACATAATGTTTATGGTTTTAGAGGCACCAAAAGTTAGATAAAAAAACATAAAAGTATCTCGGTTAGCATTTAGCGAAGAAAGAGTTTAGAGAACCGCAGCCAATACTTAAGGTTGTATATAGTACAGTAAATAAACAAATTAACGACTGCAAAGCATATCCGTTTCTCCAAAGATAATCAATATGTTGAGGTGCTTACTTTATGGATCAGTTTTTGGGTATAAATTTGTTGCTGCCTGCATTGGAAATTAGAGAGAGGGAAAGAGACAGCGAAAGAGTGTAAACGTCTGTGTCTGTATCTGTGTGTGTGTGTGTATCTGTGTGTGTGTGTATCTGTGTGTGTGTGTATCTGTGTGTGTGTTTAAAAACTACTGCAAAACTAACTACAAAAATACAAAGAACTACCACAAAACAAAAGTCAAGCGAATTGCCTGCTTTTTTGTTGGTGCAGTGTTGGATAAGCAGAGAAATAATAAATAAAAGCTGTGTTGTGCAAGGGTGGTTTTTTTTGGGGGGGGTGGTAGAGGGGTAGCTTAACCTACAAAATTAGAGAGAGACTTACGCGTATAACATAATTGCGGCAAAGTGTCTTAGTTCTTTGTCTTTGGCTCGAAACAAAAACCCGACAAACGATCTACAGTACAGAACAAGCTGAGTTGTGCAGCACTGGCGAGCTGAGCAGCTGAGGACGAAGCGAAGCGGATCGGATCGGAGCTGAGATCTGATATGAGCTGATCTATATAGGCGCCTCCTTTAGTTATCATCGTTACCAAAAAGTAAGCCTCCCGATTGTCGTGTTTTGTTTTTCTTTTTTCTTTTTCTTTTTTTTTTTTTTTTGTTAGCATTTTCATTTTTTGTGGCATGCAGCTTAAATTGTTCACCACCAACGTCAATCAATCAATCAACACACCACCATAGGCCACACATTTATATAACAATGTACATGATTTTCCAACGGTATCCGGTTATATGTGGCATTTTGTTCTTGCAGTTTTACATAATCGTTAGGAGGAGTTTTTCACAAATTGTTTTTTGTTTTTTGTTTAGTGACAGTTTTCAATAGGCTGTTTTTTTTGTTGTTGTTGTTGTTGGTTTTGGTTTGTTGGGTGGGCGGGCGGTCAGGTTTTTGGATTTGAGGATATATATATATGTATAAATATATATTGATTTTGAATATACAAAAATAGGAATGACAACAAACATTTTGTTGCGTTTTACGTATTATGGTTTGGTTTTGTTTTTTTTTTTATACATTTTGGAGTAGACAGAAAGAAAAAAAGTAAAAGTAAAAAAGAAATTACAGCATTAGATACAAATATTTAGTGTTTACAGCACTTGTTGTTGTTGATGATGTTGTTGTTGTTGTTGTTGTTGTTCGATCGATTTGAACCATGTTTTAATATTTGTGTGTGAGTTCTTGAGTAAGGCGTTTTGTGATTAGTTTCTTGAACGTTGACCAAGCAGGATGATAATGCTGATGAACATTATGATGATGGTAATGATGATGATGATGTTGTTTAGTAGTCAAAATGATTGATTGGCGAGCAGTTGGCCTGGCATAATAAACATAGCACACATTCCAGCAGCTGCGGCTTAGACCAAATTAAATTTCCCACATTCGGTTTGTTTTTGTTGTTGTTTATATTTCTATATATATACATATATATATATATAGATATGTGAGTATGTAGTGTGATATATATATATATGTATATTTAAGACCAATAAGTAATCATTAATTAGCATTTAAATTAGGCCAAACGAATTGGTAAGTAATCGGTACGTACATCAACTTACACAGATATATATAGATAACAGTAATCAGTTTTCCTTTTAAATATACATACATACACGCAAAAAAATCGAAATAATTACAACTAAACACGCTCACACTGAATTAGAAACCGAGAGATGTAGTACAACTAATAATAATAATAATAATAATAATAATAATAATCATAATGATAATGATAATGATAACGATATGTAATGATAAACAATTTACATAATTTGATTTTCTTTTCTTTTCTTTTTTTCCTTTTCGAGCTTTGCATAGAGTAAATGATGTTGCACTTACGAGTATGTACAAGGAAAATACTATACATCCATATAAACATACATATATATGTATAAGAAAAAAGCGAAAACATTTGTTGTTGCTGTGTCGCGTGCAATTGTTGTTTGTTATTGTTACTGTTGTTGTTTATTAATTAATTAATTATAGCGGCAGCTGCAGCGACTAATTTGCATAGCTGCACTCAAGGCAAGGCAGTTGGAGGCGACGCTCTCTGTGGCACCTTTCACTGGTCGATGACCACATACACTCAGTAAACAACACACTGCGTATGCTTGATATATAAAGCCCTTTGATGGCATGCGTGGTTAGCGTGTGAGCAGAGGAGGCTGAAGGGGTCAACAGGCAACACGGCGGCATTGAGAACAATTTTTTTGTTTTTTTGTTTTTTGTTTTTTGTTTTTTGTTTTTTTGTTTTTTGTTTTTTGTTTTTTCATTTCATCAGTTTTTCATTTAAGGCATAGGCACGACGATCTTCTAAACGGCTTTGTTGTTAGTCAGATAGATAAACATAGTTCTAAACAGTATGCTAAACGTATATAAATCATGTTTGTTTTGTATGCATCGTAGGTTAGTTGTTGGTATGGGTACTATATATAATCAATATGCATTTACTTATCTCACATCATGAAATAAACACCTTAAATTCCGACAATCTTTAAATTCATTGAATGCCTCAAATAATAATTAGTTTAAGTAACTGGCAGATCAGTACAAGCAACAAAGTTAGACATTCAACATTTTCAATTAATGCTCAAAACACACAAATAAATATTACAAAAAATGGAATTTTGCCTCAAAAAGTAGGGGCGAATATTCCAATTTAAGCAAGTTCGTAAACATTTTAAGAAATTCTAAACAATAATTTTCGATATGCAAACATTTTTCTTAAAGATTTGCGAAATTTCAATAAATAATTCTGATCGATTTTAGAGTTGATGGAAATGAGTTGAAATCGGTTTAGATACAAAATGGGGGTTTATTTCAGGATGTCGATATATATATATATATATATATGTATATGTATGTATGTATGAGTGTATGTATGTGTACAACGTATATGATTTAATATTATGTATAAATAAGATTTGCTGCCAGTTGAACTATGGATAACTAAAATCTGTGTTTTCGGATTTCGTTCTTGTCTCTATTGCTGTTGTTGTTGTTGTTGTGGTAATCGAAGGCGTTATTAAAACAGTAATAAGTAATATATGTATATATATATATATATATATATAGTAGATGTATATGTATCTCATTATTATCAGTATCAGTATCAGTATATATCGTAACTAAGATTATTATATTCATTTGAACCAACCCATAAATGTTGACTTTAAAGTGCGTACCTTGCCACTATCACTGTCGCCATAACTAGACGTGGGCGTGGCCAATGTTGCTGTTGTTGCTGCTGCTGCGGCTGTGGCATCCTCGCGCGCCAACCTGCCACTTGCCACTGAGGCACTGCTAAAGCGTCGCGACACTGTCGGCACTGGAGCCGAACGTCGATGATAGGCTGACGCTGTTGTGGAATTCGTCAACTGCAGATCCTTGCGCAGCGTTGTGCTCAACTGTGCCGCTATCGAGCCGGAGCTGCCACTCAAATTGTGATGATGCTGCTGCTGCTGCTGCTGTTGCTCTGGTGTGTGCTGGGCACGCGACAGCGAGTCCAAATGCCGCACTCGGGAGCTGAGCGTTTCGCGCTTCAACTTGGGCAGTGGCGAGTTCTGAAGCACACGCGGGGACGGAGTCGTTGTTGTTGCTGTTGTTGCTGTGTGGTTGCTGCTGCGATTACTGGACGAGTAGGGTGTGGTTGCCAGCGGTATCGACGAGGAAGTCGAACTGCGACTCGTATTGGTGCTCAGCGAATGATTCGAAGCGGAATCGGCACGTTTCAGACTCTGGCTGAGGTTGCCAGTGCTGCGACTGAGCGAGGATTTACTGCTGCTGCCATAGGAGACACTGCTCGAGTGGTTGTTGTTGCTGCTGTTGTTGTGCACCGTTGGCGGTGAGCGACCCGCCGTCGATAGCCTACCCGTTGGTGGTTTGCCAGCAAAGTAGGCGGCAGCTTTGCTGCCCGGCAGCGGTATTTTACTCGGCTTGCTGGCGCTATTGAATTTCCGATAGCCCTGACTACGCAGCGGCGTCTGCTCAAAGCTGGCGCTCATCACTCGGGCGGCAATCGTGCTGTTGCTGTTGCCGTTGCCATTGCTGTTGGTAGTTGGTGTGCTGCTGCCTAATGGACTGGGCGTGGCCACATTGACAATTGTCTTGGAATCATTGGGCTCGTGCTCGTGTGCGGATTCGGTGCTGCTGCTATGCTGCTGCAGCTCATCCATTGCCAGCGGCACCATTGCCTTCATGCTGGGCGTGCTTATTTGATCCGAGCGCGGTGGCATTGCTGTTGTTGCTGCTGTTGCAGTTGCACTTGCTGTGGTATCCACGGAATCGGGCACCCCTCGACGACTGAGCATAAGGGTCGTCGATGCCGCAGATCGATTCGTTTCGTAGTCATGCTGCGATGTCGAGTTCAGATACGAATAGGTGCTACTGCTGCTGTGCAGTCGGGACTCGAGGACACGCAACTGGGCCTTGGTGCCCTCCAGTTCAATGTTCTTCTCCTCGAGCTGGAAGCGCAACTCCTCGGTATCCTCTTGGCTCTTATCGAGCCGCTTGGCCAACTGTGCCTTTGACTTGCCGGAGGATTCCAGTTTCTGGGCGAGCACCTGGTTCTGTACGGTCAGCGTGAGCAGATGCCGCTGCAACTCGAGCACATTCGTCTCCAGCAGTATGGCCGAGAAGCGTTTGGAGTCCGTTATGCGACATTTGGTATTGCGAGCGCCGGGCGTGCTTACAACGCCATCCAAGCGACCCAATTGCTGTCTTCTTGTATCACTGCCTGAGCTTTGATGGAATGCCGCCTCCGGCTGCTGATCAATTATGGGTTGGAATGTATTGTTGCAGCTGCTACCGCTGCTGCTGCTAATGTTGTTGTTGTTGTTGCTCAGGCTCGGGGGGCGACTGCTGTTGGAGAGCACCGTCGTCGCGGACGATAAAAAGTTGCGTTGACTGGAGCACTCCGACTGGCTGGCGCTGCAAGAAGACAAACTGTTTAGTTATGCATCTATATAAATCTGATATATATTTCTCCCAACCTGGATGAACTTTTGCTTTGTTGCTGCTGCTGCTGCTGTTGTTGTTGATGTTGCAGCTGCAGCTGCTGCACACGCGAGCTGAGCTCCAGTTTCTGGGCCATGGCCAGCTTCAGCTGCTCCTCGAGATCCTTTTTGACGCTGATTAGCTCTTCCACCTGATCGCTCATCTTGGCGGCCTTGATGCGACCCGTCAGTGTCTCCGCCTCCATTTCGGCCAGTTTGTCGAGCAGACGATCTCGCTCCTTGCGCAACTGTTGCAGATCCTCACGATTCAGTCGCTCCACTTGCTCCCGAAACTGTTGCGGTGTCATGCCACCAGCATTCACCTTCTGACTCTTGACAGCCGCCGACTGGCGCTCATAGGTCTGCAGGTGTTCGACCTCCTCGCGTAAGCGATTCGATTTGCGGTGTATGACATCCAGCAGGTTGAGCAGCTCATCATCCGATTCGGCACAGCTCAGGCGATTCGATGCTATGGCCACCTGTTGAATTGATAGTGTCATTTATAAGTTTCGTAAATTGACAGAATTGACGAACTTACCGTCATAGCACCGTTGGTGGAGGAGGAGGCACTGTGACCCTCCTTGGAGGAACTGGTCTCCGTTGAGAAGCCGGAGTCCTGCACAACGCTGCCGTTGTTGTTCTCTCCGCTCTTTGGCTCTTTCTTGCCGCTGTGCGAATTGCTGCGACTTCGCGTCAACGATGACGCCGACGATGGCTCAACTCCAGCGGATGCGGCTCCGGCTGCAGCTGCTGCTGTCGTCGTGGACGGTTCCTTGTGCGACAATTTACGCTTCATGCGTATCCCCGGCTCCCATTCACGTCTAAAAGGGGCATATAATTCATCAATGATGGATAGTCAATATTTGATATATTCAACACTTACCTGGCTGCTAATGAGGAGCTACCACCACCACCACCACCGCCCACAGAGTGACTGCCGCCTAATGCACCCACCGAACTGGACGTTGTGGGTGTTACGGATATGGAGGCCATTTTATGCTTGAGATCGGGAAACGTTTCGATGACCAGATCTCGGAATTCCAACAGAGCCCCAACCTCATGCTGCAGCTCCTGCAGCGACTTAGTCTGTTCGCTGTGTATGGGATGATGTGGATGACTGCCATAGCTATTGCTATATGGCGCATGGTGGCTCAAATGGTTCAGATGATGATGATGATGCAAATGGTGTGGATATGTGGCGCCAACCACTACAGTGGCTGTAGGGGAGGCAACCACTGTGCTGCCGCCACTGACGCCGCTATTGCCAGCACCGCTCGTTGATATTAGATGCGGATGGGGACCGCTCATTGGCAGGCACTCCATGGCAACACCACCAACACCAGCGCCAGCACCACTGCCCAATAGCTCGGAGAGGCGTGTGCTGCCACCGTTCCCGTTGCAGTTGTTGCTGGTCCTAATGCAGTTGCCGTCTGTCTTGCAGTTGGTGCCATGCGTGCCTCTTGTTGCGGGTAGTTCAAAGCCGTCATTCTGCAAAGATTGAAAATCATATAATATATATATATATATGTATACAGATATCGTTGTTTACTTGATTGCTCATTTTGACACATTTTAAAAAACCCTAACCAAACCCTAAAGTGTAAAAACTAAAGTCAAAGATTTGTGCTTGGTTTCATAAAATGAGTTTCGGACTAGTCTTTGCATTCAAAAAATTCAAATAAAAATATAAAAACACAAAAATTAAATTCTGGTTAATTATTTTTTATTTATTTATTTGAAATACTTTATCGCTACATAGATTAAAATATAGTTTTTAAGCTACTTACGAGCTGTATTTGAGAGTGAAGTAATCTGATTGAATGAGAGGCGCTTGACCAGGGCTTCAAAAGCAGAAGCCAAAGCTCAAAAGGGCTTAAATACACATAGCCAGGCTAATTATCAGTTTGAGCGAGCGAAAGAGAGATACACAGATAGCGAGAGAAAGAGAGAGGAGTGTAAAGAAGAAAAAACTATAGTAAATTCAATTCATCATCGTGTGGTAATCGCTGCTGCTCAGGAGCAACGTAAAGCGATTAGTAAATGACACAGAAATTATGATTGATGTATTACATGGCCGCTGACCCATGCAGAGAAAACTGTAGCAAAAGTGCAACTGCAACAGCAACTGCAACAAACAGTAACCACAACAGAAAAAAACAATTGCTGCAGCAATTTGTGACAATCATGTTGCTTTGTTGTGGTCTCTCCCTCTCCCCCTCTCTCTCGCTCTCTCTCTCTCTGTGTGTTTGTCTCTTTGATCAGCGAAGATTATCTCGAGTATATAGAACAGCACGTCTATGCCAAGTAAAAGTCTGTTTTGCAATCTTTGTGAGTGTGTTGCAAGTGTCAGAAGTGCCAAGCGAGCTTTCACTTGCCAAGAATTTTTCACACAGCACTTTCACATATGCAATACACATACATTTCGCAAGTCGCCTATTGATCAAACAAATGGCCTAGTGCTAAAAATATGGCCATCATTAAGCTGTAAATGGCCAATTTGGAAGTTGCCTTTTGGTTCGCCACAAAAAAAATAAAATAAAGTTAAAATAAAGTTAAAAAATGCATGGCACTTATAGATAATTTGGCGGGTGCAAAAAATTCGAAAGATTAGACCAAAATGCTTGCATATTTGTATTGCGATAGCTTATCAAAATTATTGCAAAACAAGAAGAAGACAAAGTGTACTGCCGCAAAAACCAATTTACCCCTTTACCCGTTGAAAACAGCGTATAAAGTAGAAGAAGAAATAACGAAACTAAGCTGATTGCATGCAAGTTGATTGACTGAACTGAGCGACTGATGCTTGATTGCTTCGAAAACTTGGTCAATTTACAGATGGCAAAAATATTGAGAGACAGATAGAGAGAGAGAGACAGATAGAGAGAGAGAGACAGATAGAGAGAGAGAGAGAGAGAGAAAACTATGATTGCAAATGAAGCATGACAAGTGGCCCACATTCACAGCCCAGTGCATTTGGGCCATTATTTAACAGCCAATTAACAGCAAGGCAAGGCGAGGCAAGGCAAGGCAAGGCAGGCAACAGGAAGCAAAATAATTCATAATTTTTGTATGTGCCACTGCGTTGCATAATCACAATGCATTTCAATACTTTTCTATCAGTTTTCTTTACATATATTTTTCTCTTTTTTTTCTGTTGTTGTCTATATATAAGTATTTTTTTGTTAGCCCTGTCAGATGTGGCCGCTTTGCCTGTGGAGCGTGGCGAATGCGAAGCCATGGGAAGCAGCAGCGAACAGCATTGAAGATCGTGTAATTATATAGCAAAATCCATTGTCAACCACGAAATTGAAACCGAACAATTGAAACGCCGACTGTCACTCAAAAAAGTGCTCAATGTCGAGAGTCATCTCGACTGTCTATCTCTCTGCTCTGCTCTGTCTCTCTGTCTGTCTGTCTGTCTGTGCTATGATTTTGTAGTCTCATTATCTTCTTTGCTCAATTAGCCAGCGAAGTTGGCCTTTTGGCCTTTTGCGACTACTTGAGCTGGTCAAGCGATACATAGCATAGTTGGCCAACTAATTAAGCACAAGTACATAAATCTATTCGCGTACACTCAGAGAAAACACCTACACTTATTTCATTATTTTTTCTGGAATTTTCTTGGTCAGTTTTTTTTTCTCCAAGTGCAAGAGTATCAACTATATGGTGGATATAATAGACACAAGTGTTTTCTTGTCACTCGACGCGAGGCGTAGTTCAAAGCTGCGCCTTCTTAACTTGACTTCATAAGAGGCGTCGTTGTAGTCGTCATGATGACGATCATTGCCAACATCATCATCATTGGCAACATCATCATCATCATCATCAACAACATGATTGTAATTGACGTGGGCGCAAACTGTCGTCTGTTCCGACAACTGCCACGCATTGCTGAATCTTCAGGTTTTTGTTTTCTGTTCTCGTTTTGTTTTTTTTTTTTTGTTTTTATTTTTTTATTACTCTCCCGGCCCAATTGGGTTGATCATCATCATTATCGTTGTGAGCCATGACAGACGAAAAAAAATGAATGGAACTAGGGGCACGAGAGATGTACGTACGTTGCACACTTGGCGCTTTGGAGCCGCTCAATTAAGCTGCCCACCACCACTTGAGGCACACACAGCTGGCTCTGTGATGTTGCCACATGAGTCAGTTGTTAGATTGGAAATCAAACAACAGCCAACGCATGGAAAATTCTATTCGCCAACTCGCAACGTTTTTATGTTGACAAGACATGCGAGCCCCGTCCGTTCAAGTGAGTATTTATAGAAACACTCGTCAATCGAACTGATACTAGCAGTATTTAATACCCCCACAACCTGTATCTCCAGTACCAGACACAAAAGCCATTAATAATACAGCTCACAATAAAGAAGCAACAATCAACCAAAGTCAATAAACAAGTATCCATATCCATCCAGCAACTGTACATAATTAAAACAAATGATTAAGAACTAAAGATCTATAAATTAAACATCTGGACATTTCAGAAAATTTGAAATGAGTAGTTCCCATAAAAATCGATTAGCTGTTGGCAAAAAATAAACATTTATTGCTCAGAGATAACAAACATATCTTTAAAGCGTTTGGGTCTAAAAGAACTTTCGATTGAGTGGGTCCTACATATGACTTCATATATCTGAGTATTTTATGGGTATTATAAAAAAGTTATTATTGGTATGTCTACACATACAAATTGAAGACATCAAAAACCATTTGGGAGAGTTCTGGGAACTTTGAAATCAAAGTGTTTTCTGTTTCAGAAATAGATATAGATTTATCTGACATTGAATAGGTTGTTCTCATTGATAAGCTGTTCACAATGGTCTAAGTATATGTATATATATATATTTTTGATGATGAGTTTTTAAGTTTGTATATAAATACAGAAACTATTAATCATAAAAATATTAAAGATCAAATAAGATTAGTTTAATGATGTTTCAAAATAATACCTTTCATTAGAGTAGTAAATAAAACTAAATTTAGGATCTCTTCAGATTAAGTACCGTTAAGTTTAGCCAAATTGATAGGCATCTCAAGATTACACCTGGTAATTGGGAATCAAATCAATGCTGACTTCATTTAGTTTATTCTAGTGTTTCGTAAGGCCTCTAAAATCGATAGCTGAACTGAATGGGCTGAATGTTAGGCCAGCCAGGCCAACAGACAAAGTCGCTTGGCTCGGCTAGCACATTTAACTGTGACAATTGATTTGTTGTTTTGACTTTGCAATGTGCCACACCCCCTACCCCTACACCTCCCCCCTTATGCCATTGCCAGCTAGAAGCGCCGCGGTGCATAGTACGCCTGGTACGTTAGTTTGATCGATTTTCGGCGCTACACTTTTCAACCCATTTTCTTGCGGCTTGCTTGTTTGTTTGCTTCTCAATGTGCACCGCGTCGTATACGTAATGTGACTTTAAGCCAGCGGCTCTGCTCTGAGAGCTGGCTACGCTCCAACAACTAGCAAAATAGCAAAATATAAATAAAAATAATTTCACTGCGCTTCTAACACACACACACACAACAAAACAGAAAATTTCCATTTTTGTTTTCTTTATGCCTTTTGTTTTGGTTGCCCTCGCCAATGTTGACTGTGATTACTTTCCCAGAAATTTCTACATTTGTTTTGCGGCTCTTGTTTGTTCGATGATATTCGTATGAATATCGTTGCAAGCCCAGGAAAAAGCGAACCGTTTCTATTTTGTTTTTGAAGTGCAACGTTTTTCAATTAGTGTGGCGTTTGCATAACCTCTGTGCATATGTGTGTATGTATGTGATTTGTTCGAGATGTATGTATGTAATTAAGCTCGTGTCTTATAATGCATTTTGGAGCGCTTATTAATTACATTGCCTGGAAGCGTCCATCTTGCACACTCGGCTCAAGCTCAGGCTTATAGCATTTTGAAGAGTCATTGCTTGCATCGCACACATGGCATGGCGAGGCGACGACTCCGACTCCGACTACGACTACGCCAATAATATGTAATTTTCGTTTTCATTTTCAATTCAATTTCGATTTGAATGCAGTTTTCATGTTGGCGTTTTGTTGGGGCTCGGCCGCCTCTGACGCAACTCCACACACAGCTCTAAGGCCACACTTTTCGACTCAATATAAGTGTTTGGGGGGTGGGGGCAACGTTTTGGGGCTGGAGCTGAGGCTGGGCCATTGTGCGTTGGCCAAACTGCAGTAGGATACATTAAAAGACAATTGCATGTGCTGGCTGTCTGGCTGTCTGACTGTTGGGCTGTCAGTGACTGCAATCTAAACATCTGTGACTTCATAAGCACGAGTTAGTGTCAAGAGGCCATTACATTGTACAGTGGACACTCGATAAATAGAAAGCTCCATACTTAAAGCTAGACTGATTTAGTCCAGAGAGCAACTCTGAACAGATAGAAGGATTGTTAGTAGTTTCTTCATATTTCAAAAGCGCATATATTTAAAATTATGTGTCTTATATATGTTATCGATTCGTATCGATATTCGTCAAGCATGAACAGTTATCGATAGTCTTTTTGATCTGCATATGGTATATTAGAACTTATATTCAGAATTTAAAATCACTAGCACTTAGTCCCTGAGATAGGCTTCTTCATAGAGATCGATGTTGATTCATATCTAGAATATATATTTGCTTCATGGG
This sequence comes from Drosophila sordidapex, assembly GCA_035043295.1. Taxonomy (NCBI): domain Eukaryota; kingdom Metazoa; phylum Arthropoda; class Insecta; order Diptera; family Drosophilidae; genus Drosophila; species Drosophila sordidapex. The sequence goes on along the minus strand of JAWNNA010000717.1, from coordinate 294,691 downwards.
GTCGCAGATACTTCCTTCTGCCTGTATACCCTTATCCCCATTTTAGAGACTTCGGTCTGTTATATGCTACAGAATTTCAGAAGTAGTTGAAATACGAATATATAACTTTTAAGAGCACGCTTTATGCTTTGGCCCAGAGTTAGAGTTATGGGCTCAAGCGATTTGTATTCAAAATAGCCTTGATCGAAACACATGTGAAATATCTTGTTGCTACATAAACAAATGTTGCACAAGTATCAAATACCTGTGCAATTGAATTATTGTAATTATCAGTCCATAAAACTGCGAGTTACTTTTATTTATGGTTAAGTTAAATTTTTTTGTATTATTATAATTCTGAAGTCATTAACAAGATTAAGCAAACTGCACAACAAAGCCAAAAATTCGACTGTCTGCTGCTTGCAACATGTTTCATATGTGGCAATCGCAGCAGCAACAACAACAAATACCAGCAGAAACAAAGCCAGCAATTGTCTAAAAAAAAGTGTGTGTTTGTTGGGCTCTTGGCATCGGTCGTTTGCTGTGGCTTTTGTTGGTAATCGTCGTCGCACTCAACCGATGCATGTGTTGTAATTAAATTAACAATTTTTCGACACTTTTACAAAGTGCCCCACAACACACCAAAATACACACAAAATTGTTTAACAGTTACAGCACATCAGCAACAACATCAACATCAACAACAACAACTCTCAACAGCAACAGCAACAATAGCAAATTACAAGAAGAAAAACATAAATGCAACAATTTTGTTACAATGTAAAAATCATCGGCTGTTGGACAGACAAGCGACGAAGTCTCCGTCCGCCTGTCACAATTTCCACTTGTCTGCATTTATTTTTGTGGCCTGGCTTAGTCACATTTTCAATTCATGTTTTTCTTTTGCCGTAATTATCTTAATTATTTAAACTGCCTTATTAATGTTGCATTTGTTTACACGGGGCAAATTAATGAAAATTACGCTTTGATGTTACAAGCTACATGGATAATGAAGGCCGCTCTGCAATTGTCTGTGCCTTTCAATGGAAAGCTGTGCATTTGGAATTTTGAGAAACATGAAAAATGTTTCAACAAAATCCTTGAGAGAAAATCCTAACTTGGAGAATATGGAAATATATAAAATATATATAATATATGTAAAAAACTACAAAGTGGGGAACATCATAATAATATCGCCATTCGAAAAATGAACTTCGCATAAAGCATCAAAATCTTTCAAATTAATCAATCGATCAATCAATTGGCTAAAGTGTGTTGCAAACTCTACAAAAAAAAAAGTTTACAGCCAACTTAATTAACACCATTTATTAATTAATGCGAAAAAAAACGGCAATTCTGGTAAAACAATCTTTTAAAATTGCCGCAAAACTAATTCGACTATCTGCTGTCCAAGCGAAATAGCTCCATCATATTTTATTGATCGCAAATTTTCCTTGGCTCCAATTAACCATAAATCACAGCACGATTGCCAACGCCAAAAAAAAAATAAGCTAACCAACTAACAAGTATATCTACCAAAAAAAAAATGGTGTTTTCAAAGTCCATTAAACATGGCCGGGCATAGATAAAAATTATGTAATGCCTGGCAACAAACTGTTCCGCAAAAAAAAAAATACAAATTAATTAAGCACATAAATTATGCAGCGTCAGACGTTGGCCAAAAGCAAAAAAAAGGTTATTAACAAGTTATTTAAGACAACAGAAGGCGCCAGTTGGGCAGCCGTTAGTTTGCCTTAAATTAATTAAGTGTTTTATAGTTTTAATTGCACTTTTTATTTTTGCAATTTAATTTCATTTTTTATGTGTTACTTTCGCTAACGTTTTGCTAAGTTGTGGGACAAACCCTCGGCAAATATAGCATGTATTTCATATCCTTTGGGAACTGCTCGCCTACAAGCAAAAGTGTTGCCTCCTGTTGACAGTTCATTGTTGGCCGCTATTGTTGTTGGCAGTTGTTGTTGCCGTTGTTGCTGTCTGTCTCTTATGGCCAGCTAGCTGGCGGGCACACCTCTTGCTGTCCATTTGCCAGCGATTTCTAATCGATTTTCCGCCGCTGCCCGCCAGCCAAACATGTGAAAACGGCCGCTGGCCATACAAACACACACACACACACACAACCAAGCCATGCTCTGAACTAACTAAACTAAGCACACACACACGAAACTAAAGTGAACACTCAATAACATTAGAAACATTATTTCAAAACAGGTTATACAAAATAAGGAAATATGCGATAGTAAAAGAATGACATTAGCACTAGCAGGGGTCGGCTAAAGTTGCCAGACTTTGCACCATAGTTAATCAAATCGTTAAGTTAAGAGTTGTTCTGCTAAATAATATAATGAAATACTATATAAAAACAACAACTAGTCGAGAGAGTTATCTTGGAGCATATTAATGAAATTTTTACAGTTGATCTATAATATTTTATCCATTTATTTTCTTTATTTCTATTTCGATTCTATTTCTTTACAATTATCGAAAATCGATTCGTGAAACGGCTGCAGCTATCGATAAAATTGCGATTTACAGATTTTTCAGATTTAATAAAGAAAAAACACATCAACGGTTGCTCATTAGCGAGCGTTCACTGTGAATGTATATATACCACATATATATATTGGAGCATGTCATAGCATATGGGGCGCAGCTTGGAGCGTTTGTAACTTTTAACTTTTGTCAATATTTCATTGTTGCCACAATATGTTGCACGCTTTCACACACCAAATACTCTTTCACACTTTTGCTTGCTGCGTTGTTGGCTTGTTGCTCGTTCTGCCAATTATATATATGTATATATAATGCTCACGCGATTTGATATCAAGCGGAAGTTGCTCACTTTCGACAACTTTGCACGTCTTTAATTACAGTTCTGTTTGCAGTTGGAGTTGGCCAATTTGTCGCCGGCCCTTTTAGCTGCATAGAATTTATTTCGATGCTTAATTTGTTTAGTTAGCCAACAGACTGTCCCAAATAGACAAAAACACGCCTTTTTCCGCATTCTTTGCCTTGCATTTCATTTTCGCTGTTCAATGCACTTTTACAATGGCAAACAACAACAACAGCGACAACAACAGCAAACAGCGAACAAAAACTAACAAAATGGACAAGTTTGCTTTAGTTTTTGGGGTTCTATTTTAAATACCCTGTGATATTTTTCCTTTATTTATATGTATTTTTAAATATTTATATATATATTATGTTTTTCAACAACCTATTTTTGATTCTATATATTTAATTTCTTATTCAAAGCACAATCCAAGAATTGTATTTGAAATGCATGACTTATGAGAGAAAAACTTGTTTACAGGGCATCTCCTAGTCGAGATATCTCTTGGTTTGTTTATTCTCTTTTTTTTTTTGTTAAAGTACGTGCTTTTAATGTACCAATGACTGCATGATTGTGCGATTATGCATCCAGCTAAGCAACAATCTGTCATTGCAGCCAGCCAACCAAGCAGACAAACAAATGTATAGATAGATAGACAGACAGACAGACAGAGACAGACAGACATATGGATGGACTGGCAGGCTGGCAGCCACCCAAGCGATTAATCTATCTCTGCATATAATCACAGTTACGTTCAGCGTTCACAGCGCCATCATTTTGTCATTTTGTCAATCTGGCAAACATCCGGTACGTTTCCCTTTCAGCGCTGAAAAAATCGACGAGTGCGAATAGAAATACAAATACGAATATCAATTCGAATACCAATTCGAATACGAATTCGAATTCGAATATAGGGGTAAACAACACACATATTATGCGATGCGATGCGATACGATCGAATTTGTATAGCAGCTGCTGCTGCGCCCACCTGCCACAAAATGTTGAAATTATACACTCACACAAACACACCCATATACTCTGCATACATATGTGTGTGAGTGTGTGTGTGTGTGTGTTGCCAAAAATGGGCAACGCAATTTCAAAGCGCATTCAATTGCGTTTACTTAATATGGCTTATCAGCGCGAGTCGCTGTTAACTGATAAACGACGCACAGCAAAAGGCTGCCAACAAAACGGTTTTCATTTCAAAAAGAAACTTGGCCAGCACAACGAAAATGGAGAACTGGCATTAGTTGTTATTAACCGCTGATAAGCATTTGGTCAACAGTGACTCACAATGCAAGCAAAAAAAAAATGACATAAGAAAACAACGCTGACAGACAAAGTGTTTTTTATATAGTTTTGACTGCCGCGAGTACATACGTGTGGCAATCAAATGAAGCGAAATGATTCAGTTGAAAAGCTGGCATTAAAACTACTTCGTGGAATTTTAATTAAAGTTTTATATCTCAATCTCAACGAAAACGCTTCAGCTCTTCAAAGTTAAATCTGCCTCCTCTGGATGATAAATTTGAGTTTGCTGCTAAAATGGAATACAATAAAATTGAAAAGATTTTTTAAATTATGCAACACACACGATTACAAACAAGTTTTGTATCTTAATCTAACTAAGCTAAGCATTAAATTCGGCTTTGTTCGCATAATTTCGGACTCAAATTGCCGACATCTAAGTTTTACTACAACTCCAAAGAACCGACCAATTGTACGTATGGTAGCTCAATCATACTATATCATATCGGATCTCAATGATTTATCTTACAACTCTAAAGAACCGACCAATTATACCTATGGTAGCTAAATGATACTATATCATATCGGATCTCAATGATTTATTGTTCAAATCTTAACCCGCATAACTGTTGATATTGGTTATGATAAATGGTCAAAGAAAAAAGTTTTCCCTGCAGCAACTCATCTTTGGATCAAGGTAGCTTTGAAAAAAGTGAAACTAGTTCGCATTGAGACAAGCAGACAGACTCAGCTGCTGATCAAGAATATATATGCCTTATGCGATCGAAAGCGTATCCTTCACATAATGAAAGTAGCCTCTGCAAAAGTATGAAAAGTATATAAAGTAAATTCTATGAAAATGTATCCCAAGATTAAATCTATGCTCGAGATACAATCTTGGCAAAAATTAGTGTAAGTTTATCCATCAGACTCAATGAAATGGTAATCTTCTAAAACCTCACTCATGTAAATTGACTAAAATGCAGATAATTAAAGGCTAATCTTGTCTAGTGGAGACTGCATTGCAAAAGCATTTACAATTTACAACTTGCAATCCTTTCACTTAGTGGCAGAGCACAGGTAAGTAAGAATGCATTTTTATAGTTAGCAGGTAACTCATTAGCTGTGGCCATTCCTCGACCATAAGTAATACTTGTTAGGGTGTGGAAGAGCAATAAAAAAAGTGTATAAAAGAAAAACTCCGACAAGCAGATAGCTTTTAACAACATGTGACAAATTTTTATCGCCCCAGTCGTTAGCCTGTCCAAAAGAGAGCCGTCAGCAGCAAATGGGCAAATGGGCATCGCTGCTCTTTGACATGCCAAAACAGCGACAAAAGGTAAAAATATATATATATATATATTTTTACATATGTGCATAGGGTATATATATATATATATATATATATATAAGTACAAGGTGTATATATGTTAGTAAATATGGCCCGCAGCTTTGTTTAGTTGTTACGTTTTCAGCTGCCGCAAAGACACAAAACCCCAACAGCAACAGCAAAAGCAACAAAAACTTTCACTTTGTTTGTCATCGGAGGCAGCCGCAGCCGCAGCAGCAGCAGCAGCGGCAGCAGCAAAAATAAAAACAAGCGTTAAATATTTTATTTTATTTCTGTACGTTTTTATTTCGACTACAACAAAAGCGCACTGCTCAAAAAAACAAAATAAAAAAAAAAATATGAGCAAATAATGAGTTTAGAAAATTTTGTGGGTTCAGCTGTGCTTCGCTTATGGGTCGAAACATGCAAATGGAGGCGGCTTGTGGCATGCCACAAATTGTGTACAGCACCGTTACAAAAGTATAGGGGGAAGGGGGGGAGGGGGACGCCGACCATTTCACCCATTACGAATGGGTCGTTTGGCGATTGGCATATCGGGCAATTGGCCAGGCCAAAATCAAATCGCCGATAAACGTCGGATGGTGTGAAATGGCCAACAGAGAGACAGAGAGATATCAGTCCAAACTGAACTGAGCTGAGCCGAACGACAAAAATGAATTATGAGCCATGACGCTTTTATGGTCTCTTAGCCATTAAAACAGATTTCCATTGTCTGCATTTTGACCGAGCTTAACCGAAAAAACCGCCCAAAACCAAACAGTAACAAATAAAAATAAATAAAACAACAAAACAAAAAAAAAATTAAACCAAAAATACACCGCAGCCAAATGTGAAAATAATCCAAATGGTTTTTATGGATTTACTTGCAAAGCAGCCAACACAATTGGCAACAGTATAACAACTACAACGTGCAACACCAACAACGTGCAACACTTGGCAATTGGCTTGAAAATGCGTGAGACGTCACAGGGCGACAAAGAAGATGTTTTTTTGTTGGTGTGTTTTCGAGTGGGTTTTATAATATAGCGAAACGAACCGAAAGCTGCAGCTGTACAAATATTGTAAAGATCATTAGACAAGCTTTGTGTTGCGACATTGTTTGAGTTTACTTTTTGTTTTTCGCCTTGGGCTGCTGCTGGTGCTGCCGCTGCTGCTGCTGCTGATGAAGCTGATAATGAATGCAAGTCAATAGAGGAGGCACAGCTGCTGTGAGGCATCAGAATAAAAGAAACTGGTTTAATAACCAAATTGTATAAGCCAAAGTGAATGATCAACATTTCCAATCTAAATTTGGCATATTAAGTTGAGGCTGTTTGTGAAATGCCAACTAGAACAAGTTTAAAGAATAAGCTCATTAGACGTCAACTAATATTTGGATCATTAATGAATTATTTATGAACATCGGGTAGAAGATCTCATACATCAGTCAAGGGTAAACTGAATTCGATTATAAATAAAATGCCAAAAATATGTTTGACTTGCTGATGGATTCAGCTGTTGTTCCTGATCAATAATACATCGAAAATTGGGCACAACTGCAGTTTAAATGGTTTCCAATATCAAAAATACAGTTGAAACACAAATACTGCTTTTTTTGACAGCACTACTCATTTGAAACTCAATTACTACCATTAAATCCATAACAATTAAGAATTTTAAGTAGAAAATTGATTATCGCTTGGCGCTGTTCAACAACAGGCTAGCCACATAACACAGCCCAAGTAATTTAATAACAATTTGTCTTACAGTGTTTGCCCTCTGAGCTTTCTCCCCCCAAGGGAATGCTCCGACTCTGACTCTGACTCTGACTCCGACTGAATGAATGAATGAATGAATGAATGAATGAATGTAATTTTCATTGAGGCACACAACTGTGAAGAACATGAAGATCGGTCGGCGAAGAACTCACTAAAAATCAGATCAATAGGCCAAAAGCTACTTACACAGTTGCAGTTGATGATGATGGCTGCTGGCTGCATGGTGAAAGCAGATCAGCGTTGCAAGCTAGGTTAAAAGTTCACTTGAGCTAGAAAACTGAGCAATAACAACAACAACAACAAAATAGATCACTATGGAATTGAGAATGAGGTAAGCTCAAAGAGAATTCATAAATCACTCTAAATGGGCTTATAAATGGCAACAAGTGAGTTTCATTAACAAACCGGCAACAGCAACAACACTTGGCTAAGGCCAACAGAGTTGGAGGTAAGTGCAAATCGTAGCACTTCAAATGATTTTAAGCAAATTTATTAAGGCAATTATTTGATTACGGTAAACGCTTTAAGGCGCCTCAAGCGAAACAAAAAATATATGCGAAATAAAAGGCCCAAAGCAAGTTGCCAAATTTGGTAAAATGACAAAGTCACAGACACAAACGATTTATATATAAATATATATATATATATATGTATGTATGTATGTGTATATATGTTTGTATGCCATAGATTTATCTTTACATATGTATTTATGTAGTTTACAATCAATTTAACTGTCTGCCAGATTTTCTACTTGCGGCTGTGAGAGTCGCATAGTCAACTAGCCGGCAGTTGCGGTTTCCAGTTTCATAAGTCTGTGTGTGCGAGTGTGTGGGTGCGAGAGTGTGTGTTCCACTGTGTGTGTGTGTGCGAGTGTGTGTGCATGTGTGTGTTACTGAGAAATTTACATAATTTTCGTTAGATTGACGCGACTTGCGAGTAGTTTTTCACTAGTGCTTATACCCTCTACAGACACTTGAGTTGTGTGTGGGTGTTTGGATCGTTATGGTTATGGTTATGGTTATACAATGGCCCGCTGACATCAGGCTAATTGATGCTGGGTCGCCCCTTCAACAAAGGTGTTTTCTTTTTTACATTTTTTATTAATATGTTTTCACCATTGTAAATTTGTAACTTTTCTTATTGATATTAATTTTCAATTTTCATAAATTATTTTGGGCGTCGATTTAAAATGTTTTTTAATGCCAGCCAAATCGATTTAGCCAAGTCCGTCTCTCAGTCTGTGGGATTGCGCCAATCTCTGAGATTATAGTAGCCAAAGACTTTCAATTTGGAACATTTGCAGATCAAAATTATTTTACGTAATCGATAACCATTTATACGATATAGATTTAGCTATCCGATTAATCAGTAATATAACCAGATATATGATGAATCAACTGTAATAAGTTTTATTCTACATTTATTTATTAATTTGTTTTAAATATTACGACTTAATTTCGGAATATATTTATTTTTTTTTATATTTATTTTCAAGGGTATTCCAGATGCAAAATCACATTTATCACATTTTTGTCGTACCCTGTTTGTGCTAGCCACATTTGGCTGCTAGCCTCGTTTGTATTACGGTACTCGTATTGGACACACATATAAATACACACACACACACACACACACACACATACATGCATATCCAATCCAATTTCCATTCAATGCGAATTGAATTGAATTGTGCATTGCCTGGTGAAGGGAGCAGGAGACTGGAGGGGCAGGGTGGGGCTGGCTGGCTGGCTGGCACGGGCTATACATTTTGTGGGGCTTCGTGTGGCATTTTGGTGTGTTTTGTGTTTCATAAATGGTCTGATGGTTAATTTTTCGTATGCTTGATTGTCACATTGGATTATAAAGTTTTGTCTACCATTTGCAGTTAGCAGTTAGCGGAGAAAATTGATGTCTCTGACATTTGGGGCGACATATATGGGCCGAGGAGGCATTATGCCAATTGTGGCAATGGCAAACCCGTTGACTGCCTGACAATTATTAATGGCAAACAGTTTAATTTAATTATGGGAAAGGTTTTTCGTTGTCAGTTTGATAAATGACAGTCAAGGCATTATTTAGTTGCTAGCTAAACATTTTATAAGCCATATCTGCAGTTGCTTCCGGTCATTAAAAATCACTTAATTATAATGTCGACAAAAGCATTTGGCTAATCATAGATAATACCAAAAATTAAAAGTAAAGTGAATAAAAAAATGTGAAGGTTAAATAAAAATATAAAAAACAAACCACAAGAAATACATTTGAACGATTTGCATAAGGCTGCAAGCATATAGAAAATGTCAAGCAACTGCAATTACCGACATAAAATGTTTACTAATACTAGTGCTAGTATATATACTAAATGGAACTTGCAACGCTCTGAACCGGTCAACAGAAATATTAATAACAACTTTTCACTTTTCGCAGCGGAAAATGTCACTCAAAGTCAATGGAAAATGTTTCATCGATCAAACGCAAATTTTTACTCTGATTGGAAAAAAACAAAACAAAAAAACAAAGAAAAACCTGAAAGTTGAAACACTAAACTGAAAATCCCAAGGATAATCCAATAAGCACCAAATAAATTGAGCAGTTTATAGATGTCAAATTAATGACAGCCCCATGTTTGAAGTCAGGGTGCAGCTGTGTTAGAGGGGAGACTTAAGGTTTAATGTCAGAGTTGGGTTCAATGCCAGCTAAGATGGTATTTTCATTAATCACTCACAGACAGACTGAGCCGACAGCCAGACAGACCAACAGACAACAGGTGTGAGTGAGTGTGAAAGTGAAATTCTTCGTGGCGAGGTGTTAATGAAGCCAAAGTGAAAATATCATATCATAAAAGAGAACACCGAAAGTACATCAACCAAAAGTACGCTTAAAGAAAACTAAACACACGACTGCTGAAAATAATAAATATACCATAGAAATCAGCTAAGAATGTTTACGAAGAGAGAGAGTGAGCTCGACTAGGAGCTACCCTAAATACTAGTGTTCTTCACCTATGCAATATACTTGCTGTGAAATATGATTAATCGATCTGAGAGAATATTTGAGAGATAATCAGTTTGCCCAGGTTTATAGATAACAGTTTAGAGACATATCTTTAATCGGTAATCGATGTTAATCGAAATTTGATAAACAGCGGAAGCCATCGCTCAAATGTAACATATTTTATCTGCGTTGGTAAATGAGATCTTATGATTTACAATTTAAATCAAGATCAAGAATATATACACTTTATGGGATCGGCGTTACTTCCTAATGCCTGTTGCACCAGCCTCTTTATCCATTTTCAATGGTTTCCTTACACAATCAGTTAACAAACAACATTCTAGTACACAAATGTGGTTAGATGGATAACAAAAAAGCGTAGAAGAAAAAAACTGAAGCATATCAGATGCGATTTGCGTCAGACAACATGAGCTGACATGTGTGAAAGCGAGGTGTTAACAGCTACTCAGGCAACGTTAAAGTGAAAACCGGCGACTGACTTGACAGCGAATTGGCTGATAAGCCGCGCTCAGTCTGGCTCAGTAGACAACTCGGCTTAAAGTCGGAGCTCTTGAGTTGGCATTGGAGACTCTTTTTTTTTTTTTGGAATTTTGCTGGCAACGCCTTAGACTGAGTTTAAGTGTGGCCATTGTTATGCCAAGTGGGAAATACTTCAAGGCCTTGAGACTGCCTGGCACTGCAGCACAGCAGTCTAAATTGTGACTAAGTGCAGCCTGAAAGCCAGAGTCAGCTAAGAGGTAATACATTTAATAATTACCAGCTATTAAGATGCTGCCTGCATACAAGCTTAGCCTAGTTGGCGATTCAAGACAATGGACTACGCCTCCAACTATGACTTGGCACTGAGTGGCGGCAGGCGTGGCAAGAATAAATTTGCAATTTATGGCAACGAGTACACTCAGCGAAAAACGCTGTGCTACAGCATTTATGTAAAACGTAGCCAGCGATAAACGTTGCTCCACATTCAAGTCTAACCAAGATGAATTCTTGAAATCAGAATTGTTTTTCTTTTTTGGGTTGGATTACAAAATTCTATAATTTTTTGGTAAGTGTAAGTGTAAGCCACGTTAGAAGCTTAGCAAACTTTCAAATATAAACATAATTTTAAATGCAATAATAATTAAAAAAAAAAACAACTTTTAAATGCGGCAACACAGCTGCTTTTTAAGCGTTTCTTATTGGTTTTTTCGATATCTGATCTTACAGTGGAGATTTATTAGTTTTGTGGCTGCTTTGCAATATTGGCAAAGAGAAGCCACACAAAAAGAACTTTGGCACCTTTCAAAAACTGTATATATATATATATATATATATATAAACAAACATAATCTAAAATGCAACCCAAATTTGAAAAGATACTCAGCTGTTTGCTTAGCTATATCTGATTTAAGAGTGGAGATTTATTTGTTTTGCGGCTGTTTTGCTGCTGTTCGATTGGCAGCAGGCAGCAGGCGGCAGGCAGGCAGCGGTTGGCAGACAATGACCTTTTAGCATGCCGCTTCAGTGAGTAATGAATCTGACTAATACACTATTAATTGAATATAGTGAATATAAAGTGAGCAGCTCGTACTTGGAGTTTGAGTTTGGGTTGCAATTGTTTTTTTTTTTTTTGTTTTCGTTTTGAATGTATTTTGCGCAATTTGTTCGTTTTGCGTGATTTGTGTGTCGTGATTTGCAGTGGCAAGTAACAATTTAGTATTTTGTTCGGATTGCTTACTGCAATGCAATAAGCTGAAATTAATTGAGCAGCTGACTATTTTTATTCATTATTCAATTTTTCTCGTTTGAATAGATGTGATTTTTTTTGTACTATTTTTTTATGCACTTTTTTGTTGTACTTTTATCAGCAGGTGAGTTTACCTTCGACGCGTCCGCTGCTGCTGCTGCTGCTGCTGGATGTGGTAATTGCATTGGCTATTAATAATGATTGCCGGCAAAGGCAAATGAGATGCCTGCCCACTGATTAGCCGGCTGACATTTTACACCAGCAGGCAGCAGCCAGCCGCCAGCAGAGAGCTGAGTAAATGCTATTTATGTTGGCTACTCTCTTATTTATAGACATGATGGCGTGCTAATTCTGCAACACGTCTCCCGAGGCTGCCTCATGGCAACAACAGCCGCAAATTCATACACAAATGAGGTTTCGGGCTGCAGCAGCAGCAGCAGCAGCATCGACAATGGGGCGTATGAACAACAATGGCACAAAAGCCAAGCAACAATATTTGCAGGCATAATAAACAGCAACTGAAAGCGTAGCACCTGGGAGCATTATAAACAAAACTCTCAGTCGAATGCAATGAACTCGAGATACTCTTCTCTACTATACTGTATTGGAAAATAAATCAAATCTATATATATATATATACCACGTTGTTCAATTTTGTAACTACTACTGCACTACAAATTAAGAAGAAAAAAACCCAACCACAGTCTGACTCAAAACACGACTTGTCTAAGACCATGAACATGACCAAGTCTGTTTCAGGCCACGCCTCGTTACCCAATGTTCTGCTGGTCAAAACATGTTTCCTATTATTCTTACCCATGATGAGGCAGACACAAATAATGTTGCATGCATCGCAAATAAACAGTTAACCAGCCGGCAACTTACCTGTAAGAGAAAAAGAGCGCAGATTATTGCATAAGTTAGTTTTGCACTTTAAATACGACTTCTTCTAAGAAGTTAAATAAAATAAAATCATATAATCGAAATATAAAATAGTCATTAGACTCCAATCAGAATTCACTTAAAGACATAACTAAATAAATTTATTTTAGTTCTTTACGATTTTCTGCAAAGTCTTTGCTAAAGCTTCTCCCTTGAATTCAACATATTTACTCTTTGGAATTGAGATGTCTCCCTGCAAGCGTTGCAAACCTCTACACAAAATGATATTACTCTAATGACAGAGTATAATATAGTTATTATTATGCGCAGTCACACTATTCGGTAGTAAAAATTGCACAGAAATGCGCAAAGTGAAAATATTTCAACAATTTCTACTACAAGTTACATTGGCCTTCTGGCTGCTTGTTGTTGCACTTGTTGTTGCTATTGTTGGTCGCGTAATTTGCATGCCAAACGCAAGAAACAATAAGTAAAAAAAAAAAACACAAAAAAAGAAATGCAACTAATAATAAACAACAACAACAACAAACAGCAGCTACAACTAAAATAATAATAACCACGGAGCACAGCAGAGATCAGTGAACTTTAGTTTTTCACTCGACTTTTTAGTTTTCCTTAATGAAAGTGAAAATAATTGTCGACCGATGACGTCACACTGGCATTACAGCGCCGTTCTCACTAGAAAGTGATTAGTCGCCACTAATTCCATGATTTTCCACATAGATTATAAATTATTATACGGAATATATCCGATGTTTTATGCAGTGTGATTTTGATGAAAATAAGATAAAAAAAAAAATCCATCATGAGTTGCAACTGACACGTTTTCCATCATTAAAAATTATGATTATGTGATTAATGCAATGACTATAAAAATGCCATTACAATGGAATAACACACGGCATCTCACGTGTGACACATTGCCAAAAAAAAAACACAAAAAAAAACCAAAAAATCCAATGAAAAATTATATAAATAATAAAAAGTAGATCTGCAATTGTCATGCTATGCTTTGTCTTTTAGCCCAGTTATTAGGCATGCGAGTTCGAGTTTGGCGTGCTGCTTAATTAACACCTCAACTTGGCTTTAATTAAAGATAACAATAACAACAACAACAACTGCTGGGCAACAACTACCTGCAGCTGCTGCCACCGCCACTGTTGCTGAGAAGGCGGAAATACGGCGCTTAGTCACAGTCACAAAAGAGACGCTGTTGACGCATGCAAATGAACACTTGAAAAATGTGGCAGCGCCAGGGCCACTAACAATGCAGCTGAAGCGGCAGTGCACAGTGAGAAAACTCAAGTACCTAAATTAAAAATCAAATCAAGATACGCAAAGTCTAATTGATACCGTCTGGCGGAATGTATTTCCCATTTTAGGTACTTTTTTTTATACATACTCTGAAGCCATTCAAAGTGATGGATTCAACAGGCAGATGGAAGCTAGTCGAATCCCATAAGGTATATATATTCCTGATCAAAATAAGCAACATAGCCGACTTAGTTTTATCCATGTGTGCTTCTCTCCGAACTTGCCAGTTTCATAGACTATAGGAGCTAGAGACTCAAGTTCTACATTACTTTAGTTTATCGATAACTGCCCTCTTTTCGCGAATATCGATACAAATCGATGAGGAGTCGCAACGAATAATTCAATGTGGGTTAAAATATTTATTGATAGCCAAGATTTAAAGCCGCTGACACTTTAAAAAACTAAAAGGCTATTGAATTGGTGTGTTAAGTTATTCTTGAAAATGTTTGTACCGCCAAAATATGATCACTTATGGCCATTAGCTGGTAGACTTAATTGTGAACGAACTACTGTCAGCCAGTTAAAAGTGTATTTTAAAGCTAGGATCTCCGAGTCGAGTTAACATATATTTTCTCAGTGCACGCATTTTGAGCAACTGATATTGTTTCTTTGTGTGTAGATGCGTGCAAAGTTAATAAATAAAGCAAAAGTTTTAGATAGCCGGCAACTAACACTTAACTTAGATGATGACGCTGCCAACGATGGACTGATAATATTGTTGCTGCTGCTGCTGCTGATGATGATGATGATAATAATAATGACGATGGTGATGATGAGGTTCAATAAACTTGGCAGGTTGCGCGGTTGGCCAAGTGGACAAACAGTGGCCATTGGCCAGGCTAGCGAATCGAGGCTCTTATCCAGCCAAGCGACCAGCCCAAGCACTTTGCTTATTAAAGTACAACAACTACCAACAAACCAACAAACCAACCAACAATAACAATAATAACAACAACAGCAACAACAACAGCGTCGTACATCAGGCGAAATTTATTATGATGATGTTGTGTGCATAAGCCAACAACAAAAGCCAACAAAATAACAACAACTACAACAACAACAGCAACGTGGGCAGGCAACAATAAGGAAAATTTATTATCGGTGCGGCATCGAACGGTTTTGACTTTGGCTTTTAGCTTTTAGCTGTGGCTACAACATGAAAGTTTTCTATACATACACATACACACAACTATATGGCCAAAACGGAAGGGCCGACAATTGCATGGGCAGCCGTCACTAAAGACAATGGCAAATGCAATTGCAATTCCCTTTATTTGTGGGCATTTAAAAAAAAATTATTGTTTTTTTTTTTTGTTCATGTACATGTTCCGCTTGAGGGCTGAACGCCCTGTAAACCACAGCCCTTTACAGTGACGTGTCGCACAGCCATCAGCTATATATATATATATATATATATAGGTATAGAGCATATATAGTATATAGAGAAGCGGCAAGTCACCAATGATCTAACCACAACAAAGCGATTGAGCTGGCGGCACGTAGCAAAGACAAAGCAAAATGCCGCAGAGAGCCAACTTCAGCTGTGGCTCCCAAATTGACAGCTGACAATAAATATACAAATGCATATAGCCAGATAATGCAAGGCGACACTTTGACTTCAGCTCAACATTTATAAATGTGGACTAGAACAAACTCAAAATGATAAAAGGAAAACTTTAGTTGGATAATCAAATGCAGAGTTCGAAATTGGTTAGGTTTGATAAAGTAATGGGATTTTATGGAATTCTATGGAATGGGGAACTTTAAACTTGAAGAATTCTGTAGAACAGTTAAGGAATACTCTAGTAGATATATATATAGATATATAGTAGAATACTCTCTAGATATCGTAGAACATTATAGTTATTAGTGAGAATAAAATCAATAAATAAGTTAATAAAACTTTCAAATCTGTTGTTTCCCCTTCTATAATCTCTTTCGGGTTGGGGGTTTCTGTGTCTTTCGAGTTGATAAGATACTATATACAGATACAATAGATACAATATACATTCTGTGCTTGACGAATTTCTGCTCATTGTCCCAAAATCGACAGATTTAACTACTGTCTATATCTGGTTTAGTTGGGTGACTTCTTTGTCTTAACCCGTCAAAATTCCTCTTCATAAATATTGCTTGCTTAAATCGTTACTCTATATATATATAGAGAGATATTGCAGCAGATGTGTTGCCTAATTTCTCAGTTGCTGTCGAATTATGTCTGGTCGATTCTGGTTCTATAAGACACATCTCTGAACTTGGTTGTCCACTTCATATTATATCATTATGAAGCTAGCCTTCAATAGTTATGCATTTCAAAATTGTGCATTTCCCAAACTGCAGTTCAGCTGCCAATGTAAACACTGAAAGCAGCAGCAGCTCAAAGTGCAATTAAGTTTAGCCATTATGTGGTAAAAGACCATGTGCATCTTATCTTGACTTTAAGATAACCTCATCTTAAGCAAATGCACAACGCCCACTGTTAACTTAAAGTATAGTGTTACTTCTATACTTAAGGCAAACACAAAAGTAAAAATGCGAAAAAATGTATGAACAAATTACACGTCTGGCGCAAAATACACTGTGGTTAAATTATAAACGGGCGAATGAACAGCAACCACAACAATAACAACAACAACAACAGCAACAACAGAGTCAAAGTTGGCTGGTAACCTCCACTGAAGGGCGCATAAAATAATAAAAAAAAAAAACATGGCTTGTTGTAAGATATATATTTATATATAAATAAATATGCATGTGCATGTGAAGGAGGTGTGCGCAGAGGATGGGTGCTGCAGTGGAACAGCTGACCGCACACAGCTGGCGAAAGATTTGCATTAGCAGTGCTTGCAACAATATGAATACACGTATGAATACGAGTATGAGTGCGAGTATGAGTATGAGTATGAATACAAGTATGAGTATGAGTATGAGTATGAGTGCGAGTGCGAGTACGTGACAGACAGTCATTAAAAGCGCTTTAAATGCACATAATAAGCTTTGATTGCCATTTGCTTATTTGGAGCATTATTTAAGTTTCATTAAGACATGCTAAATGACTTTCGAAAGTACCCAACTGGAAGTCCGAGTTTCAGTTTGAGTTTGAGTTTCAGTTTGAGTCCGAGTCTGAGTCTGAATTATAGTCAAAGTCAAAGTCAAGTGATTGACGCGTCTCGTAAAGCCAAATGCGTACTGGAAATTAACGGTCAACACTTTCGCTTGGCCAGGCTTTTAACCGCTTGCCATTTATTTCTTTTCAATTTGAAAAGTGCGCTCAGCAGCTGCGCAGTAGCAAATGAAAAAAGAAAAAACATATCGCAGCTGATATATTAATTTCATTAAAGTTAATATTTTCATTAGCCAACTTTCTGATCTGTGGCCAATGATAGCGGATAGGCGTCGTCAGGGGAAGGGGGCCAATACATTGTGACAGCCGCTGAGAGTGAGTATGATTTAATTGTAAGCTAGATGAATGGCTTCGAAATGAAAGGAACTCGGCGAGTACACAGTGAGAAAACTGGAATAGAGTAATCACAATTCTAGCTCGAATTCTTGGTAACAAGTAAGAACTCATAAATATGAGCTAAAACCGGAGGCTCGAATACATGCACAATATTCTACTTAACGTTTTTATAACTATGGCAAAAAGGAGCTGACTCTTTCTCTCTGTGTAGGAGGTGGTGCGATAGCAATTTTTAATTGATTGGCCCAGCAAATTAATGAGTGCGTTCAACCCGCTATCGTAGATTGGAGCAACGGGCAACATAAAACCCAAAACCCCGAACCCAACCCAAATTAACCCGACGATTTCGCATCAAAGATTTTGGCCAAAAACTTAAAAAGAGTCAAGCACACACACACACACACACAACACACACATCTTTGGTTATACAATTGAGAGCATGACGCAAGCAGTTTACAAAAGTTGTTCATCGAAATTCAAACGAAACTCGCATATGCCTTCAAATTTGAGGTAGGGGAAAAGAAAGGGGGTGGTGGTGGTGGTGGTGGTGGTGGTGGTGTTGGTGGTGTTGGTGGTGTTGGTGGTGGTTGTGGGGGATGTGTGAAGTGGTTAGGCAAACGCTTTCGATGCGACTTTAGTTCCGGCATAATTTAGCACCAATTTGTGTTTGCTTTTCACTCGACTAATGGCGCACAAAACAACAATTGGCTCTCTCGCCTCGTACTGCTAAAAAGGTCATGGTAAAATTGGTAAAATTGGTAAAATTGAAATCGAAATTGGTCTCAGCCAGTCGCCAGTCGGGAAAGTCAAGCAAGCAAGCAAGCAAGCAGCAAACAAACTGCGGCAACTGCAACTGCAACTGCAGTCATATCTAGCCAGATATCCAAACAATGGCAAACTAAGCAAATAGAAACGGAAAACCACTGAAAAATCGACACCACTAAATACACACACACACACCTTGTAATTGCCCCCAAAAGTGGAAAGGTTCGGTTTGAAGGCCACAAATGTAAAAGCTGTTTTTATTTGTTTGGTTTTTGGTTTTTGGTTTTTCGTATTTTTTCGATTTTTTCTATTTATTTTTTTTTTTTGAGGCACCTCCCCTAGCTAATTAGGTTGCCTATTGCGCCTAAGCTTTGCGCTGCCTCATTTGCAAAGCTACCCAAATTGACGAGACATGCGCCACGGCGCTCTTTGAATGGGTATAAGACGGCACACTCACGAGTACACTCACATATACATCTGTCACTGTGTATGAATAATACGTATGTGGTTAGGCGCACAGACAGCTGACGTATCTTGCATATCGCATGACACATGCCAGACACCAGCAACAAGATTTCCACCTGTTCAATCGCCGTGTTTGTTTGCCTTTTTTTCACTACTGTCAACATGTCGGCAGACGGCAGACGGAGAGCAAAAGCCAAGCTGCAAGCACAATAATCCGATACTAGGAAGCAAAACAAAGTGAGCTGGAGAGAGAGAGACAGACATAGCTTCAGAGCGAGAGAGCAGCGTAGCAGCTGTTGCCAAGCACAGCTACAAAGATAAGACGAGGAAGCTTTTAAAATCCTTTTGCCTTTTTTTAGCCAATTATTTGAACTTCAGGCTTTAAGTGAAACTCATTGCTTGTACTGTAAGCCATACTTGAAAAGCCCTGGTTTTTGAAAATCGGTTCAGTTTTGACGAAGTAATTGCAGTGGAAAATTTGAAACCGTTCCTCCATAAAATCGAGTTGGAATTGTTTTTGCAACTAAAAAACGTAGTATCACTCTAGAGTTTAAGCCAAGATTGAATCGCAAAAGAAAATCGGTTCAGTTTTGGAGAATAAATCCGAAATTAAAATTGAATCCGAATCGTATTCCAAACCTTAAATGTAGCTTTAAACTACAGTCGAAACCAATTTTGGACAAAGTTGTGACTGTTGCAAATTGAAAAACATTTCAAAAATGTTATTCACAACAAAAACCACTTGAATTGGAAATACAGATAAACAAATCCATTAAATTGATTGATATAATTTTGTAATTAAGCCATTCATGTGCTTTCAAAAGACTATTCATTTAAGAATGAGTGTAAAATCGGAACTAATTAAGTATATTAGCCAACCCATAGAACTGTTGGCTTTAATTGATTTCAACTGTGCCATTATATTATATAAGCTCATTTCGCAAGCATTCATTTGGAGCAACCATTATATATAAACTAAGTGATCTACGCTTAGTAAGCATTATTTATAGTATGAATATTTCTGTGCAGTCATTGTACACAACTGATTGTCAATGGGTATTCGTAAGTCATTCACACTCAATGTGCGAGGTGCGAAACAAAGACATTCCACTCGCTCCTCGCTCCACGCTCCTCGCTCCACGCTCATCGATCAATGGGCGGCAACCTCGCCTTTTAATTGGAATGCTCGAAAGTCAGCTGCTATTTGCTGACCGTCTCTTTTAGTATGTGCCCCCTTTTATCTAATAAGTATCTTTTGAGCCGCCATGTTAACTATTTCAAAATTCCAACACTGCTAGACAATAAATATAAATAGCTCCTCAAGACCTCGTATTTTTGATGGCTATCTAATTTATGTAGTACAACAAGAGTAACCAACCAAAGTGAACGGAGCAGCGAAAATTAATATTAGATTAGGCTCGTGTCGTCTAATCAAGTTGATGAGATCTCATTTCAGCAACACATTTTTCATTTTAGCTCGAAGCTAAAGCTCTTCCGTTCAGTTTACATTAAGCCAAGATTTTTCATTCTTTAAACAAGATTCTTTAATGCTCATCACTTTTTGTGTTAGCATTGAAAGCCAACTCAATCGATATGGCTTAGTGGCTTAAGGGCTTAACATGGTCGAAAGCAAACGTAAGACACTCCTGTCCTCGACCTGTAATCAAGTACTAATAAATATATTTAAACTTGACACCGTTTGGCTGGCAGTCTGTCAGCAAAGACTTTGCGACTGTCTGTCGCAAATTCCGCCTCTATCTCTATTTGCATTTGACAGTTGACAAGAAAATGTTTTAGTTTTTTCTAGATTATTTTTTGGCAAGCTCAACGAACGGCAGCCCCGAAATAATAATAATAATAACAGCAACAATAACAACAACCAAGAGGCCAACACGAATAATGGCCAGGCACAAAAAACAAAATAGTTGTTTAGCTGTTGCTTAGTTTTGTTTCTATGTACTCGTACTTGGCCCAAGGTTCATGGCTTTATTAAATTGCTTTAGCCACACGACTCAGCGACGCGGGCGGGGATTAAGGGGAGTAACCACTTCCAACTGTGGCCCTTACTGGCTGTGGCCATTAACACTAAAAGCGCAGCCAATTTGTTAGCCAGTTTTTGGCTGCTCTGTTGCCTTTTTTTTATTTTTTATTCGAGTCTCAGCGTTTTAACACACAATTTAAGCCAATTTTGAAGTAAACACACAAAACACAGATACAATTGAACATCGCCCTCCAAGGTTTTCGAGATTGGAGTTTGGGTACAAAACATGCTTCAGATTCTTCTCGAGCTGCTTTGTAAGTGTTTTGTTCTCAAGATCTTAGTCATAATCCAAGCCCAACGGCTGCTAATTTAAGTTCGAATTTGGAGCCATGTTATTGCCATAAATCATGCTGCTTTAAGCCAACAAAAACACAACATTAAAAAATAAACAATTTTTGGAAAGTTAAAAAACATCAAAGAGAACCAAGCGGAAAAAGAAGCTAATTAAATAGACAAAATGGGAGGCGACTGACGGCGCCAAGAATCGAGTCTGTTGAGCCAATAACCGGGGGCATAAAATCGAATCGATCAATACATGCAGAAGGACAGACAACTTATGGCTGTGGCAGTATAAATATTTTATTGCTTCTTATTGGTTCCATTCAAAGTAGTCCATAATGACAGTGAGGCACTCGTAAAGGGGTTGAAATGAAGTATCAACTTGAAGAATATATTTAGCTACTAAATTTTAACTATATATCATTTCCTTAATGGAGCATTTAACAGGCAGAAGGAAGCATGTCTATAGTTATATATGCTTGATCAGCATGAATTGACGAGGTGAGCTAGAAGTAGAGACTTTAAATTTTATCGATACAAATCGATTTCCGATGGTAAAAGAAAGACTCAATTGCAATAGATATATAATGCACACAGCATTACTATGGATCAAGCGTCAGAATTTCATTAAGATCGGATAAGAACAGGCCTTGTTAATCAATAATAATTAATAATTAATACACTGCTATCAGCAAGTCAACAGGGTATCTACTAAGCGAGCTGTATCGACCAGAGCATTCTTACTTGTTGCACACACATTTTGTTGAACTTATTGTACTATGACACTGTATGATTAATCAAATTATAGTGACGATGGAAAAGGCCACTTAGGACACATTTGAGTGTTGCTGCCTAAAGCTGAAGCTAAATTGAACTCAAATCGAACTAATTATTATCACTCTAACCATGAAAGCCAACAATTAACTGAATCTATGGCCAAACCTACAGCAAATGATAAATGCAGATGTTGTCTTTCAACTGGTGAACTCGTCTATAACGCTTCAATCGATTAACGACAGCCATTCATAAGAGTGAAGTTGGAAGTTGTGCATTTAACAGACGACTACATCCAATTGGAGGCGACTCCCCATTTGCATTTCTATGGCAATCATAATTAGATGCTTGGCTACTTTTATGCGGTGGCAAACAGCACGCAGCAAGCAGCAAGCAGCATGTAACAAGCAGCAAGCAGCAAGCAGCATGTAGCAAGTAGCAAGTTGAGCACTTGCCGCATGAATTGCACTTATTATACGCCGCTTAGGTGCAGTTGTAATTGTATTCATAAGGCGCAGGCTAATGAGGCGGCGGCATTTTTACTAGCGTTTATGTAAGCGACGACGACGTTTACCTTCGGCAGAGAGAACGCCAGTCGAACAGACTCAAGGTCTGGCTCTGTTACATGACAAGATGATGGTAATGACGAGGAGGATGATGATGGTGATGGTGATATCGACCCAGCCCAAAACCATTAGAGGCACACAAGGCGAAAAAAGGGGGGATTCTAATGGAGTTTGTCACAAGTATTTCAGATGATGATATGAGAATGATATGGGAAAGATTTATTTTTTTTATATATATTATATATATTTTTTAATTTTTATATTTTTTAATTAATTTATTTTCGCTTTCTTACTTTTTTCGCTCAGTGCAGTGGCATTTGCATCGCTGTTAGGCTATCGAGCAGCCGTATAGCGTCGTAATCGCCGCAATTGAACAATTGAACACACTTAGTTAACTGGGCCTATTTAATTGCGCTGACAGTAGCCAATGAATTCGAAGGCAGTTCGAGGTCTTTTGCCCATTTTTTATAGTTAAATGGATCTGGAACTGGGCTGTATCACTCAATTCAATTAGACGGTTCACCTTGTGCAACTGGCAGTTCAATTTAATGGGATATTAACCAACTGATGATGGTTTAGTGATAGCAGCGGAAATGGATCGATTATGACTGCGAATTCGATCAATGTTTCTATTCTTGTATTTAATGACAGCCAAACTAGTCAAGCAGTCAAGCTGAGGAAGAACAACATTTATTTCCAATTATTTTGAGTTTGTTCGTCAGCATTTAACAACAAATTAAAGTTAAAAAAATTGTTAGCTGAAGTGGCCTTAAACCAAACAGTTCCCAGAAAGCACATTGAATTTATTTGGAAGAGAGAAGAAAAAATAAACTTGAAAGTGTTCCATTTGATTTGAAGATGTCTTTTGTCACGATTTTGTAAGTAGCACAACGCAGGCATTTAGCCATAATTTATGGCCATTTCCCAGGCAATGGGGTCAAAACTTTGGCGCAAAATGTTCATTCCCATTGCACATTTAAATCAGACAGCATTTTTTTTTTTTCATTTCATTTTGGAATGTAAGCAATACACACAGAAAAATGCATGGTAAATGCATGGTTTTATGCATTTTATTTCATTGGCTGCGTGCAGGCAGCGTAAAAAATGCGGTTGGCTAATTAGTTGTATGGGCAAAAAAGAAAAAGAAAAAAAATATGAAACGAAAAACCTGCTTAACTGCCGGCGTCAT
Organism: Drosophila sordidapex; assembly: GCA_035043295.1. Lineage (NCBI taxonomy): Eukaryota > Metazoa > Arthropoda > Insecta > Diptera > Drosophilidae > Drosophila > Drosophila sordidapex. The sequence continues at coordinate 271,005 of JAWNNA010000717.1, read as the reverse complement.
TGATAACAAAAGCAACAACAACAACAACAACAACAGCAGCAGCAGCAGCAGCAAGCTGCAACAAGTACAAGTTAAAAGCTGACTTTGGCCGTATGACTCCGTTGGCTTACAAACAGTTAAAGATAACCAAACATGGCCATGTGATGCACTGTCACTGGAAAAGCGCCATAAAAGACTTGTTTGTTTGCATGCTGCATCGAAAGGCTAGTCTTGGGTGTGTGTGCGAATGTGTGTACGAGTGTGTGTGTGTGTGCTGGTGTGTGCATGTGTGTAATTGAGGACATCGACTAATATTCATGCCAATCGATAAGCGAGTCGTCCGCGACTATAACTGGAAATACATATTAAGTATACGATGCGTTGACAGGCCTCAAAAGCGGACACCAGACACAAAAAACAAACACAAAAAAAACACACACAAAAAATAATAAATAAAAAAATCCATCTAATATTTTTTTTATTTGCCACGGTTCAGTGGGTTTTGAGGTGTGCGCGTTTCTACACACGCACACACACATACCCACATATATAGATATATATATATATATATATGTTTGCACGCACATTGTCCTGCCTTGGGAGTATCCTTTCAAAGTACAATTACCTGAATGCCTAATTGCGAGTCAAGTTCGTTGACTTATTGGAAAGGTTATGCATAATTTATGGTGAAATTGTATATAGTATGTGATTATTCTCAGTAATCGTGTGTGTGTGTGTGCTGTGTGTGTTTGTGTGTGCTGGTGTTGGTGTATGTCTCATAAATTTTCCGCTTTAAAGGCTGTGCGCGCTGCTGTTCAGAGATAGCTCAGCGGCGCCATATGGGCAACAAGTTGGGCCCAAAAATGAAATACGAGCACAACGAGAATAACAAAAAGTGCATAAAAGATGATGGAGAAGCCCAAGCTGAACAACAACAACAACAACAGCAGCAACGACAACAACAACAACAGCAAAAAAAAAACTGGCCAAACTGGACAGACTGGCAAAAAAACAGAAACATAAGCAAAAACAAACTAAACACGAAAGAACAACTTGACTTAGCACACCGAAGTTTAAATACGCTTTTTGATCAGAGCTTAAAGCGATTCTTGCTATTGGCAGTTTATCAAAAAGTAGTTCAAAACTATACTCTAAAATCTGGGCAGCAATATAAAATGAGTTTGATTCAGATATCGTGGCATACAAAGCAGTTTATTCTGCTCATACTTAAAACTCATCTTTCTAACATTAGTTTATATGGCGACTAAATGATATACGCGACCGATCTGATTCGATCTGCCATATGCCTTATGCAAAAGGATGCATTTATATGTTGCATATATATATATTTTCTGATATTCTTTCTTAGTGGTCTTTGCTTCACTATGTTGTGTGTCAGAGAAGGCTTAGATAATAGGGCGACGACTAACGTCTATAAACAAGTCCCAATAACATTTATAGAATGGAATAGCAATACAGTTAAATATATTTAAGAAACTAAGCAGCTGAATTTCCAAATTTCTGTTGTTTTATAAATAAACAAAAATATAAAAACATAATCCCAAAATTAACATTTTAGTTGGATTTTTCAAAAAATTGTTTATCGATTTTTAAATTTTGTATTCAAGCCAATTTTGCTGCAAATATTTGTTTAAAGTCAAAAAATCTAGAACATTATGTTTAGGCTCAGCGCTGTAAGACAATTGGGAAATGAAAATGGAAAATGTAAATAAATAAATAAGGTACAAAAATCTATAATTATATGTATATGTAGACTCAGCCATATATACGATATGTATTTGCAGGTGATTCTTTCCATGTGTTACACACTTCCCCACAAAATCACAACAACCTTTGGCAAGGGCACAAAAATGAAGTAAGAAAAAAAGCAAAGCAGCCACCAAAAACAGTTGAAAAGGCAACATTGTCGTGGCTGTTTGAATGATTCTGCTGCTGCTGCTGCTGCTGCTGTTGGCCACGTTTAACGACGATGACCTTGGCGACGTTGGCTGGCTGGCTTGCAACTTGTTGCATCTGCTGCGGCTGTTGCTGCTCGCGACAGCTGCACAGCAGTCAACGGAGACGCCTGAGAGACAAAAACAACTCGAGACTCGAGTCTCGAGTCGAGACGGCGACACGCATTGAGAATCGCTGCAAAAGACTTCCTCACCCCCCATTCGTCTTGCGTCCCCCCCGCCGTCATATTTGGCTTAAACCCACCCGCAGTCTGTGGCATTTGCCGCTCAGCGCTTTTCTCAGCGCATTTTTACGGTAAATTTAGGTCGTCGTTGTCGTCTGCAACTTGTTTACACGGCAACGCCAATAACTTGACTAAATATAGCCACCAAGCGACAAGTTAGCAATGCGTCTCTTTTTCTTTTTTGCTTCTTCTTTTTTGGATTTCCTGGCCAAAATGCATTAGCATCGAACAGGCAACAAATAGCCACATTTTACAAACGTTTTCATGAAAATTGCTCATACGACAGAGCGAGCCACATCCGTTGGGAAGTTAAGTTAGCCGGATTGTGCGGATTTGTCTTATTTGGGGCATGACACAAATTTGGCAAACGACAAGCAGACAACATTGTTAGCTGCTTGTTGTTACTGGATTGTTGTTGTTGTTGTTGTCGTTGTTGCTGCTGTGGCTGTTGCCGTCGTTTTCTTTTGAGCAATTTAACAATTAAAAACACGCGCTCTTTTGGTTACCGTCATTAACTCGTTAATCCACGCGAATATAATTTATTATAATTGCACATTTTTAACATTTCGCTTGAATCATACAAACTCAAACAACCGCCTGGCCAAAACATGACTTGGCTAAGTCCATGCCTATGTTTACGAGCATGGCCAAGTCTGCTTTCGGCCACGCCTCGCTGCCCAATTCAATGCTCGATGTTCTGCTGGTCAAAACATGTTTCTTATTATTCTTACCCATGCTGAGGCAGACACACAAATGATGATGAGGCATGCATCACAAATAAACAGTTAACCAGTTCGCAACTTACCTGTAAAGAGAAAGAGCGAAACAAAATTGCATAAGTCAGCTGTATTTCAGCTAAAACTTAAAATAAGAATCAAAAAAACTTAATTATGTCGCACTTAATAGTGACAGCATGAGTTTGCACAAAATAATAGTCATTAAGCTGTAATTGAAATTAAATTAAATGCAATTAAAGCTTAATTTAAGTGACGGATTATTCTTAAGTCTATGAAGAACCACTTTTTTGAGCTTTTGCATATTAAAAATGGGAAAAGTGTGACAAAAATAAATAAATAGAGTGTGGGAGAAAGCATCTAGGCATAAATGGTAGTCCTTCCATAACTATGAACAAATCTTTATATATATAAATATTATAAATATTTAAATATCTGTAGAACTTCATTTAGATTGGGAAAAGAAAAATGAATTTTCTTAATCAAAGTTATTTTCACATCAATAAACTACTAATAAGTAAAGTAGAAAAGTCAGGGTATTCCCTTGTTGAGCCCTCTCGACCAGAGCGTTCTAACTTGATTTCCTTGTTGTCGTCATTATTATCGCCTTACAAGATAATCATAAAAGTTGAGTTCTTTGGGAGTTGTTCTTTAGTGCGCTACCAAGCGAAACCCAAATAAACAGACACATCATGCAAGCAGTTTGCTGATTCCCTGACATAATACCTCGACTATTAAAGTCGCGCTGTTTGTGTTATGAATATTTTACAATTTGTTTAGGCAACAAAATGCGACTAAAGTTGAGACACAAGGCAAGGCAAACATGGCCAACAGTTGGCAGCACATACATCAAAAATACAAGCAAGAAGCAACAAAAACAACAACAACAACAGACACAATCTTTAACATGCAGGGACAGGCAACATTTTGGCAAATGGCCAACTGGCAACTGGGGGAGGCAGGGGGCATGCACACATAATACAAGAAAAAAAAAAAGCTGTGCACATTTCAATTTGGCAACCGGCGACGAGCAGACTAAGACTGAAACTGAGACTGAGATTGTTTGTTTGTGTGTTGCTGTGTTGCTGTGAAATTCAGATACTCACGGCATGGATCATTAGGCAGACAGAAAGCAGACTGAATTTGTTATAGCGCCGTGCCACAGGCAAATGTGTTGTGTGTGTGTGTGTGTGTGTGTGTGGAGAAAGTCGGAAGCGTGCCGCCGTCACACGTAAGCCACAGCAAAACCAACAGCAGCACCAACAGCTGAAGAAGCAACCAAGTTTACATTTTGCTGCTGTTGCTGCCCAGTTGTGGGTTGCCGAATTGTGTGAATTGCGGCACTAAGCGCACTGAGCGAAAAATGGGCGTATTCGCTATTCTAGTAACCCATATATATATCTATATATATTTATATACGAATAAATGCAAAATGGTACTCAACGAGCACACGAAATACTCAAGCAAGTAATTTATGCCGAATAACCAGAAATAACTACGAACTTGTTCAGATGAGTTTGAATCGCTGAACAAGTAAAAAAAAAACATTTCTTTCCTTATTTTAGTTATATATAAATTAAATAAATAAATTAATTAAAAAATAAATAAAAAAATAAATTAAATAAAAAATAAATAAATAAAAAAATAAATTAAATAAAAAATAAATTAAATAAAAAATAAATTAATTAAACAAAAAAATTGATTAAAAAATAAATTAATTAAAAAATAAATGAATTAAAAGATAAATAAATTAAAAAATAAATAAATTAAAAAATAAAAAAATTAAAAAATAAATAAATTAAAAAATAAATAAATTAAAAAATAAATAAATTAAAAAATAAATTTATTAAAAAATAAATTAATTAAAAAATAAATTAAATAAAAAATAAATTAATAAAAAAATATATTAAAATTAAGAAATATATATATAAGACTTCAAAATAAATATATATATCCATTTAAATTTACAACAAAAAATGTATAATTCTATATATAAAATATTAAAAAAAAAAAATTAAGAAAATACAAAAATTCAACAAATAAATTAATAGACAAATTTTGATTTAAAAAATTTTAATTTTATTTAAAATAAAAGCTGACTAAAGTAATTTCAATGCTTTAGTTTTTTTTCCCCCGTGTGTCTACTTTATGGGAGCAGCGCAAGCCAAAAGACGTTAGCCATTATTAGAGGCCAGGCCAAGACAAGCTGGGCGCGCTGCTGGCCAAGAGTGCTGAACAATCAACACTCAACGCTAATCTTGGCCATTCTGTCACAGCCGTAAAGTGGAACAATGCAATTGAATGCGATAAAAGCGATTGCATTCGAAGCCAGCCAGACACACTTTGAGTAATGTTTTGTTATTGGCATTGAACTAAGCCCGGTCAGAGAGGAAAACTCATTAATAACATAGATGGCCATTAGTTGCAAGTGCAGCAACACAAAAACCACATTAGTTATGCTTTTGTATTTCGATTTCTTTTCTTTTCATTTTTTTAATTAAAAAACTAAATTTGAGTTTGTGCAATTTTTAATTTATTTTCATGCCAAAAAACCCAAAAAAAAATAATCATTTGTCATGTGGCCAAATACTTGATTGCATTCGATTTTGTGTTGCAACACCTTTTTGAGAGGCACATAGAAATGGGTTGGCAAATGGAAAATAGAAGATGAGAAAAGTGGGTGTGGCTTTGAACTCCCACGCCCAGTTAAATGGCGCTTTAATTGCGCTAACTGAATTGCTGTTTGGCCAGCATGTGAAAAACTTTCAGAAGAAAAATGGGAAAATAATGCCGCTAATTATCATTAGCAATTTTTACCAAGAAGCGGATAAAAAAATACTCTGTTCCAGAATGCTTAAATAGAGAGAAACTGCCCGGACAAAACGGAAGGTAATTTTCCGTCTGTTGTAAGTTGGAACAGCAACAACAACAACAAAAAATGGTATAAATTAAAAAACTAAGCTGGAAACAACTGAGCAGGCTGATTTCCTCCTACAACCACCAAGTGGCAACAAAATGGCCAAAACGTCATTAGACAGAACTAAGACAGGGACGGTGGGATGGGTGGTTAAAAGAGGGCAAAAGAAAGCCAGCCAGCAGCAGCCAAAGAGTTGCCAGAGTTGAGAAAGCCAACGAAAGAACTTAACACAATTTACACTCACGAGCGCTTTTCCTGCTTAAACGTAAAAGCTAGAAAAATGATCTTCAATGTGCACCTCTCTTTCGCTCTCCCCTCTCGCTGTCACTGTCTCTATCTCTGTCTAAGTGCGCTGACAACCGCAAGTGGGTGTTGTATGCATTGTTGTTGCAGCTCCAGTTGCGAATGCGACCGCGAAACCTGAAACAGACTTCAACTACGCACATTTCCAGCAGCTGTGACTGATTGCGGCAAACAATGAAAAATGAAAAATCCCCGCTAAGAAATAAATCAAGTATTGACAGTCTCCGTCTCCGTCTCCGTCCCAATGCCCACTCAATAATCAAGCGTCAAATTGCGTTTTATAATACAATCAAAACCTAACTGTCAAAGTGGCGTTATGCCCCATAAACCCATACAGTGCACAACGAATAATTGCACACTCCCAAATGCAATGCTTCTGATTCTGTTCAGCTTAGGCAGTCACAACTGTTTCGTGGCATGCCTTTGTAGCCAAAGTACAAATTACTGGCTTGATAAGTGTTTATTTTGGGGAATGACTGATTGTGTGCTGTGGTCTATATAACATGTATGTCACTATCTTTTAACAGTGCAAAATTCCCCGGATAGCAAAAAATATATCAAAAAAATTAAAGTACAAAAATAAAAAAGAAAATAAATAAATATTTGATAAATGTTGCTTAAGATATTTAAAAAATTAATCATACAAAATATTTGAAGAATTAAAAGAGCTAATTAATCATATTGGATATTGAATATTGGATGTCCTTTCGCTATCATTTTTAAACACCTCCGACACAGGAGAACGTTCATGACTAGTAGATACCCTAAGCTCAGCTGTTGAAGGGTTGCTTACGTTACGCATGAAAATATATATTTATATTGAACAAAATCTGTGTGTATTCTGCAATCTTAAGGATATATATTTATTGAAAGACTGTAAAACTAAAATTGTCTCATTTATTGCTATGAGTAATCGATTATTATCGATCATTTCGACACGGCTCAGTCGACACAACTTTTGTAGTATATTTGCTAACTGCTGCCAGCATCGTTACTATACGCTTATGCCCGTTTTTAATGTTCAGTTTATAAATATAGACCTAATAAATTATATACCTCCAAGTACATAGAAATCGTACATAAATTATGAACGCAATTCAGTTAGCAACCGTGTCTTAAGTGCTTTCGATTGTAGGTAGCCCTCTGTCGGTCCGCACATAAATTGCGTTGATGGGCTGCTAATGTGCTAATTAAGCTGCTGCTGCATGCCCCGATTGCTGTGATTGCAACTGGTCTCGATCTGGTTATTAATTTTCTCTTTCATTGTTTTGCTCTTGGCAAGAGTTGGAGATAATAATCGTTCTACGAGTTGAGTACTTGTTTGTCTAGAGATGCGTAAAGACGCATTTAATTGCCGGCTCAGCGACTGAGTGTGTGTGTGTGTCTCTGTGTGTGTGTGTGTGTGTGTATCTATGAGGTACGCACACAGCAAGCACTGCGGCACTTTTGGGTCTGTCTCTCTCTCTCTCTCTCTGGCTTTGGCAATTAAGAGTGTGAATTTCAAGCCATAAAACAGTTGCAACATGTGGCACGTTGCGCTTGTTGTTGTTGTTGTCGTCGCTTTTTCGGGTGAAAGTTTGTTCTACAGTCTACAGTCTACAGTTGTTGCGGCAGCTGCGCATTCGTTACAGATTTTTCTTGGCTTGTGGGGGAAAAAGTGACAGCTTCATGTGGCATGCTTGCTTGCTTATTATTTTTCTTTTAGTGTGTCAGCTCTGCCGCTGTTGAAAACTTGAAAATTTCTAGTCATAATTAGCTCAAACTCATATCTTATCATGGCAAATAATTCACACACACACACACATTGAAAATATCAAATTTTGTGAACAATGGCAAAGTCAGATAGAAAGTTTAATCGCATGTCCAAATCCAAAGTAGATGCCACAAGTATTTGATTTCTTCAGTTGGAAATCTAGCAGAAATCTAGATTAAAAAATCTCAAGATAATAATAATAATAAAAGATAAAATCAACAACATAAATAAATATATAACATAAATAATACAGAGTATCTGCTCGTCCAACACTTGTGCATCAAAAAAGAGCACACTTAATGTGTTGCCATTATTATGTCTAATCTTGCTACACAGTGCGATTATATGGCTAAAATAAATATAAAAAAAGAAAGACTGAAAAACAAACCACTTAATTTCACAATAATTGCCGCCAACGAAATTGAAAACGCAAATTCAAATTGTTTAAACTGAAAATGCAAGCAGCAAAAAACGCGTCAAACTCGAGTTGAGCTCAAATCAAGAAAGTGCAAACATTCAACACTGGTGGCAACACCAACAACAACAACAACAACAGCTGCTTGACTGCCGGCTAGCGATTAAGTGGGGCGCCGGGGGGGAGGTTGGTGGGTGGCTGTAAGTGCCTTCTATTTGCATGGCAGGTGAAAAGTCTTTGGGACAAACACAACAGGCCAGGCCACAGCAAAACAAACTTTGCATCTGTTTCACCCACTGGCGTGCAATTTCATAATGGCGTCGTCAGGCAGTCAACAAGTCAAGAGGTAAAAACAACCAAAAAAAAACAGTCAACAGACGGCAGTCGGCCAAGAGACGACGATGCTGACGACATTACAGTTAGCCGAGACGCCGTCCATTTGATGATGGGTTTTTAAGCAGTCACCCAGTCAAGTCAACAAAAGTCGAGACAATGCAATCCGCAAGCGGTGCACTCAAAAAAAAATAAAAAATGGGGCGCAACGGACCAAGGGGGCATAGGCGGGAAGGTTGCGGAGGGTGGGGCAGAGGCCAGACTGAACTGCATCTGGCACAGAGTGCACAATTGGCCCGGATTGCAGTCGGCGAAAGAAAGACTTTAAGACTTGTTTACAGTTGCTTGTCTCTGTCTGTCTGTCTGTCTGTCTGCCTGTCTCTCTCTCTCTCTCTAACGCTCTCTCTCTCTCTCTCTCTCTCTCTGTCATGCCCTTACCCAAAAAAGGTTAGCACAAGTTTCTGATGCTGATTGCAGCAGCCAGCAGTCGGTTATTAAAGCGGGTTTTTTCTTGTGAATGATTCACAATGTTTAGCGTATGATGAAATTGGAAAATATTTTGTATATTGGTACTAGTAAGGGTATTCCCCTAGTAAAATGCGTTAAATGATGTCTAAGAAAGAACTCTGGGATAATTAAAGTCACTTTGAGAAAGAAAAAAATAATAATAATAATATTATTATTATTATTGGGGATAGTTAGCACTGCGACCTATAAGGTCTATTGTGCCCCCTTACTGAGCCTACAGCTCTTCCATCAATCCCAACTCCTGCACGAATGCTAGAATCTTTGTTGGGTTGAGGGTTTCTATGTCCTTGGGCCTCATGATATGCTGCCCTGGGATGCTGCATCTTTTCCTGGTTAAGGCGACGCATTCTGTTAGGATGTGCGTCGAGGATTCCTCCTCGTGTCCGCAGAACCTGCATATGTTGCTGCTGTAAATACCTAATTTGGTTAGGTGACTACTCAGTCTACAGTGTCCTGTCAATGGACCTGTGAGTATTCTGAGTCTAATAATAATAATAAAGAAATCATAAAAATAAAAGTTAAGCAAATAGGAAGAAAGGTTAAAAGATAACCCTAAGATGATCAAAGTCTGGCTTAAATAAATGGCTTAAGCAAATGTAAGGATATAGGCAAATTCAATATACCAAATACAACTTGCAACTTGCAACTCAAAAAAGAGTATTCAAATTGTGACAGTTTTTTTTTGGGCATTGTTCGTTTTGGGGTTTTCCAAACCATATTTGAACGATTTATCAGCTGTTATTATTGTTGCTGTTGTTGTTGCCACAACAACTGAAAGAGAAAAAAGATAGGCGAAATATGCTCGTAATAATAATAATGTTCGGCAACCGAAATTGTGGCATGGCTAGTTACCGCATCGAGCGTCGCGTCGCCACAGATATGAAGATTTTTTTTTGTGTGTGTTGCCAGCAGTTGCAAGTTGCAAGTTGCAAGCAATAATTGAGCTCATTTTTTGGTTGGCGTATTGTTTTTATGTAATTGCCATGCAAAAAGGAAACACAAATGGACAATTTGTAATTATGTTTGATTGCATTAATTATTCAAAAATCAAACAACAACAAAAACGCCAGTCAATTGGCCAATGTGTTTCGGCCAAAATGACAACAGACAACACACAGCTGCGTGAGTGTATGTTGGCTGTTTTTTTTTTTGTTGACTGCTTGCTGTTAACGAGCATATTAAATGTAATCAAAGGGGAATCTAACTCTGCGGCAGCAGCGAGAACTCAGAACTTGCCTTAACTTGGCTCTTTCAATTAGCTGGCGTCTGTTGCGGCTCGGTCTTTAGTTAATGCCAAATGAGGTCATCATATCCGCGCAGTTGTCTGTGTTTCTTTTAGTATTTTATGATGAGCCATAACATTTTTTTCGCGTGTTTTTTATTGTTGGCCACTAACCGCCAAAGGCTTTGAAAAAAAAACAAGATACTTATTAATTAAAAGGAAATGATCTCAGCAGTTGTCTTTGTCTTGCTCGTTGCAAGGTGAATCATATTGTTGCACGTGTGCTGCTTATGGCAATTGACTGAAACTCCATTACCAAGCTGTGACAGTAGTTTGAGTAGTCTGAGAAAGTGCAAGTAACTGATTTATTATTATATTTATTGCTTGACTTTTACTAATTTTGACCGATTTTATGATTTTATCTTAACATCCAATTCGACAAGCAACGAGCCACGTTAAGAAACGAACGCTTAACGAGTTGCCAAAATGTTTATTAACTGTTATTCACGATCAGTCAGTTTCCCTGACGAAATGTTGGCCAACAGTTTTTACACAAGAAAACATTAAAGCCTGTGTTAAGATCCATAATAAAAAATAAATAAAAATATATGTAAAAAATAAAAAAAATAAAAATAAATTGTAAAAAAAAAATTAAAAATAAAAAAACAATAAAATAAACCGAAATTTAACATTTTTGGAAAAATCAATTATAGAAACGGATTTTATTAGGAACCCATTGGATATTGTATAGTATATATATAAAATACCGGAACACAAATATAATTCAACTAAAAACCAAACTAAATTGTTACCTAAGAAGTCAAAGCCGTAAATATTTTATGGCAATTTAGTTAACTTGAAAATTGCATAACAACAACGATTAAGCTTAAATGCATTTCAAAGTTGCTCTAAAAACATTTACAATTTTGTTGTTAGCGGGAACGGAGCTGGGCTGAGACACCAGGACTCCGACAAGCCAGAAGTCTCCTAGGTGGCTATAATCAAAAGCGATTTAAGCAAATGATATCCATGGGGAAGAATAGACTCAGAATACTCACAGGTCTATTGATAGGACACTGTAGACTGAGAAGTCACCTAACCAAGTTAGGTATTTGCAGCAGCAACGTATGCAGGTTTTGCGGATACGAGGAGGAATCCTCGAGGCACATCCTAACAGAATGTGTCGCCTTAACCAGGAAAAGATGCAGCATCCTAGGGCAGCATATCATGAGGCCCAAGGACATAGAAACCCTCAACCCAACAAAGATTCTAGCGTTCGTGCAGAAGTTGGGATTGATGGAAGAGCTGTAGGCACAATAGACCTTATAGGTCGCAGTGCTAACTATCCCCAATTATAATAATAATAATAATAATATAATTCATTGCTCGTACATTGGAATTATTTAGTTTTCTTTTTTAGTACCAACCAGTTTTAAGAGTTGCTCGAAAAGACAAGATTAAAAACATTCCACTTGGAGTCCAATTAGAACATTGTTGATCGCAGGAGTTAAAGCCACAAAAATGAATTTCGGCTGACTCGTTTCTATGTCGCAATTGTGGCAAGTGCGTCATGGCTGTTGTTAAGCTGCACACATTTGGCTCAAATTATTTTCAGACAGTGCTTAAAATGCCGAAGCGTAGGCAACCCGAAAACCAAATCCGAAAATGAAAATAAAAAACAATAAAAACAATTTTTATGCTTATGCGATTTTAATTACGTGACTGCGTACTGTCAGCATTGAAATTGAATTTAATATGCAGTTATTAGCCAGCCAGCACACACGTACGCATTTGACACAGATACACACGCACACGCACACGCAAAGAGCTACAGTGCGCGATCGAGAAGTGGGATTAGACAAGAAGTGTATAATTAATATACAAGTTGTGGAAAGATGTGCAACGCCAGATGCAAGCATCTATGACCCCATAAAGTATATATATATATATATATATTCTTGATCAGCATAAAGAGCAGAGTAGAATTAGTCATGTCAGACTGTCTGTCTGTTTGGACAATTCCAGCTCAGAGTCCATAAGACTCCAATTTTGGAAATGGCATATCAATTTGGTTTCATTTTATCTACAGCGCCTTCCTTTTGCGTATATCGATTTAAATCGATTTAAATCGACGACGCAGCTAACAGGCAATTCCGAAAATTTGTTTGCAAACAAAATTCTAAAAAAAATCAATTCAAGTAGTTTATTGGCAAAAATAACTGTTTGCTGCTGGGTGTGCTGGTGTGCTGGTGTGTGTGTGTGTAGCTTCAAAATACATATTTGCTGAGCAAAGAGAAAAGCAAGCGAATCTCGCATGTGGCAACCTGTAATTTACCCTTCAATCAATGCGCAACAAATCAGTTGGCAACGCGCTGCGGCGCCAATCACCACTCCGCTCCCGCACCCCCTCCCCTACCCCAACTGCCCCACCTAACCACTCCCGCCCCCCCCCTCCCACTGCTTGCTTGCCTCTTGTTTTGGTCTTAACTCAGTTGGCAGCACATTTGGGTTAACTATTGGCAGTTGTATTGTTGGTTAACTGTTGTCTGACTGCCAGCCAGATATCCATATATATATAAATAAATATATATATATATAAATGTACAGTTGCGGAAGAGATATTAGCACCACTCGCACAATAAATCTTTTCAAAGTTGCACTTGCAACATTTGTAAGTTTAAGCAACTTATGAATACGTTTTTGGAAGTGGAAGAAGACTCTTGAAAAAATGTCGTAGTGATGGTATTATTTTTTTCGCCACTGTATATATGAGCGTGTGTGTTTGTGTGTGTGTGTGTGCCATGAATGACTAACGGTGCGCAAGGTGATTTTCGTTTCGGGCTGGTTTGCGTTTGCAAGTTGGCCAAGACAACACACAACACGGGCATGTTTTGTAGATGCAAAGATACAAAATGTGGCTCACAAGTCGACAAGTGTTCGACTTACAATTTGTAGATACTTTTTGCATGTGCTTGTATCTATGAGTGTAGCTGTGTGTGCGTGTGTGTGTGTGTGTGTTGTAAATAGCTATCAGCCATGTTTAAACGCTGTTTCCTTAATGCAGCAACTTAATTGCCTTAAATTGACGAAACTAACAACAATAACAAAAACTTGTTGCACTTTTCAAGGCAAGCAAACATTTCCTTTGCCAATCCCCCAAAAATAAATGAAAAACTTCCCACGTAGCACAGCAGGTTGGCTAAATGAAGAAGCAGCTAACGAAAAACCTGTAGAACGCCGGCAGCAACAAATTTTCAAGTTTAAAGCCTAATATGGACACAAATCGTGCTGATCCAACCAAATTCACAGTTTGAACCAAGGAAAGGCAATATTAACAACAACTTGAAGACTGGCAAAAGAACTCGAAACAAGTTAGTTACTCTTGGCTAGTTTCGAGTGTAAGATACTCTGTGCTTAGAAACAGCTACATTTGATATGATTCAAGTTAAAGTTTACATTTTTAATTTTAAATCAACTAAATATGTCTATCTCTGTCTCTTTCTCTCTTAACGTTTTAATTTCAGTGTTACCAATCTTTAACCATTTTTTTTTTGTTCTGTTTCAGTTTTTTCTAGATCAAAAGTGTCCACAAAGCCAATATACCCCATAAACCGCATTTACAATACGTGGAACACAACTGCGACCATCTAGAAGCAAAAAGCGTGCTAAAACTGAAGTTGAAGCTGAAGTTGAACCGGAGTGCAGCGCAAAAGGGCAAAACTGACAATTGTTGATGTTAATGATGGAGAACACAACAAAAAAATAAGCAGCCACAAGAGCAACAAGAGAAGCAACCACTTTTCTAAGTGGGTCAAACAGTTGAAGATGCTGCTGCTGCTGATGCTGCTGCTGCTGATGATGCTGCTGCTGATGTTGCTGCTGCTGATGCTGCTGCTGATGCTGCTGTTGATGTTGCTGCTGCTGCTGATGTTGCTGCTGCTGATGCTGATGCTGCTGCTGCTGCTGCTGATGTCGATGTGGATGAGGATGCTGAAGCAGATGTTTCTGTTTCAACCGAAATCATGTCACAGCGCAATTCGTCATTTAAATAAGTCTCGCGTCACACTTTTGACATTTGCACGAAAAACCGACAAATCAAACCAAATTGATTGGCAATCGAAAACGATTCAAAAAACTTAACTAATGATACACTTGAAAATATGTGGCAAATTATATTATATTATTCTTGGGAAAAATACGTTAGAAAATCAACATCAGACAACTATATCCTATATGAGAGAAAAACCTTTGCGCTTTTACAAGACATCCAAACCAAACATACCCAATATGCTTACTATTCTGCACAACGCTTCTGCTTACCAAGATATCTAAGCCAAACCCACCCAATATGATATTTCTAATACTCTTCACATATTGACAACAAATCATTCACATCAAACTACTACAACAATTAGCTCCCTCCTATAGGAGCGATAAGTCGAAAGATGAGTTCTTGTATAAGAAACTTTTTGTTTGCCGAGCTCTCCAAATCAAACGCACTGAATATGCCTCCAAATATATGCACCCTCCTTCTCCTCATCAACATCAGACAACTATATTATATATATTCCATTTCCTTTATTTTTTAAATCTATATAGAAACTTCGATTTCTAGCAAATGAACTCCAATGTTCAAGTGTATATAAATTCCAACGTATCTAAAATAAGCGTTGTCGTCGGCACGCGATCGCCACCAAAAACGAATGCAACTTGGAACTCGAAGCTTGCAACACGCGCCTGTGGCACAACTCAAATGCAATTCTCGATTCTTCTTTTCCGGTAACATGCGGCGTATGCGCATTTTGAGCACACTCAAGTGGGTGGCAATTGAGCAGTCGATGAAACTAAAACTACAGCAACTACAGTCAACACTCGATAAGCCAAACTGTAAATTATGCTCAAGCAAAAATGTAAACAATTAAATAAACTCACAAGCAGTGAAACTTTAATTAATTGCTACAACAAACACCAACATATCGAACGTTCACTGTGCAACTGGAAAGTGGGTCGCGACTTTAGCAAACAATAGAAATAAAAAGAAAACAACAAAATAAACGCACTTGCTAAAGTTCAATTGTGCGCACAAGGGTTAAGTGCCATTCAAAAAAGAGAAAAAAAAGGGTGTGATGACGGGAGGAGGGGGTTGGGTTGGGCAGGGGTATGCTGGCTGAATGCAGACTGCATTTAAATTTAAAACTTTAATGTCATGCACCAAAGCAAAAGAAAATGCCGACGCATTTATCTATGAGAGAGCAAGCCAAGAAGAAGAAGAAGCACAAGCAGACACAAAACAGAAGGCAAAAGAAAAAGCAAGCAACAAAACCAACAACAACAACCAATTGCGCACGTAGCAGCAGCACAAGCAGCAGCAGCAGCAGCAGCCGATAGCAGAAGCGACAACAACAACAACAACAAAGGAGGCATTAGACAAACAAAAACGGCAAACAATATTTCCGCATTCCGTCAAACACACACACTCACAAGCACATTTGACAAATTCGCCACAAAGGCGGTGAATTTTACGGCGAATGTTATGAATCAACTTGATTTGCGGGTGCAGCAGCACTGGGTTGCAGGCGGGTGGGTGGGGAACCCAAAAATTGCCGGCAAATTTTGCAGAAAAAAAAAACAATCCAATTGAAATCGAGAGAGCTGAGCTGAAAGAGTGTTTAACCAACAATTAACTTGATTTCAGCTGTTTTTTCTTTGCATATACCCTGTGCATAAGTTAATAATATGCAATTGAATTTTTCCAACTAGAAGTGTAAACAAATTGATGACATAGCAATAGTATTAGTGATAAAATTCTATTTAATCTCTCTTCTCTCTTCAAATAGAAGTGTTTTTATGGCAAAAGTCAAGTTTGTAAGCTGAATTTCAATTGCGCTTATGCAAAATGTATTAACAAATTAGTTGCCAAAAATAAATATTATTATTGACATTTGCGATAAAAAGTATTAGCACCATCCTCACAGGAAATCGATTCGTTTTTAAGTTTAAAGAACTCATTAACATGTTTTTAGACGTGAAAAATACTCTTGAAAAAAGGAGGCAAAGAAATGTTAACATAATTTTCTTCAACGATTTTAACTTATTTAAATTAAATCAAAATTAAAAATTAATTTTTGAGACTCTTCCCAGCAATATATATACATATATATATATATTTGTATAACCCTTAAAGAAGATACACAATTAACAGATACAATTGAACATCAGCACTGGGTATCTGGTCGTCAATCACTATTTTGGACTCGAGCACTTTTACTTGGCGATCCAATTGGAAAGTGTTGCCAATTTGCCGCTGTTGTCGCCGTTGTTTTTCTTGTTGTTGTTGCTGTTGTTGTTAACTGAGTGGAAGTTTAATTGTGCGCTTTATAGCGCAATTTATGAGCCAACTTCGACAACAACAACAACTCGACGACTTTGTCCTGGCCAGTGGCCATTTGGCCAATTGCCAAATTGACAATTTTGTGGCTCGTGCGAGTGTTTTTTGATTATGATTTGCAGGGGACTTTGGCTTAGTTATGACAATTATGCTCTAAATTAAATTGTTACAATATTCCGTTATTTGCGATTCGCAGCGGAAAACTCTTTGAACAACCCACGCCAACTCAACACATAGAAAGTAGAACAAATCGTAATAACAATAACAGTAAAAAAAAACCGCAAAGCAACAAAATGTAAAAATAAACTTTAAAATTTGCAAATAAATAAATGAAATTTGCCAATTGCGCCAGTTCACAGTTGCTAGGAGGGTTACAGAGAGAGACAGAAAGAGATAGAAATATAGAGACAGAGACAGCGAATACAGTGAAGCAAAGCGAAGTGAATATTGTGTGAAATTTCACATATCAAAACTCAAGTAAACACAAAAAGAAACAAGAAACGAGAACAATAAGTACACTAGTCAACAAAATATATTCGAGACTTGAAATTAACTTATAAGAATAATTCAAATCGATCACAGTGTTGAATCCATATAGATATAGAACACATTTGGAAACTGCAGCCCTGTCCATGGGAAGGGTCACGACCCCATCGCTGACGATACAGTTATTTATTATTCTGTTGTCAAGTGCTCAAATTGCCGTTGTTACAACTTCAGCAATACAACAAAATTCTTTGCGTGGATTATTTTTGTCGACATCAAGGTTAAAGCTCGACCCGAAAGAGCAATATACTCAAATGCATGAGTACACACACACACACACACACACACATGAATACAAACTGAGACACACACACACCACATTCAAATAGGTATTTCTTGCATAGGAAATCAGCTGTTGAAACATTTGGCATGCAGATTAGATTAATATGAATAAAACGCAAGGGAACAAAGAAGAAGAAGAATAAAGCAGAAACTCGATTTGCGCAAATCACGACTGAATCACATGAATCACAACCAATAAACAGCTAACAAAAACATTCGATATTCGATGGAAAAGGAGAGAGAGAGAGAGAGAGAACTGGAAATAGTTGTTTTTGTAGCTTTGCGCAAGTTGATAAAAAAAACATCAGAAAAAATTGTGTGTACAAATTTCAAGTGCATTTTTTAAGGGGAATACCGCGAATCTGAGCAAAATCTAACTTTAGATAAAATGCTGTAAACTGTTTTTTAATTGAATGTTGAAATGTTTACAGATTATTTATTGTGTATTTATTGATTTACATTTGTATTATTTAATGATTTCAATTTGCATTATTTATTTACGTAAGGTTTTATTATTTATTTATATGCAATTAGTCACGTTTCCATTAAAGTTGATAGCTTAACAATAATAAATAGGTTATATTTAAAATTTATTTTTATGATCGGCTTATTCATTCTGCTAAACTAAAAAATGAATAATTTATTACAAGAAAAGTCGTTTCACACAATTTTTAACTAAATTTATTTTTATCACGCTGCTTTTATATCGAGGTTGAGTTGAGAAAAATGTTAATATTAATATTTTCCAAACAACCTGTTAGGCCCCTCGCCACCCCCTTGCCTGTGATCACTCTACACACGCATTACACACACACACAGACAACTTGGTATCTCTCTATTAGAGTACAGCAATTTTCAATTAGTTTTGCTCTCAATTTTGCTTTCGGTTATTTTCAGCAATTAGCCAACAAAAAAATAGAAAACAAAAGTTGGAAAAAATGGAAAGGCGCTGATGTTTTAGTTGGAGTGCCTAATTAGCTAAAATGTACGTTAGGGGAGGAGTAGAGAGGTAGGAGGTGGGGAGGCAAAGAATTCACAATGCTGACCAACAGATTTTTTTTTTTTGGCGACAATCGAATTGTGTCAGAAATATACGGCGAAAAAAGGCGAACAACAATAAAATTGCTGAATTATTAAACAACAATCAGACAAGCAGAAAAGAAAAGAGAAATAAAGAAATGAGACGCGCTCTGAAAAAGAAACAGCAACAACTACAATTAAAACTGCCAACGGAGCAGTGCAAAAGTTAAACAAAGACGCAACAACAACCACAACAACTGAAATTATTGCTGCTTAAATATGCCAACAATGTGCACACACACACACAGCATATCACATCACACACATGCAAGCTTATATTAAAATGAGCGAGTGCTCGTAGATGCTCACACATGCACACACACATACACATATGCTCACACATGCTTGTACACATAGAAAAAATGTGGAGTAGATAATTTAAAAAGTGTCAACTTTTCCTAAAAACAAAATAAAACATTAGAAAAATGAATCCAAATCAATTATAATTCATCTTCTTTTTTTTAAATTCAATAATTGCTTTTTAATTTTAGTTTAACAAAAATTCCAATTTTAGTTCAAGCACATTTGACATAAAATCAGGATAACAAAAGAAAATTAAAGTTAAGTAGCAGAATACAATAAGTATTCGAGTGGAATTCAAATTCAAATTTCATTTCAAGTACAGTTAGCTTAATTGTTTCTTCTTTTTTTTTTTGCTGTGTACTCGTATTCGTATTCCGTATTTATACATTAATTGCCATGTAAAAAAAAGTGGAGTGGGGTGGGGTGGCGTAGTTGCTTCTTCTTCTTCTTATTCGCTTTCGAAACTCGAGACCCGCATGGCAATAAAAATGACATGCAGCTGGGCAGCAGAGATAGAGATGGAGTGAGAGGGGCGGCAGAGTGGAGTGGGTGGGTGGAGTTAGGAGCGTGTGCATAATCAATCCCAAGTGTAGGAGATGGATGAGAGAATGAGTGACAAAACAGACTGAGACAGAGCATGGTATCAAATGGAAAGAGCAAAGAGAGGAGAAGTGTTGGTAGTGATGGGAGTATAATAAACACATTCACACACACACACACACGCAGATAATAACAAAACTCCCCAACAAAATGACCAAGCAAAATGGGTGGCAAGCAAAACGAAAGAAAAGAGAAAGAAACAAACTGAGAAAAACACACAAATTATGATGAAGTAACAATTAAAACTTAAACAGCAGTAGTTAGTTTCTAGCTTAATTAACTACATAAACAAAGCGAGGCCAATGCCAGACGAGAAGCAGAGACAGAAAGAGACGGAGGGGGAGAGGGAGGGAAGAGAGAAACAGGGATACGCCTTGGTCATTCAATTTGCTTTGCATGTCAAGCAACAAAATGGACAAAACAAACATTTAACTTTTTTTTTTCTCTTTATGAGTAATTAGATAGAAATGCAACAAGGTATGTGCGTGTGAAGACTGGGAAGGGGAGGGGTCGCTGGTTAAGTTAGGTCAGTTTACTGCAAAAATAAAAAAAGTTAACTGAACCGCAATCAAGTGCAAGAGGTCTTAAGCAAAGCAGCTTATCGGAGAATCTTTGTGGGATTAAAAATAAATAAAATTAGTATTTGAAGTAGCATTTTGAAAAGCTTAAGATAAGATAAATGTTCTTGATGCCATAAGAAAAACAAAAAAATTATATGTAATTAAATAGTATACATAATAAATTATTTTTACTATAATAAATATTTTATATTCATACTTCTATGCATAAATTTTTGTGTATTTATAATTGTTTTTTATTAAAATGATCTAAAAAACTGAAGATATTTAGCAACAAGTTCCTTATGAATGAGAGACTTGGAGATACTCTGCAGCTGATTGTTTTTTTTTATCTTTTTCGATCTTAATAAAATCACTGTTTATATTATATATCAATTGGAAGGCTATGTCTTAATAATTACGCCTTTTGTTGCTATCGGAAATTGATATTCACGAAACGGAAGTCTACAGCTCTCTAGATCGAGTCAACTTTTAGTGCTGACCCAGAATATACAGTTAAGGTCAAAATATATAGATGTATAATCTTAGATATTTTATAAGCCTTATTAACCATATTCTCTTCCTATTCCTCGATCACTGAATGATGATCAATATGTCGCCAAAGATTTTCTAATACTTGAATCGATTGGCACTTATCGCTGTTATCGATTTATTGACGCTGACATTGAATACATGTCTGTAACTTCAGCTATAAATAGTCTTCTAGTTTAGATGTTTAGAATATAAATGTAATTACCTTAAAAGAAGTGTGGCAATCAATCTGTACTAAATCGAGCAACATTTTGTTGCAACACATTATTTTATACATTTTAGTTCTGATTTCTCATCAAATATATCTTCTTTTTTCTTATATTTCCCCGACTTTAATTTCCGCTGCAACAAATTACGTGAAAAAATATTCAATTTATTATCTTTTCAGTTTCTCAGCTGAGATAAGTGATAAAAGGGAAAGAATGATGATGGGGAGAGGGAGTGCGCGAGGGGTAAGATTTATTTATATGATTTAATTTAGTTGAGTTGAGTTTAGTTCAGTTGCATATACACACCATTTATCTAGTTGATCTCATTTAAAACGGGTCTCAGAGTAGATGATGATGCTGATGAAGAAACACATTCAATTTAATCCAAATGAAAGCAGAGCTTGTTATGTATCTGATATATATATACCATATAGTTATATATATAAATATATTCACTAGTCACAATCGGCACTTCAAATCAGCAAAAATATATTTTGCATAACTTTGAAATTCACCAGAAAATTTCACTTTTATTTTTTTGTATTTTTATTCGTATTTTTTCTTGACCGGTTTTGTTATTTTTCTTTTTCTTTCTTTTTTTTTTAGCTATTTCATAATAAGCACAATTTTAAATATATGACAATTGACAAATTCAAAGAAATATATATTTATTTACATATGTGGGTATGTATTTCAGTGTGTGGGTGTGTGCGTGTGTTGATGTCTCTCGTATGTAGAACAGCGATCGAAAGAGCGCGACTTCGAATTCGAATTCGATCTCGAATACTGAACGACCAGCAGACAAAAACAAAGCCGATGATGATTCAGCTGTTGCAGAAAATATGCCCAAAAGTAAGGAAATAAAAACAACACACAACGCACAACACAAATGACTGTTTAAGGCACCCAGGCAAAGAGACGCGTGTATCTGACAGATACTTTTTTTTCTGTTTCTTTGTAAACGAAGCGCGGCGAAAACAAAAAGCCGTCCGCACGCTTCAACGGCAAATTGTACAATACAAACACAACAACAGCTGTTAATGTTTTACCAATGTTTAACATTGTGCTGTTGTTGCTCAAAGAGTGCGCACACATACATTTAACAGTTGCGCTCACTGTTAACACTAAATGGGAGAGATCGCGAGAGCGAGAGCGCTTGAGTGGAAAATAAACTAGGGCTAACAGTTAGCATCATGACTCATAGCAGTTAGGGTTAACTAGCAGAGAGAGCGAGTGCAACTTAACAGTCATAGTTTGAGCACAAAGCGCTGAATGCAGAGAGCAAGAAGCGAAGAAAGCAGAGAGCGCGGGAGAGAGCGTGTTTACATTAACAGCAGCATTAACAGTGGCAGCTGCATTTGTATCTTTTTGTCTATTTTCTTGATATGCTTCAATTGTTATTTTGTTTATGCATTTCTTTTGGGCTTAATTTGTGGGTAAACAAATGCCGAGCACAAGCTTATCCATTAGCAGCTAATTAGAAGCTTTAAAGGTAACAAAAATATGTGGCAGAGGCTAATGCACTTGAGAGAACAAAGAAAACAAACAAAGCAAACAAAAACAGTAAGAAAAAACTGACCAAATAGCTTTAATTGAAAACTCCCCAAAAGAAGAAGCAGCGACAACAAGTGCATCAAAGCAAAACAAACAAGTCTAGACACGATGAACACAAAAGAGAGACATGAGAGATAGCGGGATAGAGAGAGAGTTCAAGTTGACCCAGTGTCCACTTTGCTTCTTATCGTTTAGCTGCTTAATTACACGCAACGCGAGTGACAAGAATGACAGCTCATAGAGAGTGAGCGAAGGAGAGAGCAACATAGGCGCACTAATAATCTACACAAGTGCGAGTGAGTCGAAATGCAAAGGGCAGCTCAAAAGCGAAACAAACTGAATAAGTTGTTGTTGCCATGACGCCGGCAAAAGCTCAAGGAACGTTTAATCAATGACCTGTTCTAGCAATGGGGGGAGTGTTGAGTGAGTGAGTGAGAGTGAGTTAGAGAGATAGTCACTTCTGGCATTTAACGGCACGCATTTATTTTTTTGGCTGGATATTTATGGAAATTTGATAAACACTTAAACGCTTTTTTATTGCATTTGATAAACATAGGCTTTTAATTGCCAAACAAACTTATAAATAAAAATATATATAATATATATTTATGTAAGGCGTTTCCATAAAAAAAGGGAGCAAAAGCTCAATAGCTTTAAGGCGCCGATGGAATCGAGGCTTATATTTAAATAAGCTTTTAGCAAGTATTAAAATGTGTAAATATTTGAAACAATAACAATAAATATAGTTCATATTATAAGCTGTTACTCATTAAATGACAAATTCAAAAAACCCTCTTATAGAGTAAACCGGAAAAAAATGCAACATGCAGCAATCGAAATACAAATATTGATCGTAAAAATGTAAACATAACAGAAACAAAAATATTTATCAGGCGTGGAAAAGGGAGGGGGATTGGCTTGGGCAAGGGAAGGAGTGGAGGGGATGGCCAATAGGGAGCTGCTACAAATATGTTGTAAGCATATCAAATGATCCAGAAAACAAACAAATGTAAGAAGAGGAAGAGCAATTGCATACATAACATGAACAACCACACACACACATACAAACATCTACATTTACATTTATGACAAGGGGTTGATGTGGCATGTAACTTGCCACTTAAACTGCAAGCAGATAGACCAAAATTGATTTCAATTTGATACAAGCACACACACACATACACAAACACACATAGGAGCATATTATGCAGGGAGCGAAATTGAGCAATTGATTAAGAGAGAGAGAGAGATCACTAGATTTGGCGCCCACGCTATGCAATTTTTTCTCCAACTTTAGAAAGTGTCAAACAAAAGTACTGATCAACAAGACAGACAGACAGACAGACAACAAAGCTCTAAAAATTTGCGGTAAACTGAGTTTAAAAGGAGAAGAGACTTGCTCTCTCGCTCTCGGAGAGCACGCACAAAATGGCGTCTAAGGCTGCTGCTTCTGCTGATGCGTTTGTCTGTTAATGAAGCTTATGAGCAGCAGCGCGCGCACTTCACAACTCACTGAGCTGCAGCAACAACAACAACAAGAGAGAGGGAGACCGCGGGGAGGGAGAACACAAAAGGAGAGCAAGCAAGCAGCTGAAACACGGATCCCACAGTCAATGGCTGCACCTGTAAAGCAGCAAGCCATATTGCACGCACACTCCCCCGCCCCATCCCCCCACCCACGCGCACATGCGAGACAAAAGCACAGTTACTGGGGCTGCTGCTGCTACTGCTGCTGTTGGGTTCATTAATGACGACGTCTCGCTACGTTCGAGCGATCACCAACACTAACAACCACAACAATAACAGCCATGTTGATAATCAAGCAGGAGCGTTCAAGTTGAGTGTAACACTAATAGATACCCTGTAACCTACAATATATGTACATAATAGATAATAAAATAATGAAATAATAATCATATATAAATTTAAAATTAAAAACTAATTAAATAATTTAATTAATATACTCTTACTACTAACATTCATTCCCTGTAACCAGTAAATAAATAATATATAATAATAAATAATGCTTTATCGATACTCTATTTTGCTACATACGTTTTGCAAATTTTAATATTACCGCACATGCACACTTTAATTGGCTACAGGGTATAGGAAAAAAAAACCCCACAACAACGACGTAAACAATTTCATTAGTACCATTAAAAACGCATATTTCGCTGGCCACATAAAATTAAAATGGTAGCTAAGCTAGACTTGCTGTTGTTGTTGCCGCTGCAGCGGGTTAATATCGCACAACAGCAGAAACAGAACAGCAATTTCCGCGCAAACGCAACCATTGCGCAGCTTTAGCAGAGGGCTGGGGACAGGTGGGGCGGCGTAGGCAGACAAGTGCAGAGAAAGAAAGAGAAGCGACGCCAGAAAAGCTCGACGCAGCCAAGCATAAAACAGATAATAATAAATTATATGCATGTACAAAATTTAAAAAAACCAAAAACGGCACGATCAATGACTGTACCCCTCTCTCACCACAGCCACATCTACTCAACCCCGCCGCAAATGCAACGGAAATGGTCAATTGCGCAATTCGAGAACAAAGAGAGAAAAAGATAGTGAGAGGGGGAGAGAGAAAATAAAAGCTCGACTTACCTTTATTTGACAGAACGCCGACGCAGCACTAGCAGCGGCTGCAGCTGCTGCTTCCCTGGCGACGCCGACGCCATCCGCGGAGCTGGCATGCGTCGATGGAGACGTTGCGTAGACGAACAGCGGCAGCGAATTGAAATTACGTAAAAAGGCGCCAGCGCCAGCATCGATAGCGCCGCTAGCGTTAGCATCCTTAAAACGCCGGCAGAATAGCAATTGTTTATTGCAGGCGGCAGCGGACGCCAGCAGGGGCAGCAGCGTGGGCGTTGGCGTTGGTTTCGACGTTGGCGTCGCTACTGCTGCTGCCGCCTCTGCCTCTGCTGGCTGCTCCGCTTGTTTTGCTGTTGTTTTTGTTGTTGTTTTTGTTGTTGTTTTGGACGCCATTAGCGTATCGCAATTTTCTTCCTCTTCTGTTGTGGATTTTGTTGCAGTTGTTGTTGTTGTTATAAAACGATGCTGGCGTCGCTGCTGCTGCTACTACTACGCTGCTGCTGCAAGCGTCCTTTGTTATTGTTGTTGCAATTATCAACTGGCTGCCGCATGTTGCAAATGCTTACGCATAGAAATGACCTCTAACTAAATTATCTTCAACACACACACGCACATGCAGACACGCACACACACACACACTCACACACACGCGAACACTTTGTCGTAGCAGCAACAACTGTGCAGGAAAAAAACTCAACGTTTTGTTGGCGCTTGTTGCACGCGTTGCTTTTTCTTAAATTGTATTAAACGAATATTTTTGTTTTCTTTCGTTAACTTTTTGCATGCTAAATTTGCTTTTTGTTTAAATTTGCAGACAGTTTAGTGTAACCGTATATTGCAAGTTGAAAAATACGAAATTCCTTGTATCAGTCTGGCAACACTGTTGGGCGGAAAAAAAAATACCAACAGCTGGCAAGTCTGGTCAAATCAGGTGAGATTATTATTTTTTGGAGAGACACTAAAAATAAAATTCTGGATCAAAGTTTGCCGCTGAAACAGTATCAAAAATACATGGTACTACTTTGTAACAAAATTTCTCAGTAAAAACATTCCGGCAGCAAGCAACCCGTTGTGTGTTCATTAAAAGACAATTAACCAATTAGCAGCAAACAACAAAAAAATTTTAGCGGACACAACAAATTTGCGCTCGCCGCCGGTTAGAAAGGTTATTATTCCACGGAACCTGTTTGTTTCTTTTTCTTGTGTGGTGATCTTCGATTGCTAAATTTATACGTGCAGACATTCATTACCAACTGCTCGCTGTTTGCTGCCACCCCCAAAGTAAGTATTTATTTAAAAATAAATAATATAAATTTATTTTCGAGAGTTGCCACATTGTTTGAATATTGTGTCTTTTTACAGATAATATCGATCTGGCCAGTCAGTCAGTTATCGCAACATAGTCGTGCTGCTCTCGTTGGACAAGTGTTGGGCAATATCAACACACACACACACGTTCCACAACACCGAAATATACATGCACACATCTCTGTCGCACTCAGGCACATATAATTTGTCATACGGTCTCTGTCCGTTAATATCGTCAAATCGTCATCATCATCGTGTCGGTCTCTCTCACATCCGCTCTGCAGCAGAAAAAAATTTTATATCGCAGCCGTAGTTGTCGTCGGGGCGCCGTTCTACTCGCAGTGCTGCAATATTTTCTAGACTGTAACTCGGACAAAAGCTGAGAGCCTGAGAAAAAAATATAATAAAATAGCCAGAACACACAGAGAAAAGTATATAAAAAAAACTAAAGCCAGCCTATCGCAGCTTCTGTGTTTCGTTTGGTTTTTCTATAAATATATAAAAAGCATTTTTCACTCTAGTTGTTAAAACAATCAATTTTCTCATTTCGTGTGCAAATCGACAAAAAAAGAACAAAAGCAAAAATCGAGAAAGGAGAGAGAAACCTACAACTAATACACACACACACTCACACACAAAATCAAATTTCAATCAGAAAATGGCGTTAAAAAGAATCAATAAGGTATGTGAAACAAAAAAAAATAATGAAAAAAATCAAATCAAATTGTTCAATTCATTTTGCAACAATTTACAACAAAAGTGCAAAAAAAATATGTATAAATTGTGAATAGAAATTTCTTGTGCGACAAAAGAAAAAATGAAAAAAATTTATGCAAGAAATGTGAAACGTAGAAACCGAAAGACAACGAAAGAAAGACACAAAAAAAAACCGAACCGAATACGTGAACGAAAGAAAACGTGCAAAAAGCAAAAGAAGCAGCACAAGGAAAAATTGGCGATGACGACGTGCATTAATTACTTACTACAAGCTTAAGCTTAACAAAAGAAAACTAAAGTTTAGATTTTTTTAGCTTTACAATGTGATTCTAATTAGAATTAGATTGGATTTATAATACATACACGCGCATATATACAGGCAACGTGTACGTTGTATGAGTGTATTTGTGTGCTCGACGTTTCCGTTACACATGTGCTTGCACCCCTTCCCCCAATATGCATGCATGTGTGTGTGTGTGTGATTGCAGTAAATATTGCAAGCCGGCCAACCTGGTCCAAAAAAATGCAAGCATATTTGGCCAGGCAAAGTTACCCAACACTTGCGTATATATGCATGTGTGTGTGCATATATATAGCTAGGCACTTACACACACACTCACAAAAGTTGCTTATGCTTTTGTTGTTGTTCGCCGTCGAAAGATCCAGCAAAAAAAAATTTAAAACACGGCAGCGCAGAAAAAGAGCGTATAATTTTAACCTAACCTTACTTTTTTATTTTTTGCGCTGATAATTCAGAAATAGTGCTTGCACACACACAACCATATATATATATACACATAGATATGTATATATGAATTGTATAAGTGTGTGTGTGTGTGTGTGTAAAAGCGGCTAAATTTCGTAAAATTGTATTTATTTTATATATGCAACAACAGTTAAAACTTCAATGTTAATTTTTGATTTTCGTTAAGTTTTGCTGCTGTTGCTGCTCACTCGCTCACTCCGAGCCTGCAGTTAACTAACATTTCGATTGCTGTTAAATGCTTTGCGTATTTTTGTACGAGAATTTATTTTTAATGTTTTATATAGTTAGAAAAATTACAGTTCGATTTGAAGTGCGGCCGGTTCACACACACACACCAACTCTTAGTAGTAGCCCCCACCAACACACACACAGTGTCTTTGCACAGTCACAGCGCCAGCAGCAGCAGTGAGTCGAGCAAAGCAAAGCAGCATATTAACTTTGCCATCTCGCTCACACACACATTACACCATGGGACGCCCAAAGAGAGCGAGCAGCTATGGTTAAAATCGACGGCAGCTGCCGCCATACACAGCGTTTGGCTCTTTCTTGCACGCTGATGCAAAGGCGAATGGGGCAGTACTAAAAGAGGAGGGTGTCCCTGTGTGCGTGCGTGTGCGCGATGGCAACTCAATGTGTGTTGTGTTGAGTAGTGTTGCAAAATGTGTGGAGGGAACAATAATTAGTATAAAAAGAAATAAAAAAAATATAATTTACCATAATTTACTTTTAAATAATGTATGAGTAAAATATGTAAATGATGTTTTAAAAAAAAGCCAGCACACGCAAACACACAGGCAAATATTTTTATATACATGCTTGTGTTTTGTATGTGAGAGGGTCTGCTGACTGTCTCGTCGATGCTGACTGCGGCGCTAGCTGAGCAGCAGCAGCAGCGTCATGGCCATTGAATTTTTTCCTTATAATAAACTTTTCATGTTCAATTCGTGAAATGAAAACGAAATGCTGTTAGTGGAAATTAAGGAAGCGCATTTTTATTGCCATATGAATTAATAATAATTTTTACTTTTCTTTATTTTATGTAATTATCTTCGTTCTCTTTTCGTCCACCTCTCAGCAAAACACAATTAGCAAGCAACTGTTTTGGTTAGCCCCCACCCCTCTTCTGGCTCTCTTGCTCCGTCAAGCCAAGGCATCGCTTTGTTGTTGTTGCCGTTATAGAAATTCAATCAAAGAAAGAAATGAAGATGCTTGAGCCGGGCTTGCTCTTTCTCTCGCTCTCTCTTGTTCTGCGCTCAATTCGCTCTCGCTGATCGTGGCTTGTGTTTGTTTGTATGCGTTGTGTGCTAAACGACCGTTAGTTTGTTTTTATTTGAAATTTAAAGCGAAACGAACACTATCACTTCACTTGTCTTTGTCTTTTCTTCTTTGCATGAGTCATGCCGTCGGCGAGACGACGACGACAACCGCATTGTATTTAAAGAGAGCAAGAGAGAAGAGTCTCCCCTCGAACTTGGCGATTTTTTTCTATGTAACAATTTCATGTTCTTGTTGTAATTATATACTTTTTCGCTCAACAGGTACAAAAGTCTGAAAGTGCGTGGCATGTGGCACACAAGAAAAAACGAAAAAAAGAGAGCAAAAAAAATAAGCTATTTTTGAAATGCGTTGCGCATAAATCGTATTTCGTATATTTCTTACTTTTGCTTGACGCGCGACGGTAAAATGAATTGTTTTTTAAGTTTTTTTTTTGTATTTGAGTGTAGTAATTTTTGGGGGGCTTGTTCTGCTTCTCTGTCCTCTGTTCTTTTTCTTAAGCGCAGCATAACAAGAGCAACAACAAAGAGCGTTGCCAGTCAGCCGTTTTTCTTGCTCTCTGCTTTACTGAGCAGCTTTTGCATTTTCCACTCCGCGCCCCTCCCATCTTTAGTATATTTTGTGTCAAGGCTCTCGTTTTGCTAGCTTCCGCAAAACCAGTGTTGCCATTTTTGGCTAGTTTTCGCATTGAGGGCAGAGCTGGAAATGTGAACTTTTTTTGAGAGCTAAAATGTTGACAAATATGAAATAATTGTTTCAGTCAGTTAATCTAAATAAAATAAAATAGTTTCAGCCTTGAGAGAATACTTGATACCCAAAAAGTTCTTAACTGTTTTAAGAGCTGAAAATTTCAAAATTCGAATAGAAATAAAATAAAATACATTGAATAAGCAAAAATTTCTAGCTTAAAATTATTAGTCATTTTCCAGCAATTTCTTTTTGCTTGACCATTTATCTTTCTGGCAACGCTTCACATTGAATTCATTGTTTTTTTTTAATTTGTTCTCTATTAGTGAAGAAATAAAATAAAATATACAATGCTGCGATTGAACCAAATTTCTAGTTATAAAGCATTAGTCAGTTATTTAATATTTTGCTATATATGCAATATATATATATATATGTATAATTTTGTTTTTAGCTTTTTCCAGCAATTTCGTTTTGGTTGGTGATTTATATTTCTGGCAACACTGTTTGTTCCTCTTCCCGCATCAAGCTCATCTTTTTTTTTTTAAGTTTTTGTTCTCTGTTTTTCGCCGGTTTACTTTACACCTATTTTGTTGCCCATGGTGGCTGGCTGGCTGGCAGCTGTGCTGCTGTTGGGGTTGGAGCATCGTACAGCCATAGGGGGAGTGGGAGGAGGGGGAATAACAGCAGCCGCTCAGCTGTGTGCGTGCGATTGTTAGAGAAGAGGGGGAGGGGAGGGTGAGAGAGAATGAGATTTCATATGTATGTGCATATGTGTGTGTGTGCGCGCCTTCTGCTGCTGCTGCTGGCTTCTGGTTCGGGCCAACGAACTTGATTTTCGCGTCATTCGCATTTGCTGCCTTTTTTTATATGCGAATTACGAAATTTTCACATTTCTGTTTTTAAATTTTAAATGTGTCCAAATTATAGTAAATAAAATCATATATAAATATATATATATAATATAAATATAAAGAGAGCAAGAAGCGAAAGAACCTTTTGTTGACTTTTTGTCAAAATGTTTTTTTTAATCATAAAAATATAATACAAATTAGAATAACAAAAATAATAGTTGAAATTATAATAATAAAAATAATAACATTTATATCTAATTTATGTTTTTATATTTATAGGAACTGCAAGATCTGGGCAGAGATCCACCTGCACAATGTTCAGCTGGACCAGTTGGAGATGATTGTGAGTACAACGTTTACAGAAACACACGCCACCTCTCTCTCTCTCTCTCACCCACATCAGCCCATTAACCATTCCATCGATCTTCTGCTTCTTCTTATCAGCTGCTTTTTTTGCATTATGTAACTGTGCGACGACACGAGTAATGCGCCCTCCCTCTCCCCTCTGCTCTATCTCTTTCTTTCTCCCTGCTCTCTCGCAGAACTTTCTATAAATAGAGCAGGCACATCTCATTTAGCTTTTGATCTGCTGCTCTGCCTTGCAGTAACATGACTCGGCACTTTTGCACATGAGCATTTGGAAAGTGGAAGTTTTCCAGTAATGGAAATTTGTCTGCAAATTACTTTCCTTATCATCGATAGGCTTTAGTGGAAAATCACTTTAATTGAATTTTTCGATAGCGTTGGTGTCTACAAATATATGCGATAAAAGAGTAGTTTTTTTTTTTGTTAAATATTACTTTTTTCTTTTTCAAATATTGCATTGGTTTTTCATGCAAATATTACATTAATTTTTCCAGTATCAAGGTCATTTTTGTTGTAATCCTTAGCGACTCAATTTGTGGGGCACGCTCAACAAAGTTGCAGCAACTTCAATTACGCGTTAGCATGTTTTCATTTAACTGTTAATCACACACACACACACACATGGGTCAACATTGTGTGCTTTTTAAGCCAGCTTTGCTTTTTGCTATGGAGGTCACCTAAATGACGTCACTGAAAAGTGAAATCGTGCAATTGAAGTTGTAGTTTTTTAAGTTTTTTGTTTCTGTTTTGGGCACACTTGTGAGTAATAAGCAATCGATGACATCGAAAAGTGCAAATCGATAAAGCCACACAGATCGACATTTAAATATTACGTTGAAAGTTTTTTTTTTTTGTTTTCATTTCCAAGAAATACATTTGCAATTCCATGCACGAATGAATGAGGAAGATTTCTTTGTTGAAATTATTAAATAGGTTATTGGGTTAGTAGACCTGATTTATATATTATATATCCATTATATTTACGATCAGCTGATGTTCAAATTACGAGTCAAGAATAGATTAGATAAGGAACCATTATTCATTGAAGAACTTCAATGATAATATTTTTATAAAGTGCAATTGCAGTGGAATCGATTACAAAGCGCATTAATCATAAAGTTCATTTGATCGCTATTTCATGTATATATATATATATATATATATATATAAATAAATGAAAATAATAGCTTTAGTAGCTATTAGAGAGTAGATAAAATAAAAAAAAACACTTTCAACATAATGGTCTATTATCTACTGAAGTAGATGTGAATATGTTGGAAAAGTGTGACAATATATTTTCTCCTTCGTATATGATAATATTTTGTTGTACTTGAGGTATTATTTGTTTATACAGTATAATAAATAATGGCTTTCTGAAAAGAGTAATATATTTGTAGTATATATAGTAAAATGCATATATTTATTTTCTTTATCTTATGCACATACAAATATTACAAATTGGAAAAAGAAAGCAGATCGTTAGGGAATTCTCGTCGTCCTCTTTGTTCTCTTCGCGTTCTCCTTCTCGCTGCTTATCTTATTGATACAAATACAAATACAAATCAAATTAAAGGCGCATTAAGCATTGTGCTCTACATAACGTAATCAGAGAATAATTAGCATATACAGCGCAGATAATGAGATAACCTATTCTCTGTTATAGATACATAGAAATATAAATGTGTGAGTGAGTGTGTATGTCGGTCTGTGTATTCATATTTATCAGTTTCCGCTGTATTTTTTTTTTGTGCATGGCTTTTTTTCTTATCAGAGTGCTTATCAGCTGTGCATGAAGTTTACACACACACACACACACACAGATAAAGACATTACGTGGCTACCAAACAAAGAAACTAAATATAAATTATATTTACAAATATATATAACTACATTTCGATTTGTAATTAAAACGCATTAACCCTCCCACAATTTACTGCCGATAAGCTAAAAAAAAACAAAAACTCATTCAGTCGGAGTCACTTTTTTCTTTTCTTAGTTTTTGTGTGGCTTCTAAAAACTTCTGTTCTGCTATAAATGAAATTACAGTAATTGTAATATACAGACACACACACACATCCGCATAAGCATAGAGCGTAAGCTGCTCCCTCCCTCTCTCTTCCTTCGCTCGCAGCAGCAGCTGTGCACGGCCCAGTTCTCAGCCCCAAAAAGAGCTCTGCTGCTGCTGCTGGTGCTGCTGCTTGTATGTGTCTTTGTGTGTGTTTGCTTTGGTGACATTGAGCGTGAGCGAACAGAGCTAACAGAATGTGTCGTATGCATAACGTGCACAAGCGAGATGGCATGCTAGGCAAATGGTGGTACTACTGCTTGCTGCCTGCTGTCAACGACGACGACGTCAGCTGCGGCGTCGCTGCCAAGAGTCGGTGCCAAGGCTCTTTTGCAATTGTTGTTTGTTTTTGTTCTTTTCGTGCACACTGGGAGAGGGCAGGCCGGCAGAGGGCGCTTTGGGGCGAGCCAAATTGAGTTGAGTCTGCAATGGAGTAATCGAGAGCCATGGGAGAAAACAAAGCAGCCGCGACGAAAGAGCGTGCAAAGAAAGAAGCAGCAGAGAGCGGCGCTCTCAATGCATTTTTGTTTTTTTCTCTGATTTTTCTTAAGTTAAAGTATTCCCGGGGGGCGCATTATATGTGGCCAATCTGCAATAATTCATTAAATACCAAATAATTTACACCCAGATGTAACTATATATATTAATAAAAAATTTTCTCTCATTTTATTTACAGTATTTCACTGGCAAGCTACAATAATGGGCCCGGTAAGAACAGCTGTCTTTTTTTGCGTTGTTATCCCACACTGGACATTAACATTTGTTGTTGTTGGATAAGTTCAGCGACTCGAGTGCAGCGCGTGTGTGCGAAAAGGCAGGGATTATTAACCTTGGGTTGAACTGCTGCGTGTCAATACCATTTAATGCGGAGCAGGTATCGATACTCGATTACCTAACTTCAAAAGGATCGCAACTGGTTCATACTCAGTTTTTGGTTTCGGTGTTTCTATGAGGCTACGTAGATAAATATCAAAATTGTAACTTCAATCCCAGTGTTGGAAAGCTGCTTTGCTCTGAATTTGATATTTTGCGTTATGATTGCAAATTTATATAGAATTTAGCTTCAAAACATTGTTGCGTCTGCAATAATGCCTTTATACCACCTGTCGTATATAACGGTGTCTGTCGAATACCATACGGTAAATCTGTTAAAGGTCATATGCATTCCAAGATCATTCTTACTTTTTCCAAACAGTTATTAGTTGTGTCTGTAATGCATATGCACTTCGTAGGGAATCTTACAGATTCTATAAATATACCATATTCTCAAGAGTTTTCCGGTTTATATTTAAGTTTTGTCTGCAACCAAGGTATATATATCTGTTGAATAAAATATATACTGTATAATGAATACCTGGGAAATGCTATATATATTCCATAAACATTCTCTAGATTTTTCCTGTATTATATGTGTCTGTATAAATATATCTGTCGAAGGGGGTATCATTTCTGATAATAGATATTATGGAACATATGTACTTCATAATCACCACCAAGATTTATTTCAAACCGAGCAAAAATAGAATTTGTTCTTGAGTGACTCGCCTTGAACTTATCCAACGTATTATTATTATTATTAACTGTAAATGTGTTCTTTATATTTGTATTAACTGTGTATACATATTTTATGGACTATTTGCAGCCGGACAGCCCTTACCAAGGAGGTGTATTTTTCTTAACTATACATTTTCCAACAGACTATCCCTTTAAGCCGCCAAAAGTGGCCTTTACAACACGCATATACCATCCAAACATTAACAGCAATGGATCGATTTGCCTCGATATATTAAGATCTCAGTGGTCGCCAGCATTAACTATTTCAAAAGGTAAATTCAAATATATGTCATATTACTATATATTGCCATAGCTAATCTATTTCCTATTTCTGCTTTTCAGTCTTATTATCAATTTGCTCTCTACTCTGTGATCCCAATCCAGATGATCCGCTTGTTCCAGAGATTGCCAGAATATATAAGACCGATCGGGAAAAATACAATGAGCTGGCACGGGAATGGACTAGAAAGTATGCTATGTGATGCGTTCCAGATTGCAGCAACAACAACAACAACAAGAGCAACAACAGCAACAATTACAGTCCAACACCAACAAAATTAGCAACAGCAACAGTAAAAGTAACATCAACAAAATTAACAGCCATGTTAAGTTCAACAACAGAAGCAACAACAGCAAAGCTAACATTTAACAATAGTTACAACAACATCAGCTCCCAATTCGAACGACAACAACAACAACAATATCAGCAAATGGAGCTGCTGCAGCCACGAGTGGAACGGAGGCAACGTACCAACAACAGCAACAGCAATAGCAATAACAGCAGCAGCAAAAGTAACAGCAACAACAACAGCAGCAGTAACATTAACATTAACATTAACAGCAACTGTCAAAAATTGGCATCAAGTTTTTTTATTTGAGGCCTGTGTATGAAGAAGAAGAAGGATGAGCAAAAAATAATTTAATAATAATTCAACTGAAACCAGAAAAAAGAAAGAAAAGCAAAAAACAAACACATTATGTAAGCATAAAAACATTTAAAGCGAGAGCTAAACAACAACACAGCATCCCACAACACACACACACACACACAACACACACAACACACACACAACACACACAAACACACAACACATAATAAGTTTAAACAAAAAAAATACAAACAACTACAAATAAAGATCAGCTGGAAAAATTATTATTATTATTATATTATATTTAAAAATGAACCGGAAAAATAAAAATTACAAAAACTCAATTTTCTCTGTCGAAACGCGAATTATGCCACGCCCCCGCCCTCTTCTCAGCTTCCCACTTTTTGTTACAGCGATTTTCTCTCGCTTTTCATTTATAACTCAACAACAAAAAACTCGAAAAAAATGCATAAAAATAAGAAGCGAATTTTTGGTTTTTGTAGGGCAAACCAGAAGAAGAGGAAGAAAATTGGGGAAAGAGTTAAAAGTTGAGCTTGGAATTTGTAGGAAAATTAATTTCCGTTTCCTTTTTGTTATTTTCTCATAGTTCTCACCTTCAATCGGTTAATTTGGATTAACGGTTCCTGTTTAATTTCCTGCCGCGTAATGTCGAATTTCGGTCAAACGGTTAATTTTGGTTAACAGTTCTGTTTAACAGTGCGGTTAATTTCGGTTAACAGTATCAGTTCCAGTTTGATGCTCTCTTTAAAGTGACGCTTGAAAAAACCGTTATACAAATGAGTTTGATTTAGATTTGCTTTGAAATGTGTCGCCTGCTCTCTTATATAATTGTAGACATGCTCTTTTTTTTTTAGCCATCATATTTCAAAGCTCAACAAATTTCTGATTAAAAAAAGAGATATATGTTTAGGATTGCCCAATTAGACTGATAAGTTCTTGCAAATAATGCTGAGTTTTGTTAAGTTATCTGCAACAGCAAACAAGTTGTTTACAAAAAGCACAGTTTTGCATGGTTTGGTATATATATATATATATATATACATGATAATACTTTACTGATGAGGTTTTGCCAAATGTGATCAGTAAATCAATGAGGTTTTCGAATGTATCGTAAGTATCGATGAAGAGATTATCTCCATTCGATTATTGACCTATTTTCGATAAGTATCGATCGATTATCTCAACTCGGCTATTACGTTATAAATTTCCCTTTGTATCGATGCTTATCGACTTCTAGATTACCTCAATTCGATTATTAAATATTTAATTTTCGATTGTTTTGATAAGTATACGATTACCAAGCCTTCAATTTTCGATTGTGCCGATAAGTATCAATTGTTTATTTTGAAATACTTTTGGCATAATGTGCATTAATGTTTTTGAGACAACTAAACGAAAATCTTGAACAACAATAATATTTTTAGCTACCGCATTCCTCTTCTAAATATTAGGAAATATAAGCAATTTTATTGAGATCGTTTTTCAGTAAACGCGGATGTTATTTCAAAAGTTGCTCAAGGCAAGTGTTGCACTTAATTTTACATATTGTTTACCTTTGAATTTGTTTTTTTGAATTAGCTGTACTCAGTTCCCCATTAGCCAAAATACATTTACATAAATACATTTTCTATGTAAGAAGAAGAAGCAGAAGAAGAAGAAGAAGAAGGGCCATGAGAATTGAGCAACAGCTGCAGCGGTGAAAGCGGAATACGGAAAATCGGCCAATGTGAAGGGCAGACGATATTCGTCTCGTGGCGAATATCGTATCAAGAAGTGACAGAAAGAGAGAAAGAGCAAGTTCCACTTAACCCACACACGTACATGAATCGTGTGCGTTCCCAGAAGCTGGTAACAGGCACAGCATGTTAAATAAACATTTAATCAATTCGAAGACTCAATTAATAAACAGCTACAAATATGCGCCGAAGCCGTCGTTGACGACGTAGCTGACGTAGCTGCGTCGTATGCGCCAAACTTTTATGTAAAGCTTTTTTTTGGCGTCTGCATTTTTCAGCGGTTTCACAATTAAGGTAAGATGCCACTTTTATCATCTCTTTTGGCGTTACGTCACAATTTACATATATGTTGTAGATTAAACTAGGCAACAAATTGGGAATTTTTTATTTTGAGTACTTCGGATTATTGTGATAATATTTATATAAATTCTCTTCAGAATGCATTTTGAAATAAATAAAACTGGAATATTTTCGAATTCTGAACAAGTTTTAAGTTACATTTTAATTATATTTGCACAAAAATCCAACACTTAAGCATTCAGCAAATAGAAATAAAATGACTGTGAAAGTTTTGAAATAATCAGCATAGTACATTATATACATATGCATTCCAACAGACGGAAAGTTTTTGCATAAGCTCATTGGTATATAGAATAGGAGAGAATAGAATAGAATAGAAAAGATTCTAATTGTGACGTCACGCCGAATCGCGCTCTCTTGTCTACTGCTTTCAGCTGAACGAAATAAGGAAATGTGAAATGTGCGCGCGGCTCTCTCTGCTAGCCGCTCTCTGCTCTCTGTTCACACTGCCAATCAATGATCAAGCGCAGTTGTGCCTTTTGCTATTGTTGGCGTTGCTACTGCTGTTATAAATATCATTCGTAATCTTCACTTAATCTTTCCGTTTTGAAAAATATGAAAACCTTTCTGAAAAAAATATTTTAGTAATTAGAAATTGGCACATAAAACTCTGCATACAAGTGCATTACTAATTAATGTAAACGGAATGCATTCGGTAATGTAAGTGGACATTCACTAGTTCGCTGCTGGGTATCGAACGAGCGCAGTTGTGCTTTTTTTTTTTCCTGCTGTTACTCTCGCTCGATCGCTCTCTCTCTCTCTCTTTGCTTTGCTCGCGCTCTCTTTGGGTTGCAGCTCTCTCTCTCTCTCTCTGCGTTTGCCGCTTTCTGCCAGTGGCTAGTGTTAAATTTTTGTGGGCCCAATCTCTTTTTATTTGTATTTTTTTTGGCGAGTTGCCTGTTGCCCCAGTTGACGTTGCCTGCTGCAGTCTTCAGTTGACTTTTAGCTGTGTCGCGAGTGAGATTTCGCCCGAGTGAAATCTTCGTTCGTTCGCCAGAACATTGAGTATGTTAACATCAGAATATATGTATATACACATATATATAAATATATGTATAACAATCACACATCAAATCAAAATCAATTAAAGTGTATAAGAAATCAACTGTTACAAATTGTGAATAGTCGCACGTGCGAGAGATACACGCTTAAGAATTTCGAAATTAAGATTTTGGTTATGCAAACGAAGAGATTCTTCCAACAAATGAGGAGAAATTTCATATCACACGTGTGGCAATTTTGAAGGCAGCAACAACAATTTCAAAAAAATGTATTTCTCTCGATTTTCATAGAACATTTGAGCTATTTTGCTATTTAAATTTTGAGAAAAGTGCAAAACAGCTTGGAAATAATTTAAAGCGCATTTTTCAAATGTCTCCATTTCAACTGTCACCGTTTCAACTGTCTCCATTTCAACTGTCTCCATTCCCCCCCCACAACTCTTTCTTTATACGGGTCAGCCCCCTTTTTAGATACAGTTAGCATCTGTAAAACGTTTGCTGACGCCGGCTTCGATTTTCGCACTCTTTTGCAAATGATGACGGTGATGGATAGGGGAGGGGAGGGGACATGGAATCGGTAAAGCAGCCGGTATCCAAGCCAGTTTTAGAGAACTGATATCAAGTACAGTAGTCATTCGATAAAGAATATTCACACATACGGTAGATCAATTAACTATCAAATAATTAAGAATACAGAATACGTTAGAAGAAGGAAGGGAATAAAAAAAGAATATAATAAGCAATGAATAAGAAATGAATAAAGTGATAAATTAATGAAATACAAAATGCTGCCGTTCACTATACATAAATATTTATGTGCATATTTAATTAAATTTTTTTTTGATTGTGTCCGCTTAGCTTTCCGTAAAGATGAGCCCACGTCCGCATGAGAGTCTGGCTGCAGCCGAGATTCTCGCCGACTTTGAACTAACCTACAATCGCCAGCGACGAGTGGGAAAGGATGATGCTGATAACAGCTGCTGGGTAAGTGGAGAGGAAGAAGAAGAGGATTAAAGTACAGCTGATGGAAGTCATTCATGTCTGATCAGAATCTAATCTGATTTAATCTGATCAGCACGTGCCAGCAAATTGCGAATTGGCGTCAAAGCGAAACGCTCAAGAAGAGAGCGGGGGAGGGAGAGAGCTTAACGAAGACATAAAACTGAACTGTACAACTTGAGCTTGCAAATGAAGTCAAGGTCAAATTAGCTGCTTTTTATTATTATTATTATTACTACTATGGTTTGTTGTCTAGCTCGTGGCTTGTATTTGTGGTTGTTGTTGCCATTATGTAAGCTTTTGCATATTTACCAACAACAAGTTAAATACATCTATACAGAGAGAGAAAAAAAGGTACAATTTCAGCTTACGAATCTTATTTCAAGATCGATTTTTGGTGTGCAAAATTTGAGAATTTTTGTTATCTGCAAAAGGCTAGATATGTACTTCGAGAGAGGCTTAAGCGAGCTTAAATTAAGTGAAATAATTCTTGAAGCAAGTAACAAATTAGTAAAATATTCAAATATAAAACAATATACATAATGAAAATTTAAATCATAAATTGGTTGAACTTAATTATCCGTAAGTTGTAATTTTCTCTCAGTGTGCTTATGTGTATTTGTGTGTCTTGAGGGCATTGCGAAAGTTCCACTCACGCGGAATTCCTGAAGTTCAGCTGCCGATTCGAACTTGAAACTGGTTTCGGTTTTTCCCTTTTGATTTTTATTTTTGTTTGTGTTGCCTTAAACAATTCGACACTGTTGCAATTTTCGATGCAGTTCTCAGCGTTGGTCACATGTGTTTGTTGTTTTTGCTGTTATATAATTTGGGAGGCTGGTTACGGCTTCGATCAACAACAAAAAAAAGCTTGCACAACGGACATGAAAGCCAAAGCCGGCTGAATGAAATTCGCGCTTAGTTTTCTCTCTCAATTCGAAGAGTTGCTCAGTTTGAGCTTTTTTTATCTCGGACTCTCGCTGGCGCCCTCTCTGTCTCTCTCTTAGCTGAGAGCTTTCGTCTGACGCTTTTGGTTGGCTAAAAATTGGCATTCGTTTTAGTTTCGAATTTAGTTTCGATCAAGTTTTTCAACGAAGCAGTTGCTGAAAAGTTGCCAGTTTCAAAAAGTGTCAATTATCTAATTGAAATTTTGACAGTTGCGAAACTTAAGCGTTTCCAAACACAATTTGATATCACAACATAAAACAAGTGCTTAAGCAATTGTGAACATATTCAAAACTAATATTTGAATATGGAAACCACAGTTGTAACAACCACAACAACAACAACAACCACACAAGAATTGAAAAGTAACGGCCGCACCAACAAAAAGAAGAATGTAAGAAAAAATATTTGAAAAAAAACTAAAAATATTCAACTAGTGTAAAACTGTTACGAAACTATGTATTTACGTCAATGTGTACTTTGATGGCACATCCTGTTGATCGATGACTTGCCATTTTTGTTCTCTATTTAAGCCCAGTCAATAATGCCCTATAATGCGACGATTTTCAGTTTTTATTTTCGGTTTCGCAATGTTTTTTCTATTGTTATCTTTTGCGTTGCATCTTGTTAAATATTTGATAATTGCACTTTTGCGTAGCTGTTCGGTCAGCTGCTCGCTGGCTGCTCTTACGCTTTTGTTTACCTGACAAAATCAAATGTACACCCGTAACAAAATGTTATTGCGACACATCACGTCCAAAGTTAAAGTCTGAATTTAAAATATTTATGTGAATAGTATTGCAAAATGCAAAGACTCCACAATTTTGATACTTTTTAATAAAGTGTAAAAACTGCATTCCGTTTTTTTTTTGTATTTTATGCAATTTCAGCGTTTATTCGTTTAGTCTGAAAGCAGTGCGCACTAACATTTCTCATTGGCTGTAAGTCTCAACAGCTTTACAGGCGCTCAACTTACGCATTAGCAATAAACAACAGCAAGTGCATAAAAGCTTTCCAAAAGCGTTTCAAGAATGCAACAAAAACCGAATCGTGCAAATGTAAACAAAACGTCATCAAACCTGTTGGAGTAAACACAGACACACCCACACAAACAGGGAAAAGCACTCACTCACTCACACAGACACAAACACATGTGTATAGAGTGGCAGTTGTAATCCGATAATTGTTGTTGTTGTTGTTATTTATTGCTATTATGCATTAGAAACTGGATAAACAAATTAAAGTCAAGCCCCCAAGTTGTTATTGTTATTGTTTTTCGTTTATTCGATACTTACAGACAGCCATAAATGGCATTAGAATCGGCTATCAATGCAACCGATGCGAAAGCCAACTTGTGCTAGTTAAACTGCGGAAGTAAAGTCGAAAAAATGCAAATGATTTTTAGTTTTAACTTTGAACCGTTGCTAGCCAGTCGATAACTTGAAATATCTTTTTCAAATACTTTTTTTTTTTTTTGGTTTTTAGCTCGATGGTCAACTAACTACGGAACCAACTACGGACGCCTCGCATCAGTTTCCGGCTAATGAGGAGCCCAATGTGCTGGGACATGGCCCCGATTTCGATGATAAACTCTCCAAATTTCAATGGCTGTGCAACTTTGATGATGTGAGTAGAAATATTCTTGACCTACAAACTGTAACATGTTTCCATATATAATATATAATAATATAATACTCCCAAAATCAAAAAAAAAATTAAATACAATTTTGAACATTTTTAACGGATTTTTTACTTTATTCATTGAATTTCTGGGAACAAATAAAATACAGGAATATAATATATTAATATTACTTAGCACATATATATATATATATATATATATATATATATATATATATATAGACACATTTATATCTATTTATGCATAAATATCAATCGCTCAAACTTTGCGTTCAATTTCAACGCCAATTGTCGCCGTTTTTAATTGAGCAAATTATTTTATGTTTTGCTCTTGGCCACGCCCTCCAACGCCCGTTAATCAAAAAAGGCCAAGAGTCGAGCAAAAACTATTTCTCTCCTCATTTTGTGTGGTATTGTCAATGCTGCTGGCCACACACACACACACACACAGTTGCTGCTCAGACTCAAATGTATCTTTCAGTTGTTTGGTTTTGATGTGTGCACAAATCGTTGGCGAGTGCGTGTTGTAAATGCCCAAAACGCCGAAAAATGCAAAACGTGGCAACTATTGCCAAATGGCCCGTAATACAAATAGGCACGAAAGCGACACAGCCAACAATATAACAACAACAACAATAACAACAAATAGCAACAACGGTCGCCACGAACTAAATCAAGGTCGATTTTATTATTAACCAAAAGCAACAACAACAACAACACAAACAACAACAACAAAAACAACAGCAAGAATAACAAAAGAGAAAGAAAGAGAAAAACCGCCCAGCTGAACAAAAGAAGTACTGCTCTGCAAACTGAGAGATCGGGCCAATATATAAATATATATTGTGTATGCTTAATCAGTATATTGGTTCTCTTGAGTGAAATACGTGAACATGATCTAAGTATGATACGATAAATATGATATAAATGCGATCAAATATATATATTCTTGATCAGCATTAAGAGGAGAGTCCATTCAGCCATGTGCGTATGTCCGTCTGTCCGTCTGTTTGAATAAGACGATCTAAAATCCTGTGGATGCAGGAGAATTCAATTTTGGAATATAAGTTATCGTTTTGCATACGCACAACAAATTGATTTCGTTTGATCGATAACTGCCACCGATAAAAATCGATTACCTAAAGTAGTGTAAAATCACAATTTTAAATTTTAATTTTTCTACTCTGCTGTGTATATGCCTTACCATGTTAATCAGCTGTAATTCATTTGAGAAATACGGAAGAATATTCTATATTCATATGTGCACACATACATATACACATAGACACACCCACACTCTCACACACATGCACAAATACATATATATGTATGTATAAATGAATGTGCTCTTACCAAGGGCGTAGCCAGCAACAGGCATGATTTGCGTTAGGGGTGCCCATTTGCAAATATTTTCTATATAATTATTATTCTATATACATAAATACATAAATAATAAATAATACATATATAATATGTTATATAACAATATATATATTATAAAAAATGGAATAAGAGGAGATGTATGATTCAAGGAATTAAACGATTAATCGATTATATATAGTGTTACCATTATTGTAAATATTATTAGCATTTTGATATTGTTTTTTAATCTTAAGTTTAGTCTTATAAATCTTTAAGTTTGACTTGGGCTCTATCCACATATTTAATTATTTTTCCTTCAAGGGTCTTCCAAGAAACAGTTCATATATATTCTTGAAGACTCTATCAATTCTTGAAAACTTTTTAAGTTATCGAATAAAAATACAGTTTGTTAATCTAAGATTTCATCTATATATAGGAACCCAAAAAAACAGATTGCAAATGTGGAAAATATAAAATGCAAATTTTAGCTCAGCCTATTCAAAGTAACCTGAACCGTATTGACAACGGCCAATTAAGCTGGCCATAACAACTGAGCATTTAATTAATTTGCGTTATTTGCGTAACTGAAACTTTGGCCATTTCGATTTTGGCACGTGGCCAAAATGGCAAAGGTTTCTTTCTGGCTTTGTCTGCAATCTGTTTTTTTTTTTTTCTAGTTTTCTCTTGTTTTTGCTAACAATTTTCAATGCTGCTCATTCGAAATGCATTCGGTGTTTGGCCTGGCCATGCAATGCCTTAAAAAACAAAGTGTTCTTGACTTTTGCTTATACTCTATCTTTTTAGGCGCCCAACCATTTGAAGTTCAATCCGTATATTCGTCGCGGCTATCGCACATTCCTCTCCAACAAGCTGTGCCTGCAGAGCATTTTTTGGTGGACCAACGAGACGGTAAGCAGCATCGAATGAGTTTTCTATACAAATATTTAGAACACATCACATATATCTATATTTCCCACAGATCAACATCTGGAGTCATCTGGCTGGCTGTATACTCTTCATTGGCCTGACCATATTTGATTTTCACTTTCTGCGCCAACATGCCGACTTCACTGATCAGGTGCTTGTGGTCTGCCTGCTTGTGTGCTTCTGCCTCTGCATGCTGATGTCGGCCATATATCACATATTCTCCTGCCGATCCGAGGAGCATTATGAGATATTCCTATCGGTCGACTTTCTGGGTATA
Organism: Drosophila sordidapex; assembly: GCA_035043295.1. NCBI lineage: Eukaryota > Metazoa > Arthropoda > Insecta > Diptera > Drosophilidae > Drosophila > Drosophila sordidapex. The sequence goes on along the minus strand of JAWNNA010000717.1, from coordinate 226,228 downwards.
TCCTTGTCCTTGGTTGCCATCTACATTAGTGGCATGTACTATGCCTTCTGGTGTCATACGGTATGTGAATACACTCCGACTTAAACCGGGTTATACTCAATTTTGATTTTTGTAGTTTCTGCGTACTCTGTACTCTACAATTGCGCTGGGCATGTTCGGCTTGGCCATCGCTGTGCAAATACCTCAGTTGAATGTGTCGATGAATGGCAAAGTGGCTGTGCTGCTGCTTTGGTCAGCCTATGGCGTCTTGCCGTTGGGCCACTGGGCAGTTGCGATGGGTGGACTGGAGAATGAGCTGGTCGGTTTGATGGTGCCACGGATTGTTGTCATGTATTTGCTGTGTTTGATCGCGTTCGTTTTCTATGCGGGCAAGATACCCGAACGTTGGCTAACGGGCAAAGTTGACTTTGTGGGCCACTCCCACAATTGGTGGCATCTGATCATTGTGGCCGCCTTTTATCACTGGCACAACACGGGCCTCGTCTACGCCGAGTACCGTTTGAACAACGGTTGCAGTGCGCCACTGTTGGCCTAAAGGGCCAAAACAGACTCTAGTTGTGAAATTGTAAATAGGCTAGTTGCACTAAGATTTAACTAATATTTAGTTGTAGCTGTTGCGAAATATTGTTAATTTATGTACATATAGACACACATACAAAAGAAAAAGACCAATAGGTGTGTATTTTAGGGTTTTCTGTTGGTCTACTTATCACGCCAATCGAGTGAATTTCAGAAGCTGTTATTAATTTTATGGCCATGAAGAATTTTGAATCTGGTTAATACTATTTTATACACATAGATACTTAAAATTTATTAACGCAATTTAATAAAAGTACAAAAGTTATTAAAATAGTCGGTGAAGTTTGGTTTTTAAGATGAACTGATTAATTTTCATTGTTTATTTTAATTCGAGTAACTGTTTCAGAATTTCAAATTGTACAACTCAAATTTTGATATTAAGGTTCGTGAAATCACTAAATAGGTTTGCTTCTACACTTTCTGCACCTATCGAAAACAGCAAGGTTTCAAACTTCTCAACGATCCCTCCATTGGAAAGGGTTGTGTCTTAACTGTGATACAACATGCAAATGCTTAAGTAAGTGTCCGGCTACTTTACTCACCTAACGAAAATCAAATGGTTAAAGCCTTAACTATGATACAATATGCAAATGCGTAGGTAAGTGTATCGGCTACTTTACTCACTTAACGAAAATAAAATGGTTAGAGTCTTTACTAGACCGGGTAATGAACTAGGCTGAGTATAACAGTATAGATTTGTGCCTCAACTATCAAACGAAAAATATCATGGCTTGTGCACTTACTAAACTGTATAAATACATGGTTTGAACACCTGCTTTAACATAACAGTTTGAGAGTGACTGATTAAAGCTAAAATTCCAAACTTTAAAACTTTACTGTACAACGATCCCTGCGTTGGAAAGGGTTGTGTCTTAACTATGATACAACATGCAAATGCTTAAGTAAGTGTCTCGGCTACTTTACTCACTTAAGGAAAATCAAATGGTTAAAGCCTTAACTATGATACAATATGCAAATGCGTAGGTAAGTGTCTCGGCTACTTTACTCACTTAACGAAAATAAAATGGTTAGAGTCTTTACTAGACCAGGTAATGAACTAGGCTTAGTATAACAGTATAGGTTTGTGCCTCAACTATCAAACGAAAAATATCATGGCTTGTGCACTTACTAAATTGTATAAATACACGGTTAAACATCAAAGTTTTGGGGGTGACTGATCAAAGCTAAAATTCCAAACCTTAAAACGTTACATTTTCAAAGCAGGAATTAGGATTTAAAAAACTCAACTTGAAAACGCCCAAGCAATTACTTAACTGCCTTTGAAAATACTTTAAAACAAAGCTAGACATAGTTACAGTTACTTGCAAGAATTTGAATACATCGAACTCAAGCGCATCGCACAAATTACATTAAAAATGCAAATGTTCATAAGTAAATTCATGACATGTCGCCGCCGCACATCTTATGAATCATTGTTGCTGTTGTAGATGTGGTTGTTGTTGTTGTAGTTGTTTTTACTGTTGCTGTGTTTGCCAAACAAGATGGCGCATGGCAAATGGGGGCTCCCAGTTATGGTATGGAAGGGGGCCGTGGTTGCCCTTAAGGACTTGAGTTAATTATTCATGCAATGTCGCTGCCAGCAGTCGAGTAACAACAACAACAAGAGGCAAGTGAAGCACTGTGGGTGCTATTTATGTAGCATGTACACACACACACACATACACTTATATATATATATGTACGTAAGTAGGAGTAGCGACCCTTTTTAATATTTATGAACACAACCGATTCTCTAATTATAATTAGGAATTGAAAAGTTAGCACAAAAGGACAACAACAGCAACAACAACAACAGCAACAACAACAACAACAACAGCAACAACAATAGCAACAACAGCAACAAGGACAACAAAGCACAAAGCGTAAGGCACGCAACAAAAGTTTGTGTGCACTGAATCATAATTAAAGGGGTGTGTGGGAGTGTGCTCAATTTTTGGGGGAGTAATTGGGGGCTGGGGCTCAGTTGGGGGAAGCACAATGTTCTCATTGGGGAAGTTTTGTTATTGTTCAAGCAGCAGCAGCAGCAGCAGCAGTTGCTGTAGTTGGAGTTGGAGTTGGAGGAGCAACAAAATGGCGAATGGCATTTTAAATGGCAGGCACTTGAGATTTTTGCGAAAGGTTTAAAGATTTGCCAGATATTGAGGCAATCGAGTCATACAAGAGATAATATGGATTCTAAATTTCGAGTATTTGGAATGTACTTTAACTTACAAAGGGAATTTGAAATGGAAAACAAAGAAAGAGGCAAAGTCTTCAAGCAGATAAACCAAATTTCTCTTGTGCAGCTATAATCAAAAATGATTTAAGCAAATGATATGGCTAAAAATAGACTTGGAATTACATTGAATACTCACTTGAATACTCAGTCTCTTGGCAGCACTTTATGGACTAAGAAGTCACCGAATACAAATTTGACATAATCAGAAGCCAAATCTGCGTAATTTGCGACCAAGAGGGCAAGTCCTTCAGGCATCATAGCAAAATGTGCCACCTCGGATAGAAAATATTTGGCATCCCAGAGAAATATGTTAAAGACTCTCAACTCGGCAAGGATTCTTGCATTCCTGCAAGAAGTATTATTAATGGAGAATCCATATAATGAAAAAACTCTACATAAAATGAATATTTTAGAAATAAAAATTGTTTTTTTTTGTACTGTAAGAAATAAAGTTCTAAAGAGCAGAAGCAAGAATGACAATTTCTGGAAAAATCATGTGCATAATTCGGAAAGAAGTCAATTTTAGAAAAACCGATGCTGGAATTAAGAGAAATAAAGTCTGCCTTTTAGAAGGAACCACTGAAGCGGGCGCAATACATCTACTAGGTCTCAGTGCAGAGTCTTCCCAACAATAATAATAAGTTGGTTCAGATAAATGAGTACATGAGTACTATATAACTATAATTAGTGTTTAATATAACCATATCAAAGAAATAAATAGAATATTATATCGAACAAGGTCTCGCAGCTGCTTTAAGAACTTCCGACTTATATTTCATGTACAGATTAAAGTCACTTTTCAGCACCTCCAGCTCAGGTTCCATTTCACTGAGGCGTAGTTCCAGCTTAGAACACATTTTTTTACTCCTCAGTTTATAACTACATATAATATACAATATTTGTTTTTGCTTAAGGCGTGCGCCAAGACAACAAATATGAACAACCCCCGACAACAAAATAGACGGATACAATTTGAATACTGCTTCAGCTGCCTCTCTGGCAGCATCCTTAATCCCCCTGCTTAGAGACAGCAACAGACACCAGCAACAGCAGCAACAGCAGCAGCAGCAGCAGCAACAGCAGCACGGGGCATCCACATCCACAGCCACTTTCACATCTAATTATGTTGCATGCCGCGCACCACAACTCAGTGACGTAATGAGGCAGCTCACGAGGCAATTTGCTTGCCGTCATGCTTCAATTGTACAACGAAAAAATTGAAAAATTTACAAAAAATTTCCTCTTCTCATTTTGATCATATTTTCGTTGAAACAATCGAGCGACACGCGTTGCCTGCCACAGCGTGAAATTGCTCTCAATTAGAATGGGGGCATTTAGCTCCCTTTTTGGGGATGGGGCATGGAGAGTGAGGATGGGGAAGGGGAAAGTGGCACAACCTGCCAAATTACACTTGATTGGGGAGCAGACGCAGGAACTTCAAGTGCATTTGCAGTTGCTGTTTTCGATAGTTTATTGTGGTACAGTAAACACTCGTACATTAAAACACAAAAAGTGATTCCAAATACTGATTTAGTAGCCAAAAATTGTTAATTAATATTTGTTTTATTTATTAAAATATTTATTTGTTATTTATTATTATTTATTTAATAAAATTGTGCAAAACGGGCAGAAGAAAGCAGCTCCCACTGCATAAAGCATATATATTCCTGATCAGCATTAGCAGACGACTCGATTTAATACATCTGTATGAAGAAGTCGTTAGAAGAGATCATGTGAACTAGAGATAGCCAATTTGGAATATAAATTAGCCTAAACCATAGGCAGATGAAGTTTAGATTATTTTATCGGTAGATACACCCGTTTCTTGAATGAAGAACAGATTTTGTTAACCACAATTGATTTAATATTTTTTTTTCTTACAACTCGATAGACAAATATTGATGGTATTCAAAATATATTTGAAATTTTACCTGAGGCCAGAAAATATGTTTGTGCATTTAAAAAATATTCAAAATGTGTAAAATATACAAAATTTATTTGGCTAATGCTTAGAAAAAAAAATAAATTAGTCTGAAGCCAGCAATAAACATATTTAAATATGGGAAGTACTTGACAGCTGAACATTGCCTAAATCGAGTTATTTCGACTAAAAAAATATATACAAGATATGTTCAATATATCGAAACTATATATATGAGGCTTGCCTTGATTTCTATGTATTTTTAAGAGTTGTGGGAAATAAATCAAATCTTTATGGGAATTTTGGTTAAGGGCAAAAGTTAAGCTGAGGTGTTCGGGGTATCTGCTAGTAGAGCTGTCTCGATTTTAGAGCACTCTAACTGCCTATATATACTATATATACATATATCTGAAAGTGTTAAATATCGTAATATCGGAGCGATCACTGTAAACAGATAATCGCCTCGATCTGAATCCGAATCCGAATCTAAATGTGAGTTTCGCAGCCAGTGCCATAAATAGCTGGCCGCCTGGACTGACAGTTAAGCAAATGAACCCATAAGTCAAATCGAACAGCCGCTCTACTCAACTTGCCTCAACTCGAGACGACTCCACTCATTTCTGCTGCTGCTGCTGATGTTGCTGCTGTTTTTTAGGGTCTTAAGTGGGCTTAGTTAGGGAGCGACAAATGGCGCGACGTTTGTCGCTGGGCGCTGGAGCAGTTTTTGGTTTGTATGCTTTGTTGCATGCCCCGAATGCAACATACAGCATTCAACATGCAGCATGCAGCATGTAGCATGCACACGGGCTTAACTAGGCTTAACTCTAGCGAGGCGTTGCTGCTGTTGCAACTATTTTGGGAAACATTTCTCTTGTTGCATTCTACAGTTGCAGTTGCAGTTCATAATTTGACTTTGTCGCTGCATTTTATGCGCTTTTAATTGGTTTTTGCTGCTCTTCCCCCCTCCCCCCAAAATAAACCAACTCAATTTGAGTTGAGGAAGCGGGAGAGAGCAGGAGAAAGGATAGAGAAAGAGAGAGAGAAAGAGAGAGAGGGGGAGGGGGAAGGGGTGTGTGCGTCTGTGATTCTTTTCACTTTCATTTCATTTGCGCCATTAAATTAATGTCCTTGCCAGCAGGCAGCAGTTCCTACACTTAAACAAAAGAAGCACAAGTTTTATTCTTAATTTTTGACTTATTTTAAATAAAATTGTTTAAAAAAATGCCTAATCACGATTTATATCAATCTCGAAAATGCCAAGTTGAATATTCTTCAGTTATTTTTCCACTTTCAAGTTAATTTTATTGTGGACATCACAAATTACTTGAGTTTTACTTGGCGATAACATCAGAATTGAGTCGATAGTATTCCATTCCTCAATTAAGACTTTCGATTTTCATAACATTTAACTTGATATGCGTACAAATTGCTGCCCTATTTTTCTGAGTGTCGATGGCTTTGAAATTAAAGTGCTTTCTTAGCATTTACATAGAACATTTAGCAAACATATGGCTGACGGCGAGTAACTTCATTTATTTTGTGCCAGCCTAGGAGTGAGTGAGACCTAGACACACACACAGAGAGAGAGGGAGAGAGTGAGAGTGGGGCATGTGGCACATTGGAAAGCAGGCCAAAAACGCTTGCCAGTTGAGCGCAATATCCATAAAATGCGCAGATAACCATAAGTCCTGTTTAAGTCGCATGTTTTTCGACCCAAGGCGAGGGGATGGTGTGGGGTAATTCGTATGTGGCTGGGTGCGTGTGGCAAGTGCGTTCATGCTGCAGGACATTGTCGCACAGCTCTCTCTCTCTCTCTCTCAATGCTGTCGGTTGCCTCATCTACATAACAATAAAATAAAAGGGGCTGCGGAAATCTCCTTTTTTTCTTCCTTTTTTCTCTTTTGGCATTAACCTAATTTTATATACATTTAATTTTATTTTATTTAATTTTAACACACACACACACACACATAGTGTGAGTGTGTGTGAGGCAATTTTGTTTATCACCAGCGAATTCTGCACCTTATCTAATTTTCGCTAAATTTCGATTGGCTGCTCGCACGAAAAAGCACCTAGATAAATACTTAGATATAGACGTGATTCATGCGCGAAAGTACTTATGACAAACCAATGCTCTAATTTAATATTAATATTTAATGCATAATACGAGGTCTGACCAATAAGTAATGAGACTGATTTTGTAGCCGCGCTTGTGGTAACACTGCGAACCTGAAACTTCGGTCGATTAATCTCCCATCCCTCCTCTATCGATACATGTGCTCGCGACTTTCGTACGTTCGATAGTTCTCCAGCTGTGTTGTGTTTTCGACAACGTGTTTGTAAGGCGTGTCACGAATATGGAACGACGTAATATTGAACAGCGGTACGCGTGCCTTCAGTGTGTCGCAGTTTTTGACCTCTAAAAACATCGCAGTGTTGCTGCAAGCGCCCTATTCGTCGGATATGTCACCCTGTGACTTCTTCTTGTTCCCCCAAACAAAATTGGCCGTGAAAGGAACGCATTTTGAGTCCATAACTGACATCCAGACCGCCGTGACGAGGGTACTAAAGGACATTCCAGTCGAAGCCTTCCAGAAATGTTACGAAAGCTGGAAGAAACGTTGGAACCAGTGTGTAGTTGCGGGAGGGGAGTACTTTGAAGGGGACCACATCAATGTACCTTAATTTTTAAATATACGTATTTTATGGACTTAGTCTCATTACTTATTGGTCAATCCTCGTATTAATATTTAATGCATAATATATACATTGAGGGACTATTGTTTGTACTGATACACTTTCATAAAACGTTTTGGTAAAAGTCAGTAAGTCCTTCGTTCCAAGTATCTTATCTTATCGCATGCGAAAAGAGTTATGAATATTACGATTAGAAAGTCTTTAGACGGTGACCATTCAGTACACTGTTGATATTCGTTGAGTGCAGTCGAACAATTTATAAATAAATATATATATTCACATTTGATTGACAACTATGTTCTTGCGCAAATTATTTAAAATGAGCGATGATGATTTGAAATTACGTGATGTACAAAGTTGATAACGTTAAACTGATTTACATATAAATAACATGGTGTAAAATTTCAGATAATTCAATATGGTTCTTTCAAGGCCCGTAAAGCGATATGGCGTGATAAAGAGTGCGTGGCAATTCCGTTATCTGATACTCAAGTTACGAAAGTCGATATAATATTACTAATGCGCATCAGACATTGGAATATTATTCAAGTATATGGCATACAGATGAATTATGTACTAATGGAATATTCGGATTGTGCATCTCTGCACAGTTTCTTGCATGGGAAATGGTACAGAGAATATACAGTGAAAGATGTGCTCAGCTGGATGAGTCAGGCCGCCAGTGTTAGTTATATATATATTTGATACCTATATAGTTAAATAGCTTATCTTCATTCAATTATAGGGTCTTCGATATCTCCATTCCATTGAGCCTAGCCCGTTCTTTCGACACATGTATACCAAGAGACTTATGTTATTCGGTAGGAATAGAAAAACCTTAAAAATCGGTGGAGTTTTGGAGAGAAAGTTCGAATCTGAATATATGTGGCCATATGCATCACCGGAGGTTCTCTATAAAGGAAACTTAGAACCTTAATGTACATAATGCACATTAATATGTTTTCATGCAGGTGCTAGCAGATGAAGAGTGCACTTCTCCCAAGACCAACGTGTACAGCTTTGGAATTATCTTTTGGGAGTTGATGTCGCGAAAGATTCCTTCAGTTCATGGTGAATACCTTACCAAGTAGCGATTACACTCAGTTGTTAAGTGCATTACTTTCACAGATGATCGACCGATGCTTGGCGAAATACAACTACCCAACTCTGAGCCGATCAAGGAATTAATTGCAAAATGCTGTAGCTCGGATCCGTTTAAGAGGCCAGCAATGGGAAAGATACTCTCTGATATTGTAGATATGTTGGAGTAAGCTAATTATGAAATTTACTATTTAAGCATGACATTTATTTAATGATTTATATGATTGCAGAAGTTCCGACGATTTATTTTTGGATCAAGCCATAGGTGCTAATACAGGATCAGTCTATAACATTGCAGCAATTGAAATGGGCGAGGTAGTAATATATATAATACATTCATGTATATATACATATCTTACTTATACTCAGAATTCTACACCTTATAGGAAATTGGCAAGGGCCACTTTGGCATCACGTACAAGGCGACTTGGGATGATTCGACTATTGCTGTAAAAAGATTGAAACACATCAATGAAAACATCAAATATCAAATCAGGGAGCTAAGTTGTTTGTCATATAAAGAAGAAGTTGTGTCCATATTTGGGATCGCAATGGATCAAGAATTTACTTATTTACTAATGGATTACTTGGATTATGAGTCCCTGTTCGAACGTATTCACAATAACACGCAATCAATTTCTTTCTTTGAAGTTCGCAGATGGATGTCTTCTGCTGCTCGGGTATTTTCTATAACTGAATATATGCACATTTATATCCCCCCTAATAGCTTACAGATTGTGATTACGATTACTATTTTCATTTGTAGGGAATTGAATACCTTCTATGTGAGAAAAACCTAGATCCCCGTTTCCTTTGCAATTTGAAGTCTAAGAATATGATAGTTACTGATGATGATCAATTGAAATTATGTAATATTTGTCTCGCATTCGAGGATAAGAATGTATTGAAAAACAATTTAGATAAGTCCTACATAGCACCGGAGGTTTGTATATCTGCCAAACAAATTTGTGCAGTAAATATGTAGTTTATTCATTCATAGGTGATCCAGAGAGGAGAGTACACTGCTCGGAGCGTCGTATACAGCTTTGGTATTATCTTGTGGGAGGCGCTGGCACGCAAGAAGCCTTTCTACAACTATCAAAATCAATTTCAAATTGAGAAAGCAGTCGAAAGAGGTACGATAACGAAAGATGATATTCCTCCGAAAAGATGATATCATTTTGACTCTTGCAGGTGAACGTCCGCCTATTAGAGATATTCCTGAATTCAGGTGCACTTATCAATTAGAAGATTTTCTGAAACATTGTTGGCATGAGGAACCGGCCAATCGACCTGAGTTGCATGGTTTAGGAGAATTATTACATCATATATTCATATCTAACAAAAACATGTAATTACTACAAAATCTTTTCAAAGTCAATATTAATTAATAATTGAATATCTATTGTTTTTCAGTGACTTGCTTAATATCGATATTGCGGCCAGAAAGAAATTAAATGTATTTTTCTGTAAAATTCGTTTATTTTTTGCTAACTAAAACTTATTTCCTGCAGATTGTTGGGATAAATCAATTTGGCATTGTCTACAGAGCTGATTATAGCGGTTTGAAAATTGCGTTGAAAGAATATAAACAACTTTTCAAGAACGAAATCAAGCCAAAACATAAAAGGGAGATCAGACGACTCGCACACATTTACCATGAGAATGTTGTGACACTATATGGGATTGGTTATATTAAGAAAATCGTACATTTAGTCATGGAATATTCTAATTGTGGATCCCTCTACAACTACTTGCATGGTGAGGAACAGCGAAGTTATACAGTTATAAATTCCCTCCACTGGATATATCAGGCGGCAAAGGTATTTTATTTTATATCTTATTTTTTACTTTTTGTCGTACTGATTGACTTTGATTTTAAATTCCGCTTAAAGGGAATGAAGTTTTTATCGCAAATGGAGCCGGAGCCTTTTTCAATTATACATCGCAATTTAAATTCTGAAAATATGTTGCTGTTCGACAACTTCAGACTCTTGAAAATCAGTGATTATGGCTTTCCGCGAGATAGGGAATATCTCTTAACCCATCAAGATAACGCCTATGTAGCACCAGAGGTTTGTGCTTCCATTCAATAAGGCTCTTTTAAATAACAAATTTAATTCCTGAGCAGGTCTTGGAGGGAGGAGAATATACAAAAGAGAGCGACGTATATAGCTTTGGGATCGTATTTTGGGAGGTGATGTCTCGCAAGAAGCCCTTCTCTCAATTCGAAAGACAATTTAAGGACACCGGTGTAGAAGAGATCGTTGATGGTACAAAAGTTAGAACATAACCAATACAGAGTACAATATCTATGAATTTTTCAGGCAAACGTCCGCCTCTGAGTGATATAATTCAATCAGAGTTTAAGTACATGGAAAGCTTAATTCAAAAATGCTGGGATATAGACCCAAAGAAGCGTCCTACATTTTCGGAACTAGTCAAACAGCTGCATAAGCCTGAGTGAGCTGAAATTGGAAAATATGTTTTAATTCTAAATTGTATTTAGTAAAATAAGTTTTCTATAAATCTTTCTGTTGCTTAATATAAATTAATTAAATCTTTAAATATTTTGCAGGTTGTTTGATAAAGTCGCTAAGTTTGAACCTGAAGTGGTCCCGGCCGTAGACCTTGCGGATATTCAACTTTTTGAGGTTAGATGTAATGAAACATATTTTACTTTATAAACATTAATTTTAACCCTCCAGGAAAGGGAAAGTGTTGGACAAGGTGCCTTCGGAGATATCTACAAAGCTAACTGGAGTAACAAAGAGATCGCAGTAAAGAAATGCGCAATGTTTTCAGGGGAATTCAACACGGACGACGACGTAGACGTGGAGAACATTAAAGCACTTTCCCGCGTTCGTCACGAGAATATCGTGGAGCTATATGGAATTGCATTTGATGAAAATAATGGATTTTTACTAATGAATTATCCAAAGGGTACAACCCTTGACAACTACTTGCACGGAGAAGAGAATTTTGAGTATACGGTGCGGCGTGGACTCAGTTGGATGATCCAGTGTGCTAAGGTTTGGTCGAAGGCAGTTGCATCAATATGCATGAATATTTATTTAACAATGATTTTATTTGAAATTCCTTTTAGGGCTTAGCCTTCTTGCGGGCGATGAAGCCAAAACCTATTTTTCATAATTGTTTAACGCCATGCAGTCTACTCCTAACTGAAAATTACCAAATTTTGAAAATAAGCGATTTTGGAATTGCTCACGAACTGCCATTGGCCTATAAGGCATTCGCTATAGAGGTCAAGAGGTCAACTATTTCCAAAGAAGAAAAAGAAAACGATTTAATTTCCTTAAGTTGGAATAAGCATTTTTTGAATGATTTCTGCCTAGGTTTAATTCTATGCGAGGTGATGTCACGCCGAATATTCGATTTTTCAATGGATTCACTTTATGATTCAATTAGGTCAATTCCTTATTTACAAGCCGGATTTGAAATACGATTTATAATTAACGATTTTCGCCAGTTGATGGAGGAGATGGCCTCTGAGCTTACAATTATACTTGTGTAAGCTTGATTAGAATTTCAACAAGTAAAGTTGTAAGATAATTGAATTTGTATGCTTTATTTGATTGCAGGAGTTCTGAATCTAGAATAGTTGATCGAGTAATAAGACCATATGAGGAAAATGAGAAAAAGGTAATATTAATATACTTATGCATATCTGTTCTTACTGATAATGTTTTCTGCTACATCAGAAACAACTTAGAGAAGAAAGATTGAATCTAGTAAGGTCTGGGTAAGTTATCAATGTAACAACAGACGTGAATTGAAATCATATATTATTTACTCATCTGATAATTAATTTGTTTCGATTCATTTCATTTGATTTTATTCTGATTACTCATAGAAAAACGTGCCCACTGAAGGATGTCAAATTTGGTCAGGTATCAAGTAACAAAATAAATTAATTTGGAGATAATTTAATTTAAACCTTGCAGTGTATTGGGGAAGGCGGCTTCGGCGTTGTTCACAAAGCTCGTTGTTATGAACTGAATATTGCTGTAAAGAAATTTAAAGAAGCCAAAACAAGTGACCTTGAATCATTTAACAAAGAGGTCAAGATGCTTGCATCTGTTGACCATGAGAATATTGTGAAACTATATGGTACCTGCTCAGATTCGACATCTCTTTATTTACTCATGGAATATGCAGAGAATGGATCGCTCCATGACTACTTGCATAGAAAGAAACTTCCTTACACAATGTCAGATGGAATGGACTGGATGATTCAGCTTGTTAATGTTTGTTCGTGTAATATAAAATATAACATGTCATTTGATTCCTATTCTCACTTATAGGGTATGGCTTACTTGCATGATAAAAAACCAAAGCCCATAATTCATCGCGATTTGAAACCTCAAAATTTACTACTCACCAAAAACTTCAAACAGTTGAAGATTGGGGATTTTGGCACCGTGAAAGAATTGGCGACGTTAAATACACAAGTTGGCACTACTCCTTATATGGCACCCGAGGTTTTTATTGATTTACAAATTTTCATAAAGCTAAAATATTAGTAAGCTATTTCATTTACTCGAAGGTTGCCCATCCAGACGGAAAATATACGGAAAAATGTGACATTTACAGCTTTGGCATTACTCTATGGGAGGTAATGTCGCGCAGAAGGACTTTCGATCATATACCAAATCCCACGGAAATTGCAATTATTTATTATGTGACCGTAAACAAAGGGCGACCGGAAATGAATGTTGAACTTATAACAAAATGTGAGCAATTGCAAAAACTCATTGAGAGTTGTTGGAATCAGGATCCGGAGAAGCGACCCTCTGCCGGATCAATTCAACTTTCTGGAATCCCGTGCTGTCCTGAACCAATTGTCAAACCTGAACGAAAGAATGAACCAACTAAATAATTTGTTTATAAAATTCTGTGCTCTTATAATAATATGGTTAGGCCTAAATAAAAAATGAAAAATGATGAAAAAATGAATAAAATAATTGCTCTAAATTATAATATACTCATGAAGTTTGTGAAGCATTGAAGGAAACATCTCCAATCCCAGTAAATATATTCTTTATCCACATCTCTGTTCCTCTGTCTGCTTGTATCAACAAGTCGAACTGCTGAGACAACAAGCCAGCTTTGCTTGAACTGTGGTTGGCCAACTACTGCTTTGATTCGGCATTTGCTTATCACACAATGCTCGCCGGTCAAATTCAACACACTATTTACCTTTACACGCATTTACCTCAGCGCAAACTAATCAAAATAATAATAGTAAACCGACTGAGCAATAAGCTTCATTTTGCTTGGCATTTCACGCTTAGGAAGTGAATGCTTTAAGATATCAAATACGATCAACTGTTCAATTCATGAAGCCCGGCTCCTATACGCAATGCACAATTTTCATATGCTGATGCCGCCAGACTGCAAACGGATCCTCAGCTTCTTCAGCAACTTGGGCAACGGTCACAGCAGCAGCGTCACCCTCAGCAGCAGCATCCCCTTCAGCAGCAGCGTCACTATCAGCAGCAGCTTCACCAACAACAGCAGCCACAACCTCAGCACCGCCAGCAGCCGCAGCAGCGCCAACAACAACTTTGCCGCCTCAACAAGATGCTCTGCAAGACCGCTCTGCAGCGGTCAAGCAAAACGTGATGACATAAAGTTCGCCAGATGGTTAGGCAGCGAGAGAACGCTCAGCATCAGCAGAAATACTCGCAGCAACGCCAGCAGCAGCAACTCCAACACCAACAGCAACTATTTATGTTTTTTTTTATATTTTTTTTATTTAAATTCCCTTTTTCAAAACAATATTTTATAACCTTTCAATAATTATCATTAAAAAAAAAAAGTAATGCTTGTCTTCTTGTAAGTGACTTAGTGCGTATGACCACCTCGGGTGTCCCATCCATGTCGGATGTCATTTTGACAAATGACTGCCGCTTTCGAAGCCGACTTTTCTTTGTGACATTTGCTCTGAATTTAATTTTGTTCAAAAATAACAAAACTATCTACAATATGATGCAGGAGAAAAATATGCCTCCGCCCAAAGGTTGCTCTTGCAACAAGTCGCTCTGCATCAATAATAACGATGTGGTTGCTTGAAATCCATGGTCGCTTGTTCAGCTCTCTGCCAGTGCATTGGTAAGTCCTGCAAACATAATTGCTGTTGCTGTTAGAGTTGCTGCTGCTGCCGTTACCGCTGCTGTTTTCGCTTTTGCTTCCCCTGCAGCCGCTGCTGCTGGCACAAAACAATTTTGTTGCATAATGGCGGTGCGTGCCTCCAAGTTGCGGCTGCAGTGCTGCAGCAGCGACACACAGCTCCACATTCGCCGCCGTCCACAAAGAATTTGGTCAGCTCCAAATTGCCGGCTGCTTAACAATTTTGCAATACTTCGCTGAGCTGCTGTTAAAATTAATAAATAAATAAAATAAATAAACAAAAAGAAAAATATAAGAAAAAAAATAAAACAAAATAAAAAATAAATAAAAGAAAAATAAAAAAAGATAAATAAAAAAAAATAATAACAAGCGTTACTTACATTCAGCATGCACTGGCAGTGAATCGAACAGGCGACCATGGATTTAAAGCAACCACAGCTATTTTTGATGCAGTGCGACCGGTTGCACAAGCAACCTTTCGGCGGCGGCATGTTTTCTTTAGTCTCCTGCATTATATTGTAGATCGTTTCAGCAACAGGATGATTTCTCGCAGTCGCCCTCTGCGAACGAAGAGGAAGACATGAATGATAATTCCTCGTTGTTCTTTTTGCAGATCCCCAATCTCCGATGCATTTCGATTTGGAACCGGACACAGGCAATGCCTGCAGCTCATTCCCCTACAGCGTTGCCCCAATGCTCACAATCAACGCATTCACACGCTGTCCCAGCTCCTTGTCGATTAACGTGTGACGAGAGGGAGAATTGCAGCTGGGGCAGATCGAGCAGGGCGCAGCACATGTCCAGATAGGCATTCTTTGCGATGCTGGCAAAGTTGAGCAGCAGCAGGCAATAGACGACCTTCGACCTTCTTCACTTCGGCGGCATCTAGCGTCTGCTCGCTGAGCTTTTGGGGCAGCAATGATCGCTGCGCTCGGCGCTGTTGTCCAGGCATCGTCCAGGCCGCTCATCAACGCATGCAGCTCCACAAAGAATTTGGCCAGCTCCAAATTGCCGGCAGCTGTGCAATACTTCGCTGCAGGTGGAGTCGCTGCTGACTCCTCCGAATTGAGCTGTTGATAAAATAAATTTTTTTTAAATAAAAAAAATATTTAAAAAAAATTTAAAAAAAATAAAAATAATTTTAAAAAATAAAAAAAATTAAAAAAAAATTAAAACAAAATAAATAAAAAAAAAAATTAAAAAAAAATAAAAAAAAAATTTTAAAAAAATAAAAAAAAAATAATAATAATATAAATAAAAAAAGACAACCGTTACTTACTCAGCAATCGTCCGATATCCTAGCAGTAGCATAATGGCAGTGCGTGCCTCCAAGTCAATCGGGTTGAGCTTAAACCGCTTGTGAATTATAAGTTTATTCGAACCTTATTCGAGTAATTCGAGTTTCGATATGCGAGTTGTGTTTCGATAACGAAACTAGTTGTTGTGGCGGGGCCGATTATATCGATAGTTGGGGCTGCCCACAGAGACGAAAGGTTGGTAGCCTCAGGTTCGAAATTAAAAAAAAGAGAGAGAGAGAGAGAGCGAGCTCAAAAGAGAAGAGAAAGAAGGGGATAAAAAGGAGAATGATCGAGGTTTTTTGGAGGTCGAAGGAATGTCACGGAGGCAGTCAGCAAGAAGCAGTGGCGATCACATGTAGTTTTTTTTTGAGAGTTTAGTTTTTTTTTTAAGAAAAGATAAAAGTGACGGTTAATATTTATAATGTTTCCTCGTTAGTTAGTTAATTACATTTACTTTAATAATTTAAAAGAATTGGTTTCTTTCGTTGCTTTTGGCTTGCAGTTCAACTATCATCAAATTGACAAAACATTTGTTGTTCAGTTTTGATCAATTATAGATTTGAACATGTGTATGGAAATCGGGAAATCAAAGGAAATAATCTTTTGATTATGGAATTATTAAGGGTTCACTCATGAATTTGCGCAGAATGGTTTTTAGGTATACATTTTGATTGGATAATTTAATTTTAATTTCCAACTTAATTTCGTAAATTTTCTTACTTTTCATGCTTTTGTTAACTTAATGTCCGTGACTGCAGCAATGGCTAAAATGGGCAGCCCATAAATCCAAATAGGAATGGTCTCTTAAGAGTAAAACTTTGGATGTCAAAGACAATTTAAGTATAAAGAATTAGTAAATCTTGGGAAATCAACGGCTGCTTCGATGCATGCTGCAATGGAAAGTGAAATCTGTTGCATTTAGCTTTGTTCAAGTCTTACTATCCAGATGTGTTCTCTAAAATTGGGTTAGTTGTCTAGTGTTAAGTAAGGATAATCCCAAATCGTGTTCCAATTCGTTCATTAGTTTTAATATAAGCCTCGCTGCCTCTATGTACAGTTCCCTATAACCCCTGCTGATACGTGGCTAGGTCCATGTATGTGACATTGTTGGGAAGATAGTTATAAGAGTAGAGTTTTATTGGATAATTTATATATATATACGATATATACACATTTTTATATTGGACACAGTATCAATTCCCATTATTCAAATTACTTTAATTAATTAATTAGTTTAGTTAGTTACAGGCTGATCAGATCAGGCTGTGATTCCCAATTTAAAGTGAAGAGCCTTATGTAAAGGGACTCAGATTCTTGGCAGTTGTAAGTGCTTGTTCTGCCTGATAACAAATTGCATTAAGATTGATAATGTCTGCCAACATATATTTAACATTTGGAAAAGAAATCAAATAAAACCAAATAAAGTTTACAGCCAATCGATATATGTAGTTTCAGGTAATAGTAATAGCCAACTTCAGTTTGATTTCAATAGATTGAAGACTTTGGCTTAAATCCATCGTTAGAAGTTTGGCAAGTTCCACTTGACTCGAAAGAGTGAAAAACTGCTTGTGAAGTACATTTGCACGTCACTACGACAATGTGAATGCCAATGTGAATGTCAATGTGAATGTCAATGTGAGTGTGAATGTGAGTGTGAGTATGAATGTGAGTGTGATTCTGAATGACTGTGACCAGTCATAAAAACAGATTTTCCGACGATTTGCTGTAGCGGTGGTGTAGGGGCAAGGCCACCACAACTGTTTTGCAGTGCCACAGTCTTTCCACTTGCCACATGAGTCCCTTGCCCCAAACCCACTCTCCTCTTGCAACACCCCACCTTCAAAATAAAAGCAAAAAAAAAAACATGGCCCTAGACAATTTGTGCGATGCTTGTGGCGCATATTTCATAACTTTTCCCATAAGCTGCCCCAAGATAAATGTGCACAAAATCTACACACAAATCGAGAGCTGCACAAAAAACTGCAAAACAAAAAACATGCCACAAAACAACAACAACAACAACAAAACACATTGTAGCCAATTTAGAAGCGATTTTTGAATAACTCGAGTTGCGAGAACAAGATTTATACAGCAAATGTGTTAAGTTGTACATCATTTGATGGAGTTACGAGACAACCTTCCCCCCACCCACTCTCCTCCAACTGCTCCCCCCCCCCGCTGCTATCATTGAGCCAAGAAAAGTTTTATTTTTCAGCAAGCTGCTTTTATTTATGGCAATTGGATTTTTGAGTTATTTACATTTTGTGCTTAAGTGGGTGGGGCGGAGGCGCAGTGGAAAGGCGAGTACGGAATTAGGAACTTGTTTTATTAAACTTTTTGCTAAACAAAAAGATTCTGAAAGTACGAAAAAAAACATTTCACATAATGCATAACAAGAGAGCCCTATTGGAGCTATATGTTGGATGAATACACACACAGCAGCATCTATCGAGTTTGGTTTGCATATTTTGATAAAGAAAAATGATTTTCAACCGATTGCTCCTACGGTAGCTATAAGATATAGTGGCTTGATCTGGACAATTCTAATATACATAATAAGTGCCGTTTAAAATCGAACATATTTCAAGTTTCATTAAGTTAGCTTCAAAACTGATTGAGTTCAATTAGTTAGATAGAAGAATGGATGTACCTGAGTGATTAGGAGAATATATTTATTTATTTATTTATCTATATTTTATTTTATTTATCTAATTAAAAATAAAGCGTAATATTTAAATTTAAATTAAGGAATAATAAGTATATATTAGAATTCTGATTACTTTATATACTCATAAAAATCGGCTTTAGTGCGTTACACACTGCACGACAATACCGTAATACCCTTCCTCACAAGGGCTATAAAAATACGCAAAGATTCAAATTTCAATTCGCTGGTCAGTTTTTTAGCATTTTTTTATTGCTTTCCTTTGGACAGACGCATAATGCCCGGCTATGTGACGAATTTGCATCTAAATCGAATGGTTCTGCATTTAAGGAAGACCCCCTCTCCCCTCCTCCACCCCCATCCCATCCTTTTCTAGAGCTTACAGGGGTGCGGGAAGGGATTCGCATTAAAAGGAGTAGCAAAATGTGTCCCAAGGCATCTTTGCATTTGCATAATAAGGCTCCAACTGGACTCAGAGGCTCTGTGGCCCAGCTTAATAGCACAGTTCTGATATCCCATTATATATATATATATACAAATATATATATATACATATATATACTCAATGCTTGCTACATATATTTATATATTATTTGTTTGCTTTAAATGGGCAGGAGAAGACGATTGAGAAATCCTTTTGAATGCATTTCGAATTGCAATATTTTAAAATGCAAATGAATTATGAAAACTTATTTATTTTACTGACGGAGAAGTTGAGCTATTCAACCACTCAACTAACTTCAACTATATCGATATTTGGTATTTTCCACGAGGATAATAATTACCAGGAATCGACATTATTATTTTTGCTAAAAGCGACTTTACATTGTAAACCTTGTCAAGATAGGAGGAGATCCGATGAAGTAATGAAAGCTATGTTCAGAAGTTGTAGAGCAGAGGATGACTTGGCTTCTTGTATAGAAGTCACAACTGTGCTGTAGGAAGAAACAATTCCTATATAAAACCAAGCTAAAAAAAAGTGTAAAAACTATCCCCAAATGTAGGTGTTGTATCCAGTTTGGGTATATGACCTACAAGTTAAATCTCGAGATTGTGCAAAGGTTTCAGAGGAATGGAATGGAAGGAATCGAGACCTTGCTGTACCCAACATCCAGGGATAAGTTTAGGTTGAAGTGTATCCAGTGAGTCTGTCAAACTGAGAATCCGTTCGACAACTGCCTGCTGGCCAATAGCCTCTATCTTCAACGCCAGAAACAGTATCTTTCTCTGGGCCTACCCTTCAGAGCATTACTATTCTCATTTGCTATGCTTATCATTAATACTTTCGGAAACTATAATTATTTATTTTTCAAATAGTTGACAAGTGAAGTTAAGGAAAAAATAAGATTAAGTTTTTGGGAAACTTTAGCACTTTTTGAAATAGCACTTTAGCTGAATATTTGGGGGCTGTTGGACGTGCATGAGTAATGTTCATTTATTTAAGTGTAGGTAGTTGCAGTTGTTTTGTGCCCATGTCCAGTTCTGATTGCTGCCGCTTAACAATATGTTTTTTTTTGTTGAGCTGCAACATATCCCGGTTGCAGTTGCAGCTGCAATCTACGAGTAACTTTTACATTTAAATTTTCATTAAGTATTCTGCATACGCATAAATAAACTTGAACGTGCTCGGAAGCACACTGAATGCAAACACACCCACACACACACACACACACACATT
The DNA here is from genome assembly GCA_035043295.1 of Drosophila sordidapex. Lineage (NCBI taxonomy): Eukaryota > Metazoa > Arthropoda > Insecta > Diptera > Drosophilidae > Drosophila > Drosophila sordidapex. The sequence goes on along the minus strand of JAWNNA010000717.1, from coordinate 205,897 downwards.
CACTCACAAACATACACTCGCCCATAAACTGACAAAACAATCCCTTTGTTGTGCTGCCACGCCTCCCCCCGTTCCCCCTTGCCGATCACTATTTTTCAGGGCGCTTTTGTGCATGCAGCGCACATGCAGCATTTTTTTTTTGTATTTTTTGTGTTCTTTTTGGGGCGAGGGGAATCCCCAAAACAAAAACATGAGAAGTTGCAAAAATAAATTTATATTATGTTCATAAATTCATAGAGCAGCGCTGCAGGACTGGGCAGGACATTTGGGCATTTTTGTGGGGCCCGGCTATTACAGCAATCTGCACACAAACAATGGACGCCCGCCATGTCCAGGATGTCCTTTGGCCGGCCAGGCCAGGCCAGCCTGGCTGCTGCTGGCTGCCTGCGTTTTTGATATGCAAATTTCAACAGTGCGCGCACCCAAAATAACAGCCAATCAACTGTGTGTGACACACACACACACACACACTGGCACACTCGTACATAACTCTGGGCAATCCTTTCAACATGTTGGCCTGGTCCAACGATGGCCATTAAATGGCCCAGAGGCACAGGTATTGGGCCGAAATGGTTGGGGCCATGATGCGACTGCGGCTTGTTTGCTGTTTGCTGGTCCGCAGCGACGACATGCACAACGACAAGGACAACGACAACGACAAGGACAACGACATGGACAACGACAACGACAGCGACAAGGACAATGAGGAGGCTGCCCATCGATGCTGGCAGAGAGTGTCGACAATGTCGCTTCAAAAATATTGCAGCCGCAGCCCAGCACATTTCATGTCCTTGTTATACCCTGCAAACCAATTCAAATTTTCCCAAATTCAACGGGTATACTCACGCTGAGGGAAGGTATGTAACACAAGAAAGGCGTGGAACAAGAAAGTATATTTCAAAAGCACAATTTTGATATTTTTAAGGAAAAGAAAAAAATATTTTTAAAATCAGGAACATTTCTGATTTCTAAATATCAGGGCGATTTTTTAAAGTGTATATTCTTGAGCTGAGTTGAGTCGATATTAAGTTTTTGATTACTAAGATTTAAATACGAAATTGATTTGAAATTTAATTTTTTAGTTGTTTAAAATTCATGATAACATGAAACATAAATGAGCCTCCATGTTTAGTTTTCTATGCATGTAGCAAATATCGATAAATATCGATTTTCCAAATCTCTTCCCGATCTCGCTAGATATCCAGAATGGCTGTGAAATTTCTAGTTTATTTAATGTTCTATATATGTAGTAATTATATTTGTTGTTCCATCCATCAGCTTACAGACGAGTGTACAGAGTATCTGCTAGTCGATCATTTGTGGGCAATTCCCTTTTGCTTGTTCCTTGCTGTATACATTGTTGTTGTTCTTGTTGGACTGCGTGCATTTATAAATTATGCTCAACATGTAAAATGCCATTTTGAATATGAAATTTGATGCTATTTTAAGCCCTATGCCTGTCCCGTCCTGTCCCTTTGCTGTCCTCTCCCATTGCTCCTCCTCGGCCCCCTCTCTTGTCCAGTGTCATCAGCATTCATTTCACTCTGTTGTTGGCCGCTTTGTTGACTCGACGCATATACATATTTCAACTGGGAGCTGGACTCATATTTTAATTACTTGCTAAACGCAGTGCACATTTTTTTCATTTAGCCAACAGGCAACATTATTTTTTGTTTAGCAAGCCATCAATTTTGTGGCGCATTTGTACTCATTTATGGCCAACACGGCAACACAGACTGCATTAGCATTGCAGTTTGGCCAGAACTGTTTGCAATTCTTGCCTACTCACTGGGTAACTAAGCAAAAAAAAAGAAGAAGAAAACTAGGAATGCCGAAAAAAAAGGTCAAAAAATCAATCGGCCACGCAACTAATTCATTTAAATCTAACAAAATCTGAGAAAATCCCTGGCAACGACCTTCGGGATTTTGAGATTTTACGAATGTCAACCGAACGCCAACCAAAGTAGCTCAACCAGGGACGAGGGGGGTCAGGGAGCGGGGGGGAAAGTCGGGGTAAACGGCACTGGTCTGGGCCCTGTTAAGCTGAGCAAGCAAATCACCCGATTTCCCCGGTGCCCGCAGACCCCACGGTTGCCGGCCAACCCGTGTGAGCTTTTGGCTAAAATAGTTGGCAACAGCACATTAAACAGCGGCACACACACACACACACACACGCACACCCAGATATGTGCGTGAGGCAGGGAAAATGAGGCAACAGCAAAAGTCGCAGAACTTTAGCAATTTGAAGCTAATATGTTGACAATCTCTAGCTGCGTCGTCGTCGTCGTCATCGCCCATCGCACAGTGGCGCCATCTATGGTTATGTGTATTTAAGTCACTGGCCAAAGCCAGGCGGCAACTTGCAGTTCGCTTTGTAGTTGGAGTTGGGGGGTTTGGAGTTTGTGGTGGGGGTGGGAATGGGGGTGGGGGTTGTGCTAGTGATGCGCAAACTAAAACATTGTATTTACTTTACACTCAACTCTGTAAGCATCTATGCGGCACATGGTTTTAGTTAAGTAATCAATTTTTTTACGACACATAAACCAAGAAAGCTGCAGTTAAAAGTCAAATTTCTACCGTCAAGATTATTTATTTATTTTGTAATAGTTACTTTATTTAATTTTCAAACAAGAATTTTACATTTGTACATATTTATATATTTTTTATATTTATTTTTTTTATAATGTGCATAAGTAAACGATTTTTTGCAAGATGAGCTGAAATTGCTTTGTTGTACTTGGATCTTAAACAAAATATTATTATATATTTTTTATATCTTGATTTGGCATTTTGAAACATAATATTCGAATTATTTTTTGTAAATTAATTTGAAAGAATATAGTGAAAGAATATAGTGAATATAGTGAAAGAATATGCTTATTTCTTGAAGAGTAGACCATGGATATGCTCAATGCTCAATGATTGCGCAGATGACTCTCTCTGGTTCATGGTTGTTGCATTTATAATCCGATTAAATTAAATATATATATACTTTCGATTCATTTTGCTTAACATATCCCACAACACAAACATCAAATTAACATTTCTCTGATGCATTTGCTAGTCGTGATTTTCGCGCTGAATTCTTTTTTCTTTGGCTCGTCTCTGGCAAAGTTTTTGCAATCTTTTAATAACAAATTCCTGTTTGAGTTTGCTGTTGTTGTTGTTGTTGTTGTGCACACTATACACACACATATGAGTTACATGAAGCAGCTCGTGTACTCGTAAAAACTGGATTTTACTGCTTAACTTTGGCAACAAGAACAACCACAACAACAACACATCAAGCAAATGGAAAACTCAGAGACACACACACACACATGGAGACACACACAAGCGTTTGCCGTGTTTTTTATTTTGTTGCATAAATAAAATAAAATGCAATTTTTCCATTGTGGCAGTCGCTGATGTTGCAACAGTTGCAGTTGCACAAATCCCTTGCACAAAAGTCAGCAATCAAAGCAGATTAAAATATGATTTGACAGCTACGAGCTATGAGGAATACATATTGTACATGCACATATATATATATATATATATACAGTTATAGTATATATATATATATTCATATATTGCACATGTGGCCCTTGCAAGAGTGGCGTCTGCCCGATTTCATTTTGGCATATTCCGTTATTGTTTCCATATTTAACTAGAGCCCCGTCGCTTTATATCTTTCCTTCCATAAGCCTTCGATTGTTGCGTGCATTGCGTTTTTATCAAAGCGTTGCTCTTGCAACAACAACAGGCAACAAACAACAGTAACAAAAAAATGCCTATTAAAAATTTAAATCAATTTTCAATATGGATTTCATATATCCCATATCCATATCCGCATCGGCATCTGCTGGATCGCATTGCGACATTTCTCTGACACATTTTGTGTGTGTGTGCGAGTGTGTGTTCATTTTTTGTTCTTGTTTTTACTTTTTTTTAAATATTTTATTTATTGCCTCTTTTTGTTGGTGTACGGTGCCCGTTCATATCGCAAAAACTGTCACGGCGCATTTTTAGCGTTATCTTCAAAATGTATGGCAATTGAAAATTACGTTTTTGCATATTTATTGAAGTGTACGCAAAGTGACAGCAGCCTAACCCATGAATTAAGCTAATTACACTCAAAAAAATAAAATAAATGAAGTAAAATAAGTATCAAGAAACGAACGGAAATTCCAATCAAGTACAAATTATTATTATTATAATTGGGGAAAAGTTAGCACTGCGACCTATAAGGTCTATTGTGCCCCTTACTGAGCCTACAGCTCTTCCATCAATCCCAACCCCTGCACGAATGCTAGAATCTTTGTTGGGTTGAGGGTTTCTATGTCCTTGGGCCTCATGATATGCTGCCCTGGGATGCTGCATCTTTTCCTGGTTAAGGCGACGCATTCTGTTGGGATCTGCGTCGAGGATTCCTCCTCGTATCCGCAAAACCTGCATACATTGCTGCTATAAATACCTAATTTGGTTTGGTGACTTCTCAGTCTACAGTGTCCTGTCAATAGACCTGTGAGTATTCTGAGTCTATTCTTCTCCATGGATATCATTTGCTTAAATCGCTTTTGATTATAGCCACCTAGGAAGTACAAATTATACATTGTAGGAATTTCTGTACTCAACTTTCTAGTTCTTAATTTCAATTTTTCAAATTCTATATACAAGCTGAACTAGTCTTATTTTAATATGACTAATGACGATTTATTTGGGCGCCTAACATAATTATCTTGCTCAAATATTTTTTGGATATTTTCTAAGTTGAGTATTTAAACCAAAAAAGTCTTTTTTCAGTTTACAAAAAGAATAGTTTTAAAATAAGAATTTAGTCCACTGATTTACCATATTCTTTTGTATCTAATCACAAAAGCTCTCTTTTTGTTTTTTCAAGTGTATTGTTCAGAATTTGTATTGCCAATTCGCTGTAGCTAGCCTCTCCTTCTATCTCTCTCTTTTTTTTACTCGGTCTCTCTCAGTCTCCATCGAGGTTTGCAAAGCCGTCGCTCATTTGCACAATTAACAGTTAATAAGCACACCCTTTGGGTTGCACCTGCCGCGTCCCCCTCCCACCGCTGCCACACACAACTATCCGCAGAACTGGCTAACTGACCCCAAAGCAGATTCGCTGCAATTACTGCGCCACAGCCATGTGCAAAATGTCCTAAGGCGTCTAAGCCCCCCAAATGGCAGGGCAATAATTAAATTATCATTAACGCAGCTCAGATTGCGATTTCGGCTTAGCTAAACCCAAGCCAGGGACAAACAGCACTGATCGGTACTCCTTTATATTGCAGACAATATCCCTATTTGTCAGCAGCATAAAATTAATTAAAAGTAAATAATTATCATCGATTTCATATATATAAACTATATTACTTAAGTTATATTTTGAATACTTTAATTTCATGCCATAAAAGAATAGTTTTGTGTATTTTCTATATGTTGTGAGTATCTATTATGATCTGCACTTTATATTAATGATCTTTGCTTTGACTTAAAACACAAAAAAACCATGTAAGACAGTTATAGTCGAGAGATCTCGACTAGAAGATGCCATTACCAATGTATTAAATACTTGCTGGTCTTAGTTTGTTTAATATGAAAATTAGTTTTGGTTAGCATTTGCATTTCTTATCAGATGTTAATGCCATTCTTATAGGTATTTCAAAGTTTATCTGGCTATGTAATATATAGAAGAAATAAGTGTGTCTTTTTTTGATTTAATTTTTCTAATTGCATCGATATTCGCGAAACGATATCGATATTCGATATGATACAAATAAGATTGATATGTATGTATATGGTATTCCAAAATATTATATAATTCAAATCTTAACTCTCAAGCGCTCTCAGATCGACAAGCTTAAATCGTCTCATCTGGGGATGCTGATTAGGAATGCATATACTGTGTTTTATGTGTTTTATTTGTTATTGCAATACTAAACAAGATATATACAAGATATATACTGATTCTGCTCTACTGTACTTGTATTAATCTCCGCTCCGCCAACACATTAAGGCAAAAGCCAATACAACGCCGATTTATATACTTTTCGAGTTAAATTTGAAACCAAAAACCGATGCTAAATGTGGAGCTCAATTGTGATGGTGTGTGTGCGAGTGTGCAAGTGTGTGTGTTTACGCAACTGTACCTCGTGGGTGTACAGAAGTGAGGTTATGCGTCTGTGTGTGTGCTTAACAAATCCAGGCATTTGCCAGAGGTGAGGGGTGGGTAGGAGCAAGGGGTGCAAATGCTTAAATTCTCATTAGGCGCATTAGTAGCGCTGACCAAGCGATTGCCCCACAGACACCTGCCGCACCTGCCACACCTGCCACAAACCGCGCCTAAATTCAATAATAATAATTGATTGCTTATTACAAATACAACAGCAACAAAGCTTGCAAATGTGACTCAAATTTATATGTTTCACATATTTGGGGTGAGTATCGCTACATCTCGGCCATTTGCTAATATTTACGCATTAGTTATTTACAGGTGGGGGGAGGGGTTGTGTTGCTGTGGCATGTTGCACATGCACAACAAACCATAAGTCCCAGCTATAATTGCTGAATGCACCTGGCATAGATACAGAGACTCAAACATGAGAATCGACAGTTTGGGCTGCATTAAATTTTCATGTTTTCATTTTGGTTTTAAGCATACACACTCACACACACACACACACACTCGCACACACATACACACACATATACATTTTAATTATTTACTTCATAATTATGCGAAATCACGAATTACATTAAAATCACTTTGTAATGTTGATTTGGTTTTCATATAGTGCTGTGTGTACTTATTCCCATTATGTCCGGGGTTGGATCGGTTGTTTAGCTAAGCGTTGTGTGATTGTGATTTCATACATAATTATACCCTGTAAATATTTAAACTGGGTCAACAGCAACTACAGAGATGAAGCATATTGAATCATAAGCCGATGAAGACCGCTTCATACATTAATCAAGGTTGCAATCATAGAGGAAAACCGATGTGCTTAAGGGGCTACTATGACAATATAATCGTTGCTGTTTTCTTGGGGAATTGTAATACTTATGATACAGATCATAGAACTAATGAAGTTTATGCACCAGGCAGGTATGTGGTAGGCACTTGTTTAACAATCATGAGTTTCATAAAGGCATATGGCAGAAATCTTTATCTATATGTTTATTGGATCAAAAATAAAGTGCTGTATGTGAATTTTTTATGAATGGCTTAAGCAATTGAGATTTAATTGTGAATTAGCAGTTACACTTGTAATCATTCTATATGTTTTATTTATTTAAATATTACTATATATTTTATTCATTCATTAATTATCAATCGAAAGATGAAGTATTCAAGAATCATTAGTTTTATAAACATTAATCCTGTGGAACAGTTAGCCACAGGCCAATAAGTTTCCTTAGAACATTCTCAGAAATCAGAGCTGAATGTTTAATTTAATTAAAGGTTTTTTAAGTGGGAAAATGATATTTAATCTAGATGTAAGAGTTATTGTATTTAAATTATTTCTGATTATTTAGTTATTATAAATTATTTCATTTATTGCAGTGTGTACATAATATCTTGATCAGAAGATTAGGCATCCAATAATCTGACACTGACATTGAAAGCCAACTAAGCACAAACCAAAATCGACAAGATATTTCAAAAATTGTCGGAAGTTTAGCTTGTTTTTTGAAATAATAAGAGGCAAAGGAAGGTGGTAAAGGTAAGGTGCTTACTTTTAAGTTTAGAAATATTTTCTATGATTAAGAAATGCATGTCTAACAAGAAGATTTTTTATTCTCTGGATAGCTATGTCAGAGCTTAGCTGCTCATGGCTGCAAGTTTGTCAAATTCATGTCGGATTTTTTTCGAGTGTATTCTCCACCAGCCTGCTATGTATTTAAAAGCCTTCTAAATTTTGTTGAGTGTAATTCTGTTTAAATATTCATTTTCAAACACACATTTGAAATTTGTTTTTCCTTCGACTCACTTTGAAAATTGGAAGATGATTGAGTAGAGCCAAAAACCGAACTGCAGCTAAACCAAAGACGAGTCGAGTGGAATCCACAAATAGAAGCGCCACACAGCAAGCTGAGCAACTGTGGCAAGTTTGGGTTGTGGCATAATGATGAGCTTTCTGCTGGTTGCCGTTTTGCTTGGTCAACTGGTGAGTCCAGTGCTCGGCGAGAATTGCACCGAGCTGACAACCACCAACACCACCAGCACCACCTGTGGATCGATGAGTGCCAACGGTTGTTGCGCCAAGGGCTGTGTACGGAATGCAATGGGTCGCTGCATCGCCGAGGAGTGTACTGCCAGCTGGACGGGTTGGCTGAGTCGACCGGTGACCATGTCCTGCTACTTTCACTGGTTCCTGCTCATCTTTGGCGCCTTTATCGCTCTCATCATGGTCTCCCTCATCGTCCTCAATCTGACATTTGAGGTGCGCCTGTGTCTGAGGAAGCGACAGCGACAGAATCGACAGAGCAGATATGTGCGATTCAGCCCAAGGAGCAGTCCGAGCAGCAGCAATGTCTAAGGACAGTTTGGGAGTGGAAGTGGAAGTGAGTGGGTATCTGGAGTAGCTGGTGAAGTAACGGCATCAAATCGAGATGTTAATGCACATGCGTGCGGCATAAAAACTGTGTGCGGGATTTGGCATAATCTACAATACATTAGCGGTAGCTTTGCTCTGGCTTTCAATTCAATTCGTTGGGTATCTCAACGAAATCCATGTAAATTACGATTTGGCACCTTTGCCTGCCACACACACACCCACACACACACGGAGTGAGAGCGAGAAAGACTGAGTCTCGGGAATCCCATTACATAGTAGTTAAAAGCTGATTAGGAAATACTTGCGGCTTGGTTAAAAAGAAATAACAATAAATGGCACATGTGAAATGCTAACTTAGCGTTCTTAAGGGGTAGGGGGCGGATGCGGGGGACAGTGTTTCTCCTGGGGTGACAACAAAAAATTGTGGCAACCAAAAAAAAGAAAATAAAAGAAAAGAAAATTCGCAACAACTCAAAGTCAAAGGTGCAATAACCCAAAGGAACATAAAAGCAAATGGCTGCGGGTTGTCTCTATATAAGTAGATATACACACGTATATATATGTATATATATATAAATATATATATATACAGTTGCGAAAAAGATAATAGCACCACTTACGAATGAAAGGACAAACTTAGTTTTGATGATTTTAAATATATAGCTTAGTAATTGCCTATAAACGAAAGTTAGACCTGATACGGGAATTCTTTTCAATATATATATATATATATATATTTATTTATTTATTTTTTCATTTGAAATATTTTTTTTTCTATATGTTTCTCAAGATTCTTCTTCCCCTTCTAAGAACATATTAATAAGTTCCTTAAAATTGCAAATGTCAAGATATCTTCGAGAACATTTCTTGTAAGAGAGTGGTACTATTATTTTTTTCACAACTGTTTATATATATGTATGTATTGGATAGGTATGTAATGCTGCGGTAAAGATAACGCACACACACACACACCCACAGAGACGCAGTCAGCCATGTAGTCAAAGCCAAACCGCGCAGAAAATGAAATGGAAAATATTGCCATTGAGCAGCAGGCGAAAATAAAAAAGAAATAAACGAGCCAAAACGGAAAAGCTGCGCCAAAAAAGGTTTGTAGTCGTTATGTGTGTGTTGTGTGTGTGCGAGTGTGTGTGTGTGTGTGTCTCGGGTAGAGCAGATTTAGAGGTTGCTTATGTGTGATTTAGTGTAGCACGCGCGAATATGGCGGCGATAATTCTTTAAAAATTGGAAATTGTTTTCCAATCGATTTCGCATTTAGCCAAAAAGCACTCTACACTGTACACACACACACACACACCACACAGAGACACACCTACAAGCAGACGAGCGGAAAATGTCTTTTACAGCTACCCCATACATTTATGCATGTGTGTGTCCGTGTGTGTGTGCCAGTTTTCACAAAACATTTTATAAAAATGTACAACACAAAAGAATCATAAAAAAAACATATTTTGTTATTTTTCACCTGGTTGCAGCTTTGAAAAGGATTTGGATAGCTGAAATCATGGATTTGGATTTGGATTTAGCTTTTGTGTATAGTTTTAGTGGATGGCAGGTGAGAAGCGAATGCTTGTTGCCAAAGTGCAAAATGATGAGGATAGAACACACACAATGCCAAAAGTCAATGAAGCAACAAATAGACTGAAATTGTGGAAGCAAATACCACTAAATAATTAAGTGGCTAAAAGCGTAATTTGTATATCATTGTAATATGAATTTCTAAGCCTATTCGTTGCAATCGTTAAATCATTATTAAAATACCTTGGTTTTTGAAAATGGAGTCAGTTTTGACCAAGCTATCAATGTGGAAAGGTTTGTCTCTTCAACAAAAGTCCGTCGCGCTTTTATTTGTTGTATTGCAAAAACCGGGGAGCTTGTGACTGAGGAAAACCTCGCGCCGTCCAAAGTGGATGTTATCGGGTTACAATTTAAACATCAGAATCGATTCAAAATATCCCTTACAATATTAAATATAGTATTATTCTAGAGGTCAAATCACGATTAAAATGAAAGTCCAGCAAGTTTAACTTTTTGAGTGTATACATCTAATATAAACATCGAAATACAATTTTTTTTTTTAAATTTGAAAGTAGTCTTATTGTAGATATGTTTTGAGAGAGTTATGGCGGACTAAAGCTTGGAACCGTCTTAACTTGTATTTTATAGGGTATAATTTTAAAAGTGAGCCAGAATGGCGTTGCCAACTTTAAAAGGAGTATCAAGTTATAACTCTAGGAAGCTTGGATCAGTCCCACAACAGTTTTAAAATGAAAATTGATTTTTCAATTTTGAATGTAGCATTTTTACAGAAGAGAAGCCATGATTAGCAAGAACTGGTTTTTAGAAAATCTCATCACTATTGACAAAGATTTGTTAAAGATTAAAAATACCTTCAATCTAGTTTTTTTTAATTACAACTTAACTCAAGGGACTTGCGATTGTCAAATTCAATTTGTGTTCAAAATTTTTAATTTTGGCATTAATGCGTTTCGATTGTTTAGTTTTTGATGACCTCTTTTAAATATTTCGCCAGGTCGATTTTAATAACTCTTGCTAATTTCAAATGTTTTTCAAATTATAACTGTATTATAATGTTAATGTTAGTGTATAAGAATGTTGTGCAACGATATCTACATAGAAGAAGAAAGGCTGCGCTGAATTATAAGCAAGTTTTTGGCTAACCAATTTACATTTGCAGCGCTCATTCGAGTTTATATAAAAGCGATTTTCACAGGAAAAGTAACAACAACAACAACTACAACAGCAATGAGAACAACAACTAGTTAGGCTATATACGTATGTGAATAGATATAGTGCGGCTCATTGTGTGTGGTGTACAATGACTGCTACAATGGGCAACAAAAGGTTAGATAGACACACACAAATACAAACACACACACACGCACACAGCAAGGGGGCGTGTTTCGGTTACAGTTACGTTAAGGAGCAAATGGGTGGAGAGAGAGAGAGAGAGATAGAGTGGGTGAGGGATGGGGAAGGGTGTGGGTAGAGAGAGCAGAGCCAAGGCACGCTGCGTTGGAGTGGGCGAGTCGTGACATATTTTATTTGCACAATGACAATGCCAGTTACTCGGCAGACAACGACGACAACGACACACACACATACATACGCCATTACGCAAACACACCCCACAGCAGTCACACACACACAGAGTTACAGTTAGATCTGTATAAATTGTAAGACAAGCAGAGTGTGGAGCGAGCGGGTGGTGGGGGAGGGGGAGCGCAGCGCACAAAGTAGTAAAATAAGTGCAAAGGATAATGCGAATTGAAATGACAAAACCCAGAATAATCATTGGCGCCACACTCAACGTGCAGCAGGAGGGAGAGAGCGAGAGAGAGAGAGAGAGAGAGAGAGAGCGAGAGTGAGGGGGAAATGAGCTGGGGTACTCACGCACTGTGGTTTGAGTTGCGTTGTTTTGTGCTGATTTTTATTTATGCCTTTTAAGTAAATTAAAATTATACTCATTTTCGTTTTTTGTCGCTCACATGACAATATTGTCAATTTTATTTCTGGCCCACATTTTTTTTGGTTTGCTCTTCTTTATTTTTATTTTTATTGCATTTTCGTTGACTTAGTCCTTTTGCTTGAGCATTTGGCGCTGTAACTCGTAAAACAATTTTTATGTGATTTTTATTTACCCAACGGCAGCCATGCATGACCTCAATATCGCTTCTCTCTCTCTCTCTCTCTCTCTCTGTTTCTCACTCACTCTCGCTCTCGCTCTCGCTCTTATTGGCACGGGCTCGTAACATGCTTTTAATGTGCGCCATTTTATTTGCCACAAAACCGACACACGGCACCATTAAAAAGCCATAAGCGTTGAGCCTCAAGCTTCTTCTAGCTGCTGCAACTTCCGTGCCGGACTCGCGCTTAGAACGTTATTAGAACCTGTTCCCCTCTCACTCTCACACTCTAACGCTCTCTCTCTCTCTCTCTCTCTCTCTCCCTCTATCCTTCACTCTCTGATATTGCCTGCCTGCTCTCGGTCATAAATTGTGTGCGTTGCTGCATTTTGATTACAATTTTTATGATTTTTAGGTCAAAATTTGCCAACATAAAATGGCCAAAAGTAAATTTGAAATAAATAAAGTGGCCCCAACAACAACAGCAAAAACAACAGCAACAACAATAAACACAACAAAATGGTGTCGTGTTTTATGTGCGCCCTTTTTCTGCCATAAAAGGCAACATATACAATACCATGTGTTTACACACAGAGAAAAAACGAAAACTTTCGAAATTTTATTTGTGGAATTTTTCTTAAAGAAATCTTAAAACGGAGAATTTATTATGTTAAAATAATGTTGTTTTAACTTTGATCTGAAAACGTGAGTAAATATTCTTAGTTCTGAAAGTGAAATTGTTAATGATAAGTAAGACATAGGAACTTGTAAATCTAATAATATAAATTGTTGGTTTTCGATTTTGGTTTCAAAAAGTTCTACAATCTGAAATCAAACCTAATTCATTCTTAATTCCTGCAAGTGAAAATGGAAATGAAAAATAAAAAGACAACAAACTTGTCAATATATATAGTTTTCGAGTTTTGCACCACTCTGATTAAACTCTCTATTAACTGAAATAAATAAATGCATTCCTTATCATTAAAAGTGAAAACGGAATAAAAGTTAATACTTCAACAAACTTGTGAATCGAAGAATATAACTCTTGGTTTCAGACTGTTGCCGCACTTTGATTAAATGTTCTACAATTTGAGAAGTCATCAAATCAATAAAAAAATCATTTTATTGGTAACATTATTTTACTTTTATATTTAATTAAAAACTGTTTGTAAAATTACATAAAATAATAAACAAAATAAATTTGAATTCTCGGTTCTAGATTTTGACCTCAATTGAAATGCAGGCTTTGTTTTTTCTGTGTGTATCAAGTTGAGGTCCGGTTCCATTTTGTAATTCTTTGGGACGCATTTGGAGTTTTTGTTTTGGTTTGGTTTGTTTATTTTGCTTGAGTCGACCATGTTTATAAGTTGCGAATTATTTTGGCTTTTGGCTCATATTTCATTTGCATTTAATGAGCCCTAAAGCTGCGCCTGCCTGCCTGCCGAATGGCTCGTAAAAAGTGTTGCAAATTGAATTTGCAGCTGGCCAAGCTTGCCGATGTCAGCCAGCCAAAGACTCATTAGATAGCCAACTTTCTAATGGCTTGGCTAAGCAGGTGCCATACATTTAACCAGGCCTAAATTCAACACAAAGTAAGAGTGAAAGGGGGAGGAGTAACTTCAACTGTGTACGTGGCAAGATAAGAGTGGCAAAGATTTATTGCCAACGCAATGAGTTAAGAAAGACAAGTACCCAAAGGAAAAAGACAACAACAAATCATGATGACGATGACGATGACGAGATTCCATGTAACAACAAACAAAATACAGAAATAAGAAGCAGAACAGCAACAACAGCAACAACAACAACAACAACAACAATAACAATGCAACAACAGGAATAATAATGATGAAGCTGCCGCACACTGACAAACTAAATGATGGAGAATGATGCCACAACGAGTCGAGTCGAGTCGAGTCAAGTTGAGAGCAGCTTCTCCCTTTTTGCTGGAACAGTAAAAAGGGAAGCGGAAAGGGGGAAAAACCGGAATTGGAAGGTTGGCAGGCAAATCATGGAATGGCTTTTGTTGCTTTTGTTGCTTTTGTGTTGTGCGTGTGTCTATCTCCCTTGTCTTTGTCTTAGGAATATTTCAAGATGGCGCTGCTTGCTTGAACATACACACATACAAACATTTACATACTTATCTATATGTACATACATACATAAGTCACAATGACACCAGCTGATAATTGATAAGGCAGATTAATCATCGTGTACATTTTCAGAATTCGATCAAATCATTTAATGCCATTTAATGAAGTTGTGGACATGTATGTGACAGGCAGAGGAAAGCATCTCCGACCCCATAAAGTATATATATTCTTGATCAGCATGAACGGCAGAGTCGATTTAGTCTTGTCCTTCTTTGTAAAGATGCGTATTTCAGAGACTATAAAAGCAAATTTGGAATCTACCGAACTTCCACTCGAAATTTTGGAATTTATTTATGCCATGGGCAGATCAAGTTTATTTCACTTTATCAATAAATGCACATTTTCCCCAATATCAATCAGAATCGATTACCCACAGCAATAAGAGATAAATATGTTGGCTTGTATATAATATATATGTTGTTGATTACCTGTTAAAATTTCATTAAGTTTGGATAAGAAACACAGGCCTACTATGAGTTAGTCTGCTCCGTTTTCATTTCATAATATGTGGGTTGAGGGCATCTCCTAATCGAGCTCTCTCGTCTAAAGCATTCTAACTTGCTTACACAACTTCTGTTCCTAAAATTTGTAAGAAATAATATTTGCTTACCTGTCAAAAATCATACCAAATAATTTACAAATTTGGATATATATATATATGGATATACTTCTTATATTTGTGCTCTTCATTGATTTTAAAAATCCAAATCCTTATCAAAGCTGTCTTAACATATAATATTTGTATTATATTACATTATTCAGATATTTATTTATTATATAAAACTGAGAAGGAAAGTATTATAATAAATATATTAATTGAATGTAGGCTTTGAGTGGCACTTTAAGTCAGTGTCATTGAAAGCCTCAACTTATGTGAGCACAAACAAATATCACTCGCTGTAAGTACATACATATATATATAAGTGATATATATATATATACATGTATGTATGTATTTGGGTTGGCATGTTTGCTGATTTTAATTGAAGCTCATATATATTGCTGCTTGTGCCAGGCTGAGCATGATTAACAATAATTAGACTTGGCATTAATTACGCCAAAAAGTTAATTACGCATTGTCATTCATTGTGTGGCGCAATGCGATAACGTTTCCAGATGCTTTCCTCACACATCTACATCTATTTTCCAGAACACATCCTTCCTAGCTCCAGCTCCAGCTCCCTGCTCATCCCTAGTCCTGACTATCCATGCTTCGTTTAGCTGTTTATTCAAGCAATTTATTTGCTAATTTCGTGCATGGCAATTGCAGTTTGATGGTGGTGGGCGGGGGGTTGACGTTTTTGAAAGGGGCAAGGGGGCAAGGGGGCAAGGGGGCAATGGGGTACTAATAAAGTTCTTAAACAGCAGGCTGGCAACTTATTAACCCTTTGACTTTGACGTGGAGACGTCTCGAATGAGAGGCGGCCGCAATAAAATCAATCTTATTAAAACATTAACAGCGGGCAGAAATGCGAAAATAAAATAAATCAAATGGTCTGGCCCAACCCCCCAACCCCCTTACGCATTGAACGACGCTTAACGCAGCAGGGGGTGGGGTTGGGGGTTGGGGTAGGTGTTTCATTCTTCCCTCTGGGTCGTGCCACTTTATTAGCCTGGCTTCAATCAGCGGCAAGTGAAGCGTCGGCAGCCCAGCATATGAAATTCAAATTTGATGCCTGGCCCTGTGTTCTAAGCACAGATCCCTGAACCCTCTGCACCCTGTAGCCCCGCACCCTGTACTGTGTACTCTATACCCGGGAACCACCCCCCATTGGGCAGGGCATTTTGCATAGAACAGGAAGAGTAGCAGCAGCAGCAGCAGCAGCAGCGGCATGTCCTTTTATTATTATTTTTATTGTGCGGTGATTTTCTGCCAAGGGGGAAGGTTGGCGATTGTCATTTTGTCGGTCGCTCGGTCGGTCGGTCGGTCGGTCGGTGGGGTGCATATAAATTCGACATAATTTCATTGTAATGAATAAATTGATGGATGGCACATCCTGCCACCAGTTTCCGCCTCCTTCTCCATTCCATTCAGCTGCTAAATTAAACACTTGCCACCAGAACAGACCGCAGGGTAAACTCTCAGACTGTCAGACTCTCCACTCGTCTCCAGAGTCCGCCGCTAAAAACAACCTGCGCATAAATTACAGTTTGATTTTTTAATTTTGCATTTTTCGAAAAAAACCAAAATCTCATTATTCAAAAATGCGAAATAAAATATTCTTGATTTTTTTTTCATAATTTTTATTGTTCTTTTTTGGTTTCACTTTTTTGTTTTTGGTTTGATTTAATTTCTATAACTAGTAATATTAAGTGTACAATTATTAAATATATATATATATATATATATATATGGATATATATATATATTTATATTTATTTATATGTGTTGTTGTTTTTAGTAGTTTTCTCATTTTGTTCATCTATTTGTTGTTGTTTATACGACTAGACAACTCCTTAGAAACTGCTACGGTTTTTGTTTTGTTTTCGTTTTTGATATATTTGGTTTACAATACATTTTTTGACTTTGATCTTGATACGTTTTCATTATACAATACATATATTTTATGTACTATATATATATATATATATATATGTATATATATTAATATTTGGTATATGTGCTGTCAAAACAAAAATTGGCTTTTTAAACTATAGGCGGAGTTTGAGTTTTAGTTTCTTATACCCTTGCAGAGGGTTTCCGAATCTTGTGAAGTGAAGTGTCTAATCCGAAAATGGAGCATCCTTCGTATATGTCCGTCTGTCCATCGATTTAGCCAACTATGTGAACTCTGTCAGTATTTGTGATATCTGGCTAGAACTCGGAATCTATTCGTATTCTTGCGGCAGTCGCAATGTGTGTCAGAAGCGGACTATAGCAAAAATATAATAAGTAAAGAAATCGGACTA
This sequence comes from Drosophila sordidapex, assembly GCA_035043295.1. Taxonomy (NCBI): domain Eukaryota; kingdom Metazoa; phylum Arthropoda; class Insecta; order Diptera; family Drosophilidae; genus Drosophila; species Drosophila sordidapex. Next base: position 188,617 of record JAWNNA010000717.1, on the reverse strand, counting down.
CTGTATAGGAACAATCGGTTGTAATTTGTATATATATAGTGTAACTCCGCTCTGCAAGTGTATGTGATCTTCGGCTTGCCCAAGTTCTTGCTTGAATTTTGTAGTTAAGCGCCTCACAGTAAAGATTTTTGGTTTAGTTTTGGTTTTTGTTGCGCAGAAAATTTGAATTATTATTTTTGTTGTTGCTATTTAGTTAGTATAGCTAATTAGTTCAATTAGTTAAGAGCGAACTATTTACTTATAAATACAGCTTGCTGCCTATAGCTAAATATTTGCTTTATATGTACAAAACACTTAACATTATACATTATACTTTTTTCTTCTTCTTCTTATTTTTGTCTTGATTTTTTTTCCTTTTTTTTAAATTTAAATGAACATAATTGGCATTTAATCTCAACGCAGAAATGCAAAATATATATATATATATATGTGTGTGTATATATATATTTATATGTGTGTATGTATTAAAAACACAATTATCAATTTGTAATTAATTTTGCTGCCTTTCTGGCCGGGCGCTTAATACCAACTAATTAAAACTGCACACAAAGTCGGCCTCAATTTTTTTTTTTTTTTTTTTTTTTTTTTATATATGTAATTATTGTTCTTCAAAAAAGTTGTATTTTGCTGTCGTTTGTTTTTGTTTTTTGTTTTGTTTTTCTTCTTCTGTTTGCCACTTTAACTGCATCTAAAATTTAATTTAAATACGCTTAGCTTTAGGTGATTTATATATTTTTTTGGTTTTTGCTGATTCATGCAGTTTTACAATAACAAATTGTTAATTATTTGTATTATACGTAGGCTTGATTTAAATATTTATATATATATGTACTCATATATAGTTTTTTTTTCGCTTTTTTTGCTTTTTTTTTATTTATATTTACTTAGTTCAATCGATGATCTCCTCATCCACATCGTCGCCGTTGTCGTTGTTGCTGGAGGCGCCGCCAGCTGCACTAGCTGAAATTAAACCATTGGCGCCCAATGGCGATTTGTTGTTGTCATCGTTGTGGGCAACCGAAACGCCCCCCTCCTCGTTGCCACCGCCTCCGCCCAGACCCAAGTCACTGTGGTCCAACAGCAGATTGTTGTTGTTGTTATGCAACATGTTGTTGTTGCCATTGCTGTTATTGTTGTTGTTGTTGTTGTGATGGTGTTGCATGGCATTGCCATTGTGCTGGCCGGAGAAATGTTGCAAGTGGTGCTGATGCTGGTTAAGCAACGCACCGAGAGCGTTTTCTCAGACAACATCCGTCACGCCATATTGGCAGGCGGACAAACCGGCCGAGTTGGAGCGCGACACTGGCGATGGGGCCGAATAGGGGCTGCTGAAGCCTGTGGCATGTTGTTTCGCTTTGAGGCGCAACGTGGCAATGCTCGAGGACATGCTGCTGCTCATGCAGGGCTCGGCGGCGGTGCGATACATATACGGATTGGCGGGTGTCGTATACGGGCATGGTGCACCAGCCACGCCCACATTCGTATTGGTCAGCGTCGAGCCCATCGAGCCCGGCAACATGGAATTATTCATACTGACTGCCACACCGCTGGCGCCCGTGTTGAAGCAATTGACCGAGTTCTGGTGATGATTGCTGGTGACCATCGAGCCCAAGGGATTGACGGGCCACGGGAAGGGCTTGGTGCCCAGCGGAGATGGCACCTTGGTCCAGTTGTTATACGGATACGATGAGTACAGCGAATCATCGGCGAACGGTTGCATGAACTGTGTTCCAAATCCACTCTTGAAATCCGCAGCGGCAACTGCGGCATTCATTGCATTCCGCTCACGCTTGCGCCACTTGGCCCGTCGGTTCTTGAACCACACCTGTGCAGATGGGAAGAGGAAGAGTCAATGCATGAGTACACTTAGCGAAAAACGAATACAGTTTGGAGCATACTTAAGTTATTAGAATTGAAAATGGCTAATATGGAAATAAATACTGATTTATATCTTTTTAAGAATATGCAGTAAACATTGGAGAATTGATCTCCCCTTCAAACAACAGCAACAGCAGTTTTCTTTGAGTGTATGAGGGTAAAGCAAGAGTACTCTTAGCTAAATCCTACATTTCTAATCGAGTTATTATAATTAAATCCTTTTAAGAATAAGCAGTAAGCCGTGGGAATTTTACTTCCTTGCACAAAATCAAGCTATTGGAGTCTAAACTAATATTAAAACTAAGAATGATTTATATCATATATCTTTTATCTTAAGAATCTTAAGTAAACTAATCGAATTCTACGAACATTACAGTTGGAATAGTAGAAGATATAGTTGATGAGTACACACTCAAATGATTAGGGAAGAAATTCGTCAACATATATACAAGTTAAGAATGATTTATAACATTTGGTAGAACTTGCTGGGAATTTTATCTGCCATAGCAACACAATTTTGATTTGAGTGTTTAAGGGCACTAAAGAAGGGGAACAATTAGAAGACGAGTACACTCAGCGAAATACTCAAATTATTAGGGTAGGAAATATGCGACTAATATTTAAGTAACGAATATTTTTTTTATTACTTTTTAAGCAGTAAACTTTCTAGCACTTAGAAGAGAGGAAGAGTTAAGGGATGAGTACACTGAGCCAAAACCAACTAGAGTGTATTTCTACTCAAATTCTTAGAGTAGAAAACAAATAGATTATATTTCTCAGTGTAGAATATCTTCGACTAATATTAAAATAGAGAATGACTTAGAAATTCATATAGAATCTGCCGTATATGTTATGAACTGTTTCTCGCTTAGCAACAGCATTTTTCGTAGAGTGTATGAGGGCATGGCTCTGTGTGGCAAGTTAGTTAAAGTTTTAAAAGCTTGCGGCAGCCATTTTCTTTTATTGCGTCGCCGTGCCGCATAATTTATTATATTGCCGCCAACTTGAAAATTTATGTATCCGTCTGTCGCATGTCGCCCGCGAGCGTTTCTGTGTGTGTGTGTGTGTGTGCGAAAACTCCCCCAAAATGCAAACCTCATCTCCGCAGCCAAGTTATACCCCCAATGGCTGGCGCAAAGGGGGCGCCACGTAATACGCATGTGCAGTAATTATAAATACAAATATACATAAATACTGCCTGCCATTGTTGTTGCTGTTTTTTGCTGTTACTCTTGTTGTTGTTGGTGTTGTTGTTGCCTTTCCTTTTTAATGGAGAGCTTTATATAAATAAACTCGGCGTGCCAACCCCCCCCCCCCCCCTCCCCCTAAAAAAAGAACAGAAGAAAAAACAAGTAAAAGAGCCAACGGCAACTGTATGCGGAGCATTTAAGTTGGGGAGCACACAAAAAATAAATCAAAATTATTTTGCAAACAAAAAGTACAAAAATAAATAAAAGAATAAAAAACAAAAGCGAACACAAAAAACAAAAGCGAACTGCAAGCAAGTAGATAAAAAACAAAATGGCAACTTTGTAATTTATTGCTGAAGTTTTGCGCAGCGCACACAGATACACAGATACTCAGCCACAAATACAGATACAGATCCAGCCAGATACAGATACATAAGATACTGGAACTCGAGGTTTTGGCTTTGGTTTTGGTTTGGGTTTTGGTTTGGGGATTTTCGAACAGACGCCACAAATGACAAAGGCGCTCCGCAGACTTCCACTCGCCGGCCATTTCTGATGAGGTTCTTTTTGCAGGATTCTTTAAGGACTTTAAGCGAATATTTTCAAGTAGCAACAGGAGGGAGCTCTGCTATTTAAGTGATGTTTATCTAGAATTGATCAGATTTCAGCTTTCATAATTGAAGTCGTTGTTTTGGGATTTATGTCTTGGGATCTATCCATGAAATAATCCCTAAATTTGATCAAATGAATTGCGAATTTTATAAATGTTATTTCTATATAATTTATCAGCTTGTTATCATTTTATCAGATACGTTTTCATCTTGAGTAGATTAGTTTTCCTAGCTACTTTAGCACTAATCAAAGTAAATTTTAACAAAATTTATGAAAGCCTTCTAATATCTGACTAATCAGGAGATTGTTTAAATACTATGTGTATATATACATCATGTCAGATGTTATACTTTGTGAAAGAGCAGTACTTAGTTAGCCTAAAGATAACTATAACATCTTGTTAAGTTTGTTCCCAGATCTGCCTGGCTTCAAGTTACGCTTAACAAACTGTTCTTTGGCATTTCCCAATTTTCCAGCTAGTCGTTTCCCAGGCGGACAGAGTTGGAGTCGTAAATTTGCAGTTGCAATGTTCAGGTAATTAAACCAGCTCAAATTTTGGGCACTTTCATGCAATGCGCTTTAGCGCTTGTTGCCGCATTGCCACATTGTATCTTAAATCAGCGCACAATTCACTGGGGTTGCAATTTATGGGCCTTGCCTTGTGCCTCGTGCAACATTCCCTGCCCCGTGACCCGTGCCCCGTTCCCCGGTCCGTGACTAAATGTGGACACGCGTATGTATGCAAAAACTGGGCCTAAAACTGAACTGTGGCTGCTTGAAATGTTTTGTTTGTTTTGTGGGAACCGAAGATGAACTTTAACAACTGAGTCAAAGTTTTGGGTTTGTTTTTGTTGCTGTTGTTTGGCTCGTGGCCAATTTAATGCGCATTTATTTGCTCGGTAATTGCCTTAATCGAATTAGTTGCGCCCAGTTAATTGAAATCGCATGAGCCACACACAGATTGAGCTGTGTAACTCTGGACAAATGCTGTCAGCGTGAGAAAGGCAACTTTAAAGTTGCTGCAAACAGGGCATAAATCAAAGTCTTGGCCAATTTTAATATTGCCCAACAGCAGCAGCAGCAGCAATGTGTCAATTTGTCAAGGTACATTGCTCAGCACCATCATCATCATCATCGTCATCATCATCATCATCGTTGGGAAAACTAACGTCATCGATCTCGTCAACTGTCATTTTCACGTATCATTTAGCAAGTTGTTGAAGTTTGGGGCCAACCTAAAAAAATTGCCAGAGTTTGCATGATGGCAAATTGATGTGTCTGCATAGCTAAAAAAAAACCGATGTGTGTGTGTGTGTGTGTGTGTGAAAAACCAGCGCAATTTTCCACTCAACGAGCAGAGAGACTCCGGAGCACCCGCTGACTCAAGCAGAAAATCCTAATTGGTTTTGATGAAAGCGGCAATGACAACGCCTTTCTCCTTTCCACTTTCTCCTCTCTCCTATCTCCTGTCGCCTGATGTATGTTTTATGCTGGTGCTGCTTCATCAGGTAAGGTTGTTCAAAAAAATCGAGAAACAAAAAAATATTACGGGTATAGGAAAAGTGGCCCAATGTGACCATGTGGCAAAAGTTACGGGTCTGTTTTTTTTTTTGTATTTTCTTTTTTGTTTCTAAGCGTCTGCGAGTTTTGAGTGAAGAGCTGCCATTTTGATTGATGGCCACAAATTGCAGCTAAATACGTTTTTTATTTGCTTAATTTGTTGTTGTTGTTGGTGTTGTTGTTGTTGCTTAGGGTTCTCACTTCTCACTTCCGGGCGAGAGTGCGCTTGGCTAGCATAAATTGAAACTGAAGTGAACATTTTTGATTGCAAACAATTTATTGATAAGCGTTACGTGCCTCGAGGCGAGGCGCAACGCAATTGGATTGCTTGAGCTTGATTGAGCGCAAAACTCTTCAGAACTTCATTATTCTATAGCTCAAAATATTGTTCGATTAAACACTAAAAGTTTTTGATTGCTTAACGGTATTTTATTTCGATTTTTTATTGCTCAAAAAGTTGACAAAAAAACAATGAAAATTCAAAAAAGTGTTTAAAAATCATGATAAAATAATCTGATTTTTAATTCCATAATCAGCTTTGTAACCGCAAGTGTTTCCTCGCATTAAGTGTGCTCTGGGTAAACACAATTAATCTCATAAAAAGCTTAAAGCTTAAAGCTTAAAGCTCATCCAACAGTTGACACTATTCGCTTCTCGCTTCAACCCATTGAATCGCATATCAAGTATTTTTTGTGTGCGAACTTTCGGCTAATGCCATGGGTAAATAAGCAATTTTAAAGCTCCTTTTAGCTCCGCCCCTTTTTAGCTATATAATTGACTTTTGTATGAGTTTTAGGAGAATTTTAGGAGAAACTTATTTAAATTCGAGTGTTTCTTAACTTAAACGATGACAGTTATCCATACATATAAATAAAATTGATCTGCATTTCGTATAGAAGAACTTGTATTCAAAATTTGAATTATCTATCTCTAATTAAGAATATTAATACATTATGGAATCTGATAGATTTACTTCTGCTACTCCTTCACTTTATTATATCACACTTTTGATGGTTTCACTGTGAATATTTCTCAACTTCAAGCAAGTAGTTACTAGCTGAAATGAAGTTGATGTCTGTTGTATACGCCAAGTAGTGCTGTCAACTTTTAACTGGCCATATTGTGGGCACCTTTATGGCCATTCCTTTTTATGGCGCCACAGTAATGGCTTTCCCATAGACAGATAAATGTTGTTGTCTGTTTCCAGGCCATTGCAAACACCTGACCATAAAAAACTGACAGAGAAAGAGTTCAGTTCGAGTTCAGATTTCGATTGCACTTTTTACACACGTCCCAGTTGGATATTGGATATTCGATTTGTGTGTGGCGCAACAAATGTTTTTACGAGTCTTGTTTCGGCCTGTTAATTGAATTAAATGGCGAGTGCAATTCAGTAATGTTTATTTTATTTATTTAAAAAAAGGATATAATAATAGAAGGAAAGCAAGTCAGTCGGTTAGCAGAGACAAGCGAACATATTGCCATAATTGCCGGCGCATGTAAATCCTCAGATTAGTTGCCATCAGGGGCGTCTCCCTCTCTCTCTGTCTGTCTGTCTGTCTGTCCAAGAAGCAACAGCAGCAAAAACATTTCCTGCCTCTGCCACTGCAACGCTGTTGTTTGCCCAGACGGGGCTGCTCTTTTCTACTTTTCAACTTTTCTGTTTTCTGCATTTTGTTTTTTTTTTTGTCTTTTGACAATTTTAAACCCTCCCAGATTTATATATATTTGTATATATGTTTGTAAGCTGTGAGCTGAGCGAGCTGTAATCCTTTTGTATATTTGATAAATTTTATTGCCTATGCTATTATTGCAGTCAAATGTTATTTTGCCCTAACCAAACCCCTCAGAAGAGCAGCGCAAGCAGCGCAGGCAGCGCGATCATGATCATTAATTCTCGTGCGGTTTCCTAATTCATTAAACAACCCTCGTTTGCCACAATGCTGCTGACAAATTGCCTCGCATTGTTTTGCATTTTATCTGTGTGTGTGTGTGTTTTTTGGGGGTAGGGGTTGGAGTGTCAGGGAGGAGGGTTCGCACCCCAAAGTCAAACTCCAGCAATACGCAAACCTTTTGTGTCATCATCATATATATATAATGGACCATAAAACAAACTGTATCAATATTTTATGCATTGAGCGCAACACATGTTTAGATTGACATAATTTCCCTTTATCCCATCCCTCATCCCTCATTCCTCCAACCCCTCCCATTCCATCCCCATCGAGACACTTGTTTCTCCGCTCTGCCGCAGCTAATTTCTTTATAGTTGCCGTCAAGTGTTGAACTATACAAAATTCTTGGCATATGCGCCACCAACAAATTTGCATAGAAAAACCATGAAATATATTTTTGTCTGCCAGCAATTTGTCAACACTTTTTATACATTTATATCTGCCCGAGGTTGAAACTGGCAGATGTTTTTTATATGCCAACTAATTGCATTTATATGATACCATATCATTAACCTTGCTCGTTCAATTAACGTCAAGCTCGTCTAATGCACTCGGGGAAAAAGTAACTATGAAAGCTAAGTAAATTTTGTATATTTTGAAGCAATACAATCTTTACTTGGTTAAACTTGCATATTATTTCTTTGAGTGTGCAAAATATCTTGGAATGCACATCGAATGCTGATCGTTCACATCGATCAATCGGGCGTCAAGTCGAGACCGTGCCTCTAATAATGTGCCCCACAATCATATCTATGTCTATCTATGTGTGGACGTGTCGTGTCGCTGTCTTGACTGACAGACAAACTGACAGACAGACGGACAGAGCAAATAGATATGCGTGATATTGGTTAGCTATCATCATCGGCCGATAGATATTCTATAGATATTTGCCACGCATATTTGCCGCTTGGCGCCACTTATGTGGATACAACTTTTGCTCAATTGTTTACCAACTATCGTTTACAAACAATTACAACTGTTGTTGCCCCGATACCACAAACAATGACCACTCCCCCCCGCCCCCTCCCCCACACACTCATCACATATCACCCACCTTGCCACTATCTTACAAATGCTTGAGACTGTCAATGGCTGTTGTGCGGCAATTGGCGTGGCATGTTCAAACAGCTGCGGGGCAATTTGATGATAAGCTTGCAACTATTCCGCGACGATTCTCGGCCCAGTTTACACTGGAGGCGACTGGAGGGCCATAAATGTGGCAAACGCTGCAAACTGCGCCAAAAGTTTTTAGCCACAAATCGAGGCGGCAATTTATGGCAACTATGCCACTGCATTGCCGGCGATGCTGCAACACTAGCCACAGGCCTGCCCCTTGCAACATAAATTTACACACACACAAAATGGCGACGGGTTTTTGTTTTTTTTTGGTCAGCAGCGCGTTTAAGCCGCGCGAATTCAAACGGCCTAAAAGAGGAAAATGGTTGGTTGCCACCAACATATTTACGAGTTGCCACTGGCATTGTGTGTGTGTGTGTGTGTGTGTGTGTGTGGCTGGTATGCAGCTACGTGCTGCGATTGCATTGCGGTCATTTTGGCCACCGCCGCAGTAATTGCCGCATAATTGCACACAGCGCACAAAATTGATGTGGCACTTGCTGCTGCTGCTGCTGTTGCTGCCACGACTGCGGCTGCTGTTTACAATCTGTGGTTTTGTAATTAATATGCAATGTACACAGAGCGAAAATACAAACTTTTAGCCTGGGCTTGATCAAGTATTTTGCGCTTAAGCAAATCGAGTTTTGATTTGTTGCATGGCTTAGGAAGAGGACAGATTCAAAATACTTCCGACTGCGTTTTGGGCAGGTATTTTTTACTGGTAGTGAAAACTCCGGGAAGAACTTAGTGGAGTGGAAGTAGGACCAAGTCAAGTTTAAGAACATCGTGCTTGAATCAAATTGTTTGCACTTGGTTTAAGCAACGGCAGACTTGAAGTATTTGCGACTACGTTTTATGTAGCAATTAAGTTGCAGTGCATGTGTGCGCTTACCCGAACTCTGGCCTCGGTCAGATTGGTCCACATGGCAATCTCCTCGCGCGTCGACATATCCGGATAGCGATTACGGCTGAACGTGTGCTCCAGCTCCTGCAGCTGCTGGGAGGTGAAGTGTGTCCGCTGTCGCCTCTGGCGCTTGTTCTTCTTATCGTTCTTGGGCTCATCGGCGCTGGTTGTCATCGGCTCATCATGCCCGGAATTTGATATGTTCTCCGTTTTGATTGTGGTCTCATTCACGCTGCGATTGCCTGCGAAAAGACAACAAAAACAAACCAAAAACAAATACAATAAAATAAGTTTGCTTTTAGAATAACTTGCAGTTGCTGCAATTGTTTGCCTCGTTTTATGGCTGTCTGGCTGCACTCGGAATAAAATATGACTTAAGGTAAACTGAACATAAGGAAGGGATTATACATATTCTTTTTTTATATGTCACGCTTGTTCTTAGCTAAAACATCCATAAGACATCTGATTTATTTTGTCTAATGAGATATATTTCATAAGCCAAATTGTAAGCCCCAAAAATATTAGTTCCTTACTTTAAAAAGTCTTTCAAATCTGTACTTATTATTCGATCCTAATAAAATATTCCAGTTATTCTAAGGCTAAGGCTATATCTTCACAATGGTTTCTCTTTTGACCAACGCAAATCGATTTGTGTCGAAATTCGCGAAACGGGAAGCAAGAATGGATTAATCTTTATGATGCATATAAACTTTACGAGGTTGGAGAGGTTTCCCACTGCCTATTACATTGTTTTGCACAGTATTTAGAGTATTCGAGCGATTAAAGTGTTTTTCTGACTGTAGTTGCAGTTACTTTATCTTTATGTGGTTTGCATTTGATAAGTAACTGAAGCAGTCTTCCTTTATTGCGGCTACCTCAGCAGCAGGCCACAGCTGGCAGTAGGCAGCTGGGAGCAGGGAGCAGGGCCGAGGGAGGCGGGGAGCAGCTCACGCCCTGATCGGGTGCGGCGTTACTAATTGCCATGCAACCTTCAAATGACGCCAGGCAACAACCAAGCCAAAAAAGCACAACTTCAAACGTGAACCGCCGCCGTTGAATCTAGCCTAGTTTTTTTATTATTATTTTTTTGTGGGCTGCTACCAGATTTACAACCCGTTAATGTGTGTTCCCCAACATGTCATCGATCATGGCGGCATGCTTCCTCTGTTGTTATTGTTGTTGTTGCTGTTGTTGTTGTTGTTGTCGGTACACCGAAACTTAATCAAATAAACTAAGCGACTGGGTTCGAATATAGGTTCGAATATGAAATATCAGTTTTTTTGGTGTCGTCGTCATCATGTCGCAAATCAAAGTAGTCTAATCGAAAACTAAACGGACGCGAGCGAGTAAATTTTCGCCGACAAAGGCGAAGTGGCAACCACCCAAACCCCAAACCCCCAACCACCCCCAACCAGCCCCTGCCCTTATCCCCAACACAGCTCAACACTCGCCAGCCAGCCCATTGGCCATGCTTTACAAAATTATTATAAATTATGTTTCTTATCAAATGTACGCGCCCGTATAAAATCAGTAACGAGCACTCATTTCGTTCACTTTTCCACGCTTACACGCATGCCACACACACACACACACACAACACGCACACACATTATACGATTGCTTCCATATCGATACCAAATAGCTATTGTGACTATAAAATGTGTGACGTTTGTAGAAATTCCAATTTTATTTCCACTCAAAATCAGTCGAAAATCAAAAATCAAAATCGAAAAGCCTAAAATCAGGCGATTGATTTGAGTAATCATTTCCACTCAATTCCAACTCCGTTTAAGATCCGTCAGATAAGTTAAATAGCTCATACTAAAACGATTATAGACTACACACAATTTGAATTCAGATTTGGGATCTATATAAAATCATTTTCACTCAATGAAACCATTTCCTAAGATTAACCAATTTAGGTAAGGAGCCCATTTATGGATTATAATTCACACGAAATATAGTTTTTGGATTAATATAAAATCATATCCACTAAATTTAACCTGAACCTAAGGATTCATCTGCTCAATTTAGACTTATCCCAAGGTTCACCAAAATAGTTAAAGCTCAAAGTTAAATGTATCATAATCCACTCAAAATTCAATTAGAGTTGAGGGCTTAATTTAAATCTTAGCTTGAAAAACTCCACATTTCGAAAATACACCAAACAACAAGAATTATTTCTCAATTTAGTTTGGATTAGCTCTCAAAGCATTATAATTATTATCGGTGTATGTTGTACTTACCATCTTTGCGATCCCGACTTCGATTTGTTAATGTGGATGTTGATGTTGTTTGAAAGTTATTTAAGTGTGTGCTATCCAAACTATTTGCTACGGCGGTCATAGAGCTATGACTATCACGAAAATCACCGGTTTCGGCCCAAACTGAAAAGAATAAGCCAGCAAAGGGCACGAAAAAATATATACAAAAATATTAATGTTTTAACATAGGTTTAAATGTACTTAAAGTGTGTGTGTGGGTGGGTGTGTTCGCACAAGATGTGGCTCCTTAAAGGCCCATAAAAAGGGGGCGCATCATTAAAGGATTTATGGCCACAACTGGACCTGTTTTAAATGGGCTTTTGGTTAGCTCGATTAAGGACACGAGTGTTGGGGCTTCGCAGCTGAGTCTCTGGCCTCTTAATTGTGAAAACTTTACGACTTGAAAGTCAGCGTTAATCAGACAAATAGATATATGTGTTTTACTTGCCCCATAAATCTGTGATGCTTAAATGAGCCATGAGTTTGGACTGCAGCATAATAATTGTGTTGTAATTGCCGCAGTTAGTCACGCTGAATTTCATATTAATTAGTCTCAGCCTTTGACATGTTCCCCAATTTCAGATTTATGGCCAGGCAATTGATATTTTTTCTAGGAGAGGGCGGGGGGTGGGGGTGCACCGGGCACCTTCGAGGTGTGTGCCCATATGGCCCATGGGTCTTGACTTCCTGGCCACGACTCCTAAATCTTATGGACTTCCTTGCTCGCTGCTCGCTGCTGCCTTGTCTAATTTATGGCATTTTCACATGTTGTCAGTTTTATGTGGTTTTTAAAGTGCCTGCAGCCTGGCTGCCTGTTTGCAACACCCGCAGTGGCATTCCCCACACAAAACAATTAGCTCGCCGAGTTGTTGCTGTGTGTGTGTGTGTGTGAAATTCGAGGGATGTCGACTTGACATTAGCATCTCAGTTCCCAGTTCTCAGTTCTCAGCTCTGAGATCCTAATTACACGATCTTTTCTATAATTTATGCCGCTTGCAACGTTCTCACTTGCGTTCTCGATCGTGGAAAATGCATGTCCCTAAAATGTTTATCATTGTCGCCAAAGTTGAACTTATTAATTGCTATTTTTAGCAAATCACAGAGTCGTCATTATGGCTGCTATATTCCACTGGGTGTTTTGCCCAGTGACGAGCACAAAACATGATATTATTCGGCATAAACTATGAATTCCCTTTTGGGGCAGTCATTTTTGCTTAAATTGCACATGGGAATATTTTAAGGGTGGACAAAAAGATAAATAAATAATAAATAAATAAATTCGGTGAATGCATAATGCAAAAATTTAATAATCTTATGTTAAGCAGATCAGCAGATAAGATATTGAAAGGACTGGATTGGAATTGTTTTGTGTTTGGTGATTTTTTTCAAGCAAGAATGGGGGCAGAGAGACCAGACCCATGATAGGCTCTGAAGCGTATTGTGGCGTAGGAAGACACACAATTCGGCTACAAATCAAGGACGAAGAAAGTCAGATGAGGGAACGTAGCTGGGCAGAGACACCAGGACTCCGACAAGCCAGAAGTCTCCTAGTCAAAAGCGATTTAAGCAAATGGTATCCATGGGGAAGAATAGACTCAGAATACTCACAGGTCCATTGACAGGACACTGTAGACTGAGAAGTCACCTAACCAAACTAGGTATTTATAGCAGCAATGTATGCAGGTTTTGCGGATACGAGGAGGAATCCTCAACGCACATCCTAACAGAATGCGTCGCCTTAACCAGGAAAAGATGCAGCATCCTAGGGCAGCATATCATGAGGCCCAAGGATATAGAAACCCTCAACCCAACAAAGATTCTGGCATTCGTGCAGGAGTTGGGATTGATGGAAGAGCTGTAGGCTCAGTAAGGGGGCACAATAGACCTTATACGACGCAGTGCTGGTTCCCCAATCATAATAATAAAATATGTATTTTAATTTTTATTTAATATATTTATTCTTATTTGTAGAGATTTTGATTTATAAATGCATATTTGCATTTTGTAAAAATCGACTTAAATAATTTTTCTAATATTTTTTTGAGTGTTTACTTGTTTTAATTTATAATTTACATAAATTATGTGAGTCGAGGCATAAGCAAATGTAATAATTCTTTGAATATTGTTTCAATTTGTATAAATGATGTGCATCATACCAAAAACAATAATAATTCTGAAATATTGTTTCAACATTTACTTCTCGTACCTTACATAATTTATCAAAATTATGTGCTTCGACACAAAACAAAGTGTTATAAATATTTTGACAAATGTATTCGGCAAATGCAAACTCGTATACAATATTTTTGAGGCTGCCTTAAAGATAATTGTGATATATTTTATATATATTTTGTTTTTTATATATTCACATTCATCGAGATGGCATATATACATATATTCTGATTACTCAATGGGTAGCAAGATGCAGTCGTCTTTTAGCTAGTGTTGTTTTTTTAATGATATCGTCCGCCCCTCCAAAATACCAAAATGCTTTTTAATAGTCGATGCTATGTTTTTCATGTTGTGCCCAATTTTCAACCTGAGCATGTGCCGTTAAATGGGTCGCCGGCGTCATCTGTAGTCCCCCAGACCCCCTTCCCCCCATACCCCTCCTGCGACGAGTGGGAAAATGTAAAAATATTTTCTTAACGACACGGTCTAAAAAACGCCAAGAAAAGCACGTACCGCAGCGATTTTTATTTGTTTAAATATTTCGTACAAATTTCCACGACTAATTTGAATTTGATTTTTGGTTTCTTCTTCTTCTTCTTCTCAAAAAAAGAAGCAGAAAATTGGAAACGTTGTCGTCAGTTGTTGACAGCAGTTGTTGCCGCCAGTTGTTGTCGCAGTTGTTGCTGTTACTTAGCCAGAGTTCCCACAATGCTTTTTCAAGGCTCCTGTGAGTGGCAAGTGTCAATCGAAATAATAGCCGGCCAAGTGGCCAAGTGGCAAGTGGGCGTTGCCCAGCACACACACATTTCTTGGCCATGTCAAGTCAAAGAGCTGTGTGACAACAAGTGTCAGCGTCAATTTCAACATTGTTCTCCATTTTTTTCTTGCCAAAGCAAACAACATATATGTATATATATATGTATATATATGTATGATATTTTTTTTGGCTGACTCGTGAGTAAACAAAGGAACAAAAGTCAATATGCAACCCCTAGCTAAGGGCGCAACACTATTAATCATGCTGCAAATATGAAACTGCACACGAAATGAGAAATAAATGTTTGCCCATAGCAATGATTTTGATTTTCATATATGCCATAGACCATTTGCCCATTTGTCGCATTCATTCATAAACATTTTCCACACACACACACACACACACACACAAACAATTTTTTTCTTATTTTTGGGAAAACTTTGACACACGACACGGCAAAGGCAGCTATAAATTATCCTGCCTGTGCACTGTCAAGCCTTACGGTTGCGGGATACACAGCCCAAGGACCAAGGACCCAAGACCAAAACAAACAAACAATCGCACAGACAAAAGGATCAAGGGAAGCTGGACAAAATGTACGCCCCGACAGCGAGTCCTTTGACATAAAAATAAAAATACCCAGAGAATCGACGAGGAGGAAAAATGCGAAGCAACGTTGGCTTGTATCATTTTTGTGACCAAAAACAAACGATTAATGTGACAGTTGAATTGGGATTGGACTGCGGAGACAAACACACACACACACACAACAAACACACACAAACCAAATCGAAATTGTCCTTTTGGCTAGCCCTTTTCTGACAAGTTAGTTGCTTTCATTGTTCTCCAAAATTAAACCACTCGGTTTCTGTGGGCATGGGCCATAAAAGGGTTAAACGTTGCGGTCGCTTCTGATAACATATATATATATATATATATATATACGTATACGTTTTTCCAATTTCACGCTACATTTGCTGCACAGAAAGTGTTAATATGCGACAGGTTTTCTTTTCCTATTCATTGTGATGCCATATGTTGGCATTGTTTCCGTCTGCTGAGATTCCCTCAACTCGAAATTAGCTTAGAATGTTGTAAAAATTAGGTAAAGTAGAAAAAACTTAATTTTTTATGTGCTATTTGTGTCGGCAACAACAACAACAACAACAGTAACAACAATCCACTAAGTTAATCCTTTACAGTTGCCAGACAATGACAATGGCCAAGCAGGACATACATACGTTATGGCCATATAATGAGCTTGGCCTGGACAACTACAACTCTCACATACACAAATA
Organism: Drosophila sordidapex; assembly: GCA_035043295.1. Lineage (NCBI taxonomy): Eukaryota > Metazoa > Arthropoda > Insecta > Diptera > Drosophilidae > Drosophila > Drosophila sordidapex. Next base: position 172,911 of record JAWNNA010000717.1, on the reverse strand, counting down.
CACTCAGAAAAAAATCTACTCGCATTTTAGAAATTCACTACACTCACAAAGAAATTAAGTTTCTAACAAAACTTTCTAGTTTTTCTTATATTTACAAATCATTTCTAAAAGCAAGTAAAACTTTCTAGTTTTAAGTTGAGGCCGTTGTTTTTTCTAAGTGTGCACATAGAAATCACTGCAATAACATTGACATGGCCTCCCCCCCCCAAACCACAAAAGGCAATCCAGGCAACCCTCCCGGACAAGCAGCAAGTGCGGCAGAGTCAGGCGGAGTCAGGCAGTCGAGCTCATTAGCCGTCGTCCTGCAGATAAGGATAAGACCAAGAGCGGTCCCCAAAAACTGTCCTTGTCTGCTGCTGCTGCTGCTTGTTCAGTTGAGCTCAGTTCAGCTCAGTTCAGTTGTTGGCTTCAGTTTGGTTGTAGTTTTCCACTGCAATGCCTTTTCCGTAATTTTCTCGACTGTCAGCTCAAATTTTTGGCTCCAGTTGATGTCCAGTTGGGTCATTTGGCCACAGGACACACACAGAGCCAGTCTGTGTGTGTGTGTGTTTGTTTCCACAGATAATCTCTAATGCGACATTTTTACGAAATTGCACGATGCCGGATAATGAGAAAGAGGCGGACGGTGGCGAAAAACGTCGGAGTCTCCGCAAAAAGAAACCATTCCACGACGAAAGTTTTCCATTGCGACGTAATTGCGGTCGCCGGAGATACAGATACAGAGTGGATACTAAGGAGGCAACGAGGGATGGGGTGTGGCTGGTTGCCATAATGACATTATAATTTATATAAACGAAATCAGTGCCAGACAGCAAGAGAAAGAGAGAGGAGCAGAGAGTGGGAGTGGGAGAGAGATAGAGACACATGTCTTGCCGGATTGATATATGGGCAGTTTTTGCCATGTCCTTTTGCTGCACTCCAAAACTAAAAGTGGGCGTTGCCAATGTGTTGGGGGGGTGATTATCATTGGCCCAGTCAACCAACCCCCCACCCCACACAATTTATGGGGTGTTTTGCAATTGCAAGCGAAGATCTTTGTATCTTTGACATATGTGCGCAATTTTGCCAAACAGAGAGAGATTTGCCATGAAAATGAACTCTTGTGAAAATTGGGCGCTTAAATTGTGCAACCGACTTTAAGAAAAACGACAACAAATTACAAAATGGCGACGAAACGAAAAAAAACAAAAACAAAAAACAAAAATCGATAAAATGTATTTATATTCATAAAGAAATTGTTTGAGACACGGCACACGTTGAATTTAAAGTAGCCTGCATCCACATCCTTGTGGCGAACCAGGATGTGTATCTGTGTATGTGTTTCTGTATCTGTATCTGAGCCATGTCCTCGCACAGACACGGCTCCATTATTAAACGCTTTGCGGCAAGCAGTCTCGCAAATTTATAATGCTTAATATTTTCGTTTGGGAAATTGTTGAGATATCTTTTCCAGAGAATGGTTCCCTTAAAGAGCTTCCTTTTCAGCCAAATTCGAAGGGAATGTAATGACTAATTTAAGCAAGCACGAGTTTCATAAGTGTTGGACTCGGGAAAAGCATCGACATGGAATTTAAGAAACTTGGCTCAAAATTAGTAAGTCTTTCTTGTTTTCAACAAATTTCTAGATTTCAGGTCTATCTTTTCTGAGTGTACTTTTAGCCTGAACCAATTAAAAATTGGTAAAAGAGAAGATTAGGTTGAAAAAGTTATGAAGTTATGAAGTTGTACAAAAGTTTTAAGAAACACAGATCTTGTTATCCAATAGGTTTTTTCATATTGAGCAGACCAGATTGAAGAAGTGGATTCAGGGTAGCTCCTAATCGAGCTCTGTCTCCTACAACATTCTAACTTGATAAGTTAACTTGAGTCTCTTTAGAAACATTCTAACTTGATAAGTTAACTTGAGTTTCTGTAGAAACATTCTAACTTGATAAGTTAACTTGAGTTTCTGTAGAAATGCTTCAGCGTTTGTATTTGACTTTTGAGCAGTGGTTTTTCTTTGAGTGTAGACAGGCATTTCGAGTTATCGAGCTCTGCACGTGCCATTAACACTTAGTGCCTGCGTTGGCCAAACAAACAGCTAGTAAAACAAGAAAAGCAACAAAAACACAAGAAGACAGACAGACAGAGAGACAGAAAGACAGAAAGACAGACAGACAGAAAGACCCCTAGTCAAATGTTACACATTTAAGTGAGGGAACTAATGTAATGGAAGTATCAGAGACAGGGCACAATAGATAACAAGATTTCATCAGAAGAGTCGAGCAGCAAATTCTCGCACTCACTTAGATACAGATACAGCTACAGCTACAGATATAGATACAGACACAGATATAGATACAGATATAGATACAGATACAGATACAGACACTTAACTACAGCCGGCAATTTCATATTTTATCAAGCGCTACAAACTACAAATATTGTCGTAGGCAAATAGTTCTACCATATCTATGCGAGTAGTATCTGTATCTGTATTTGTATCTGTATCTGTATCTGTAACAACAACTTGGCAAACACGCAAAGGACTCGGTCATAATAAAAACAAAAACAAGAACCACAATTTTTATACTATTTGCTTAGCAACCAAAAATGTAAACTGCTCTGATTTTGGTTTGTTGTGTGCTTTCTCGAGGTTCCATTGTTAGCCTCGGGCAAATACTGAAGATCTCGTTTTTGGGCATGCGCAACTATTTATGTAGATACAAAGATAGTTGCACCTACACAGATACAAATGTTCAGGGCTAAGAGATGAAAATGAAAATGCATTCTTAAAACTTTATTGCGAATCTTAAGTGCATAATTGATGCATAGTTTATGCTCGAAAGCAGATTTATGTAACTTAAGAACTAGAATCTTAAATCATGAAAGTGAAAATGTTCTCATGAAAACAAATGAATTTCGAAAACTAAATGTGGAATCTAAATATGAATATAGAAACTCTTCCCCAAGTAACTTTTACTTGAAACTAAGAACTACATACTTCAAACAAGAAAGCGTTCTTCAAACTGCAATGAGAAATTAAAAGACAAGAAACCTATACGTACTCAGTTTGAGAATATATATTCTTGAAACAGATTAAGAACTTTTATCTTAGATAGAGAACTTTAATCTGAAATCAAGACAGCGTTGCAACCTCAAACGAAGAACAACAATCTCAAATCAAGGAATGCAATAACAAGCTTGATTCAAGCTACTTCATTTCAGAACAATCGGACTGAGTCTAATAGTTCCTTATTGCTTTCAGATTTTAGTGTACTCAATCTTTGACTCTTTACTTGAATTAAAAGGAAACTGCTCATAAAAGGATAGTTTTCTCTCTCTGCCAGGTGCCAAGTCTTGGCTCAGTTTAGTAAATGTGATTTCCAAAAAATTAGGCTCAATTCCATTCAATGTAGCGAGTTATGTGAATGTTATAGAGCAGGCAAAGCCTTTGAGCTGTTGCGCTGGCAGCTGCTGACAACATAATTCAAGTGGGCAACGGCAACAACTGACAAACATGGCCAGCTGCCAGGCCGAAAGAGACATTAAAGAGTTGTAGTCCGCTGGTATTAAAAAGCATTAACTTTTTTATTGTTTTACACGCTGCAAAAACAAAATGAAAATTCTGAGCGAGAGCTGACAGTCGAACAAAATTAGTGTACGTGAACTTGAAATCCTTTGAGCGCAAAACTCGAAATAAAAACACGCACACAGCCCATAAAATAATGCGTCCAAAAATATATATTATTAAGCGCACTCAAAGAGGTGTGTGCGAGTGTGCGAGTGTGTGTGTGTAGCTCATAAAAAACTGCAATCATAAAAAAATAGAAAAACATTTCCCCCTATACAAATAAAACTTAAAATTTTCATAGCACAAGCCAAATGGTTGTGTAGGTGGTTTGATTTGGCTAAGAGGGGGGGTTTGGTCGGGGATCTGCTGTGGCAGACCATTAAATTGGCCAATAATTGAAAATCCAATTGCAATGTGCAACCAGCAAACAGCAGCAGCAGCAGCAGTAGCAGCAGCAGCACGTTGTGTGGCCATTATTTAAACAAGAGCGTAAACAATAAAGACAACAACAACAACGAGAACAACAACCAACAACCAGAGTGAAATTTGTTGGCAACATGCGCGTTGCCTTTCGGCCCGCACCTGCAACATCATCTGCCTGTCTGTGTGTGTGTGTGTGTGTTTGTCCTGTTGTGTGTGTCAAAGGATAACTGCACTCGTGCATATTTTAAATGCGCACAATTTTTGTGTTAAATTGTTTTGGCACGCAAATAAAATAATGGCCAGACAGCTGCGGCTAAAATGCCGGCACACCTTCTCCTATCTGCAGCCCCTCCCCTCACTCCCCCACATCACTCCTGACTGTCGAGTGCAAAGTTTGCAGGGGCTGTTAACCCGAAGTAAGCGTGGAAGCTGCTTAGGGCATAGGTTGCCTCTGAGTTTGGAGACAGCCAACAAATCTCTCAGCTGAAGCAGACAAATGTGGCTGCCAAGCTGGAAAACAAATTTAAGCACAACTAAAAGTTGCACGAATTCAAATTCACACTAAATGGAGCACTAGCAGTGTTGCATAACGTCAACTTTCAGGGAATAAGTTAAGCTTTGGTCTTTAATTCAATTATGTTTAATAAATGCAGATACTTGAGCTCATTTGCGATTTATTTAAGGAATATATTTTTAAGGAATATAGTATTTGCAGAGTTATACATTTAAATGGAGAAGAAGTGTTGTATAACGTCCAGTTTTAGAGGCTAAGTTGTACTTTTACTTAATCCAGCAATTCGAGCTCAGTTGAAGGTTGTTTGTGAATGTTATTTGCATACTATAAGTATAAACTAAGAAGAATTGTTGTATAATTTCCACTTCTACATAATTAGTTAACCTTTTCTCTATTGTTAGATAAAGTAGAAGCCTGTAATTTAAGCCCAGTATTTGAAGAGTAGATAAATATAAAAAATTCTCCAAGTTAAGACTGTATTAAATGTGAATCTAGACTGATAAATATTTATATATTTTTATTATTATTTTTAAACAGACCCTCAATAATTACAATCATGACAATTTATTAACAATGCTGTTGTTTCTATTTTCTGATCAGCACTTCAAGTTCTCCAATCTTAACTTTACAAATATTTATCAAATACTATGTTCAAAGTACTACCAATGACTGTCAAATTTGACACATCTGTCAAATATCATATGACTTTTTCAATTGCACTTGCGCAAGCATCTTCAGCACTTGAATCATCCAATTGCAGGCAACACCTCTTGGCAAGAGTGTGGCCGAATGTGTTTCCGCAGCCAAATTCCCATAACAATTAGTGTAAACGGAACAACAAACACTTGACTACAATGCACATATCGAGTTTCAGGCATCGAGCGACCCTTCGCAGCATCAAACTGAATTGGGCCTGACTCTTGGCAAGGGAATGGGAATGGGAAAGGGAAAGGGCAGGGCAATTGGGAATTGGGAACTGGGTATGAGAAGAGTGTTGCCTTCGGCACTACGCCAGAAGGGTGCTCAATTAGCCGTGACATGCGCAGCAAAACTCAAATTTGTTTACTTCTTTTTCTACATTTCTTTTTTTGTAGTTGTTGTTGTAGTTGTTGTTGTTGTAGTTGTTGTTGTTGTTGTTATTGTTGTTGTTGTTGTTCGCCTTTGTTACGCTTTTATGAAGATTATGCGCTAATGATTACACAATGATTATTATGAATATGCATGAGGCGTGCATGTTGTCACTGAAGTGATAGCTTTCTCGTAGGGGAGGGGCAGCAGTATGAGAGTACACTCAGAAAATAACTTGGCTTGAATTTTACAAATTCGAAGTCGTATTTAGAAAGTGAATTTAAAAAACTAGCGTTTGCATTTCTTAATTTCAGTTTGGTTTGTTCTAAAATTTAGAAAAAATATGTCTAATTTTCAGTGCGTTGCACATTAAAGATATATTATATATATATATATTATCATTTTTTTCACTTATATTGTTATTAAACACTAGTATTTTGAGAGATCAGAGTTGGCATGTAGAAGAGCATTTTGTTTCCTCCTTATATTTCAGAGCGTTTTTCTAAATTTCATTATGATTATTTTTCTTAGTGTACAAGTGGATGGCAGGCAATATTTGCACATTGTTTAGAAATTTACGAGCATCGCATGAATGATGGAATGAGCAAGTATTGAGAGCGTGAATGATTGGCTGTAACGAATGAATATTGAAGATGACGACAGCTGTTGCTGACAGTTGTTGCCAAAAAAAGATGAGATGCGTTGCGATGCGATGCGATGCGAGGAGTATGAATATGAAAGGCGAGTCTCGATTTGCGACTCAGTGTGTAGCTGTGAATGTGGACACTTGTTGCAACAGCAGCTAGCCAAAACAACAACATGCTACACCAACACACACACACACACACACACACACACCCAAAAACAAACACACACACTTGCATAGATAATATCACGCATACGCACCGCATAACGGCGACGCTTGTGTGAATTATGAGCGCATTAATTACTTGTAAATTTGTTAGCTGCTCGCCGCGAGAGTTTTTTTTTTGTTTTTTTTGGTGTGCTTGGGGAGGGGGTAGACCCCAATTCCAGATCGTTGCAGACATATAAATTGTAGAACAAATTGGCCAAGAAATTGACTTGACTGGCAGAGGGCTATGCCCACAGCTGGCCCCATAAAATGTCTTAAAGAAAAGAGCAATTTAGTGGTGAGTGTGAAAGACATGGAGACAGTCTCTCAATCCATCGATTGTAGTTAAATGGAGGAGCTATCGATAATATTAAATAACAACCATAATGTCGCATAAGTTGCAAATGTTTCTTGCCCTCAATTCACAACATTAAGTTGCCATATTTAAATATTTTAATCTAAGAGATTTGGGAGTGCGACAGACCAAAACTGTAGCTCGAAATCGATCTTTATCGATTGAGTGACTTATCAACATGAAATCAACTTTGTCGTATGGGTTACAAATATTTCCTTCCGTCCATTCACCACTTCAAGTTGACCTCTTTTTTTACGAATTCTACTCTTGGAGATAACAAAAACTTTTGTCCTAAAATCGATGTCTATCGAAAGAGTGATTTATCGATAACATGAACTCAATTTTCTAGTTTCGGTATATATATACAATGTATATAGGTAGATCTGTGGTACTCATCTCTATTCGGTACTTACTTCTGAGTTTCTCGAGCGGCTCGTGCTTCGGTGTGTGTGGTGGCACGACGCCATGATGCGGATGCTGAGCATAGGTGTTGACCAGCTCTTGGCCGGCGGCCGTGTGATGCAAGTGACTCAAGCTGCTGATGGGCATCAGGCTCGAGATGGCGGGTGAGATGCTGACCGATGAGCTGGAGTCATGCAGACTGTGGTGGCTGTGCAAATGATCCGCACCCGAGGCACTGCTGCCACCGCCGTTTACCGTCGAGCTGCCACTGCTCAGCGCCGTGCTCGTTGTGGTGGCACTTTCCGCCGAACCAGCCGAGCCGGCACCGTTCGCTGTGCCCGCACTGACCAGATCCTGCAGACAGAGGCCCGTCGACTCGGCAGACATGGCCTCCAAGCCGTTGAGGGCACCGCTGACGAGGCCACCACCACCGCCAGCACCAATGCCGCCCGGTCCCAAGGCGGTCGCGGAGCTGGTGACCACGCCACAGCCACCAGCGGCGGCGGCGCGGTCCATGCCTAGATACGTTGGAAAAATGGTGGAGAAACTCTGGGCGACAGCCTGATGCGGCTGATGGTGGTGGTGCAGCCCCGCCGTCTGTTGGTGGTGCGCCGGATGCGCCGGATGCAGCGGCGGCAAATGATGATCCCGGCCGTTGAACTTCGTCGTGACGACGTCCTTAAAATGTTGCAAGAATGTCGTCGTCTTGAGGCCGGTATCTTCCAACTGTGGCGAAAGCAGATCCAAGTTGCGGCTGTATCTGAGAGATCGCTGCGGCTGCGAAGCGCGCGGCGATGCTGCAAAAAAATACAAAAAATGAAAATTGCGAGTTGATTAAAAGTGAAATACACTTTAAGAAAAACAAAGTGAGAACACATGTTTAATATTTATTTGAATTATGCCTAAATAGCTCAAAGAGAATTCGATTTTTCGAGTGTGATTTTCATAAATGGATCTGCATTTTGAATGACTTTTTTTAAGAACAAAAATTCTTGAATCAAGCTCAATCGAATCAGCTTTTAATAAAGATATAGTCCTCATTCAGGTCGATTTAGTTTAATTCTAGATAATATCACAATTAATAGAAGCGCTTGATCTAAGTGTATATTTGTGGGTTTGGGCTACTTAGATTATGATTCTCTCTTCGATTATTATGGACATTTGACAACATTTGGAGCTTGACTTGAGCACAATACACATTCTCATGGTTTTTCTGAGTGTATTTATTATCACAATTACTTTCGCCTGTTGCCTTTATCTTTATGTATCTGTATCCATAGTTGTGTATCTGTTGGCTACCTGTGGCAAACGCAGCGCAACGCTTTATTTCTGTACTTCTTTTTTTTCTTTCGGTTTTTATCACATCGAGGCAAACAGTGAGCTTAACCCAAACACCAGAAACAACGGCAACTTAACACCAAAGACGTCAAAGGGGTTAATACCACATCAGCGGTGGCTCGCACCACCGCCGAGTCTGCGTCTCTTGTAACTAAGTACATACCAAGCTAAACAACAAAAAGAAGCGATCCCAGATGCCCTGCAATCGTAAATCGCTGTGGGTGCCGGTCTAAGACGTTTGTGACTTAAGTTGACAACACAGGCCACGACACGAAGAGATTCCTACACCTAGCTAACTGCTTATCACAGTCTCAGACAAGTAAGCGTAATGTCCTAAACAGAACTCGCCTAGCAGATACCCTGTAAAATCAAAAGTGAAATCCACCTTAAGACAAATTTACCAAATTTTAGAAAATTAACCTATAGCCAGAGCAAAACCTGTTTGAATCCTAAAAAGAGTTCACCAAGTAACAAGCCAGAAATATATGTTTGTACAAGAGTTTCGAAGGATTGCCAGCGCTCATTTTTTCACTATTTAAATTTTATGAAATTAAACTAATTAAAATATTTTCGTATAATTCATTGCTTAATAATAATTTAAACATAAAAAACAAGTAAAAAATACCTTTAAAAAATAACAAAAATTAACGCTGGAAAATAGATTTATTTTTCCCAAATTTTATAAAAATCAAAACTGTAATGAAGTCAGGAAAAACTCGGTTTCTTTAAATGAAGCAAGCTTGTATTTTAAAAACAATATTTCAGATTAATAAGTAGAGCTACCCTTGGCTACCCTTACCCTAAGTTTCAGTCTGATTTTATTTGCAGAGTTTGGCAAATTTTTAGTGAATCTCAAATAATGAAATGCAGATTTTAGAACGAATTTGGGCAGTAAGAATGGATATGCTATCTGCTGCCTGTTACATACCTGTGCACAACATCAAAATGCCCTTTTGAAACATTTAATGGGCAACATGCATAAAGATAGATAGATAGAGAGGGAGAGAGAGAGAGAGAGAGAGAGAGAGAGAGAGAGAGTGGGAGAGTGGGAGCTTGACAAAGATAACAAGCTGCTGCTTATCAGTGTAACAATATTTACATTTCTGTGAATTATTTTGTGTTTTTTTCTTGTGGCTTCTTTTTATTATTATTGCCACAGCAGTAACCAAGAGTGAATTTGGCAACCACGCTTTAAGGGGAGAGAGGGAAGGGGGAATGCCACTAACTGCTGCTTCTATGCAATAAATTGAAGAAAACTCAAATAAAAAACCGCAGAAGGAAATTCCAAAAATAGCCATAAATGTGCGTAAATCAATTAGCTGTTGCTAATTGTGGCCCGACCTATATATATATAGAAATATCTATATATATATATATCAATATATATGTATGTCTATATATGGATTTGCCCATAACTGCTGGTTATGTCTACTTCCAACTATTCTCGGGCCGCTCGCCGTTCGCATTTGGCACATTTGTGCGCTATCAAGCAAAGCCAAACAAAGCGTTCGTTGCAATAAATTCTTATCTAATCTCAATCATAACAAAAATAAAAGCATTCGAAAAGCAAAAAAAAAAACAACAAAAAAACAATAAAAAATAAAACATGAAACTTAAATAAATAGTTGTAAAAAATTTAATAAATTATACGGCGCAAGCAGCACACACGAAATAAACTAAATATGAGCCCCTCCACTTTCCAATCATAAATCCGACTAGAAAAAAACAATAACAACTAAAAAAACTAATTTTTTGTTATATATAATATATATATATATATAAATATATATATATATATGTGTGTTTATTTGTGTCTGTTTTAAATTATTGTGAATTTCGCATTAAATTTCGATTTGATTTGTCACTTTCGATTTCGATTTGGCCTCAAATTGAAAATGTATACTTGATAATGCCGCTTGATCTGCACTTGATCCCCGGCGGATTAGTGCGGCTGTAATATTAAATTGCCTTGCGGTTGTTTTAATAACAATAATAAACATAATTTCACATTAAACAGATTTCCACTTTATTTATGGCCACACTTCATTTATTCATTATTATTTTTCCTCTCTGTCTCTTTTGATGTGCAGATGAAAAGTGTTTTTCTTCAATTGTGTTGGGGGCATCATTTGTGGCATATTTATTTGCCGCAGTGCTAATAAATATCATTTCTGTTGTCGCTTTTTTCGCTGCCTCATTTTTCGTCAAGTCATTTTGTGCCACAAGTTAGAATTTATTTACATAATGATGCTCTAAGACAAAGGCATGCCAGAAATTATTTTTATGTCACTTTATTGCCGCAGCTTTTCTTGCCGCTGCTCTCCATTTTTTTTTTCGGCTATAGCTGCCCCTGCAACCCCCTCGCCCGCACCGTTCGGCGCCTTATCGGACGGAGCAAATAGTTTTAGCCAAAAGGTGCCAAGATTTCTAGGTTTTGCCAAGGTTTTTAACGTGTTGGCATTTCCATTTAATTTTATAAATTTATTTAAATTATTTTCCCCTCCCCCCTCGCCGGGATATCATTTGTTTGAGTATGTTTTAGGTTTTTTCCATCCCAAAATTCGCATCTCAGTACTCAAGTGACGTCAATGGCAAATAGCGGGCAACTTCCACTTTATGGTTGCACTGTCTAATGATTAGGAGTCGACTCGAGTCGCGTTGATTTATGCCTGGCGCGAGAGTGCAGCAAAATACTGAAAACCCATTAAAGCCCTTGTTCAACAAGTACTTTTATGACTAGTTTTAAGCATTTTCGGGAGCTTTGCGTATTGTTAGACAGACAGGGCCTGGCCTAATTCTCTACAAATACGCTCAACTGACAACAATTAAAATGCTTCCTTTTTTGACTTTAGGCTTAGAAGTGCTTGGCCAACTTTTAATAAATTCCATTTCTTGGAATCCGAAAGTTGCGGCAATCCTTTTTGAGTGTGTATTTTGAGTATTTAAGACGAATTTGCATATCATAAATATCTTTTGTATCATTACAACTATATAATTTACTACGAGTCCAATTTGGATTTTAGTTTCATCTTTATTTCAATGGATTGCTGCTCTTCTCTCTGCATTTTCTTAAAGGGTATTTCAACTTCGTTGTGCCTTTGTTTATCTTGTCAATTGTATGACGCTTTTTGATTGCGCTAAATTTGATGACAAAAGTAATTCATTTTATTTTTAACCACACTTGCCATTAAGTATTAGCCAAAACATTACGACCTATATAATTTATATCATATTTAAGGAATTCTTCAAATAATTTCTTTTATATCTTATAGTTAATTGTGTGCATTAAAATTCTTGCTTCTTGCTGATCATGCTTACCTCCAACTGATGGAAAAGAAATTCAAATTAATCCACTTGCTAGCGGCGTCAATTTGACGGCTAGAAATGATCACCAGAGGTGAGTTTGGTTTGATTAGCTTGTTTTGGCTGCTTTTCCGATTTGAACTCTGTTCGCTTTAGTTGTTGGCTGGCACTTTAATGTGGGTCAAATGTTGTGCACTTGGCAATAAATCAGATTGCATTCATTTGATAATTCATTGTGAAAATACTCAAGATTTCGGAAATGTCGCGTGGGCTGCGTCGTCTGCGTCGGTAATAAATCTTTTCTTTTTTTTGGTTTGGTTTGGGAAAACTTGTCGTTGATTTTATTGATAAATTACAGATACCAGAAATTCGTTTAGCGTTTTATTATTGTTGTTGTTGTTGTTGTTGCAACAGATTTCTTTTATTTATGGCTTCAACATTTAAACGCTTTTCATAGTTTGCACACAAATTGGCAACACTTTGTTTTTTTTTCTTTCTTTTTATTTGGTATTTTTATTTTTGTTGCACACGCGTAGCTCAAATAAAAATCACAGTGATTATGTTAGTGATTAATTTTAAGTAACTCATGGATATGTTTTTAATGCGACGTCGTTGCTGTTATAGCCGACTCCTCACACACACTCGGCACACATACACGACCCGCACACACACGCACACGACACACACACACACACACACACACACTCATGTGTATGTATGTAGATAGATAGAATCGTTTGTCGGCAAACCGGCTGTGTTGCTTCTAAATCGGCGTCGGCTTTAATGCTTTTAATAATTTAATCCAGCGCGTAATTAGGCTAAATATTGTTGTTGTTGTTGTTGTTGTTATTGTTGTTATTGTTGTCTATGGCAAAAAAGAAGTCGATCGAAATTTGTTCCTTTTGTTTTTTGTTGAAACGGAAACACAACGCGTCTGCATCCGTAACAGGACGTGGCTGAATTGAAAACCTATTCAAAAAGTATCTGTTGGATATGTCGGAGCAGCAGCGGCAGCAATAGCAACAGCAACGAGTGCGTAGAGGGGTGTTGCATGCAACAGCAAGCAGCGAGTAGCGACTTGCCACCAAAAAACGCACGACGACGACGACTACGAAAACAGAAGCAGCGACGGCGACGACGACGCTGATGACGACGTTGACGACTGGCAAACGGCAGCAACTGAATAACGGAATTCGATTTTACCAACTGAAACCCGCTTTTTCCCACACATTCATTCTCGCTTATCAGCCCCCGGCTGCGAGTGCGAGCGAGCAGCAAGCACAGCGAGTGGCGAGTCTGCGTCGGGTTTAGCTGTGCGAGAGCGAGAGAGCGTTGCATGCAGACGACAAGGAAGACACACCCCATAAAAACGGTTTGCTGTCACTCGCGCTCGCTCTCTCGCTCGCTCTCTCTCGCTTGCTCACGCTCCCTCTCGCTCACTCCCTCTCACTCACTCACTCATCCACTCATCCACTCACTGCGTGTGTTTACAGAGCGCCATATTGCTCCATATTCATTCTGCGGCTGTGTTTCTGTTTCTCTTTTGGCTTCACATTTCTGGCTTTCCCCCTTATGCGCGCGCACTCTTCACCAACCCTCCCTCCTCCCTTTGTTCCTTTTTTGCCGTTTCTTGTGTTTATTATTTGGGCTGCTTTTCTTGTTGTTGCTGCTGCTGCTGTTGTTGGTGTTGTTGTTGTTCTCAAGGGTTTGATTTGTATTTGTACTTTGTAGGTCCTGCTCTTCTTCTCCTTCGCCTTTCTCCTTCTTTTTGTGATGCCCCTCCCCCTTCCCTTGCGACCCCTTTACCTATGTTTTGCTACGTGCCCGAGTCAGATTCCGCAATGTTCATAATAATAAGGCTACTTCTGCTTCTGCTTCTGCTTCCACTTCCACCTTCCACTTCTGCTACTGCTTCTGCTTCGCACACTTTTTGAGGGCTGGCTGTCTTTTTTACTGGGTGTCAAGGGCGTTTTGTTATCCCATTATTCTCCGTTAGCCGCCATTGTGTTTGGTGTCTGTTGCCTGCCTGTCGCTCTTGAGGCGATGGTTCCTCCTACTCCGCGACTCCTACTCTGATGCCCGAACCCTGCCCCTGCTCCTGCTCCTGCCCCTGCTGCGACCCTCCCCGCAGTCCTTGGTGTGCCACTCGATTGCGCACAAATAAATAAATAACTGTTCTTTTTGACGTATACTCCGCTGCTGCCTGCGTGCTCTGCTCTGCCCGTGCTCTTCCCTCCCTTGCTGACTTAGCTACCCCCATTTCCATGCCCTGCCCTGCCCTTGTTTGATTTGCTCACTCCCGGCAGAGATACTTTTCTTTTTGGCCCAAACAACAAACGAAACAAAATTTATTAAAATTCACAACAGCTTTTGTGCAGTTCATAATTTTCGTTTTTATTTCACATTTGCCTGCCTGCGTTTGCTGCGTGACTCAAGTGGTGTATTAGAGAGGGGTGTGCGGGGGAGGGAGGTGTGTGGCATGCACAAGTTCTGCTCTTTTTGTCATATAATATTATTTATTTTTATTATTGTTTTATGATTTCCCCAAGTCTTTCCCAGGCACTCTACTTCTTAGTGCACTTTAGCACTTCATAAAAAAGTAAGCAGTGATTTCTTTTTAATATAAATGAAAACCTTAAATAGAGTTCGACTTTGCTTCTATATAATATATATATAATACATAATAATATAAAAACACAATAAAAGTCAGACTATATTTTCGTAGCTTATTTTATTTCAAGAAATCACTTTTTGTCAAAGGTCAGTCGATCTCTTCATTTCATTATTACTTAATGCAGACCTGAGACCTACATGATTTTAACTTGCGAACCATTCAATAAATGTAATTAATATTTTTTTCAGTTATTTATTATGTGTAGTAAATAAAGTTACATATATCTGAAGCATCTGCTTGTTTGTATCAAATTCGAAGTAAAAATAAACTCATTCGATTTGCCATTGAGTTGGCAGTTGAAAAAGTTTAATAGTTAGATTAGAGCAATGACAGACAGACAGGCAGACAGACAGGAAGACAGACAGATATGGACAGATGGACAGATGGACAGATAGAAGTGCAAGTTTGTAATCTGTACAAGTAAACGCCCTCAAAATAATTGTATGTCCACTTCAGCACTCAGACTCAACTTTGTTTTCAGTTTGGCAGGCGGCAAATGCGCTTTGAACTTATATAAAAACTGGCGCACAACTTTCGATTAGTTCAGGCCAAAGCAAGGCACTCGACAGAGGAGGGTGGAAGGGAGGGAGCAGCAGGTAGAATACTTCAGAAATATCATTGTATTATTAGCCATTAATAGAGAGGCAATGATATGGAAAATGCCTTCTGTGGTTACAGGGCTCAAACTGAGGGATAATGCCATCCCCCTCTGTGAATAACACCTGTCAAATCTTGCAAATCTGACTTCTGTTTTATGATGATAAAGGGGTTAAATGGAATTCGGAAAAGGGGGAGTGGTTGTGGGGCTGTTGTACTTATGTTTGGGTTGATTTTGCTGTAATTACATTTGCGTCACATTTGACCCATCCAAAAATCCCACTTTATCATCTTTAATCAATGCAGGCCAAATGGGGCAGAGGCAGAGGCAACGGCAGCATTTCCATTGATGACATGATATCTATTTTTGGGGGGGCCAAACAACTGTGCCTTGGGATTTACCCGGGCACATTTCAATTATAAGAGAGCGAGAGCAAAAACAAAATTAGACTTTCGACTTTACCGATATCGACCAATGCGCAAAAGGGGCTTTAACTAACACACACACCAACACACACACACCCAGTTTGTTATCAGACCTCATTGGAATGCCTTTGACAAAATGGCCGCCCTTTTGGCACTGAGGTCTACGTGCCATGAACTATGTGCACAAAGTTCCAAGTACCAAGTTCCAACTATATGTAAAAAAGTGAACTAAGTCTTTACTCAAATTAATATTAATTTAAATAAGTGGAATATTTTAGTTCCTTATTCGCCTTTTTAGGCAAATTTTGACACTGAATCAACTTACAATTCGAGGAGGTATCTCAACCTTAGGCTCTGTTTGTGGTGTGGATTTGGGTGGAAAAAAATCATCATTCAGTTTACTACTCTATTGAAAACTAGTTTCAAGTTTCTCCCATCATTATATTGTTAAATAAGGACTTGATTTAAATAGTTGTTTATAAATGAACCATGTATCAATTTTCATGAGCGAAAATTAAGTTGAAAATCGTTTCAGTTTTGACAAAGTTCTAACCGTGCTTAAGTGGATTTTGTGGGCTAGAATTTGTACAGGAATTTGGGTCTTCGATGTAGAAATTATGATTTAAAAATTCATTTTAATGATTTATTTTAATAGTTGTATAAATCTTCACTATTTGTATATATTGATGATAAACAATGGTCCCAATGGTATTGCTTTTGAAAATCAATTCAGTTGTGAACAAAGTTCTGGCAAAGGCATATTTTAGAGTAGCACATTAAAAATTAAACAAGCTTACAGTTTAATGGGATTAGCTTATTGTTAAACTAATAAATGATTAAGAGAGGTGTATAAAATATGCACTTTACTTTGTAAATATAAATTAATCTTGATGACAAACAATGACCAAAAAAGTATTGCCTTGAATAATCTTTTCTGCTTGTCAAAGTTATGGAAATGTACAATTTATAATCATCTCCAGGTAAATCAGACAAAAATAATGATTCTAAATATAAATGCATAATGTATTTAATTATAGCACTTACTGCAGTTATTGTAATGCTTCAAGTGTCAAGTGTCCGGCGTGAAATATGTATTTGCATGTACACGAATCCTTTGCAATGAGCGGACAATCAGAGAACTTAATGCACGGCAATCGTGAAGTTGCACGCACACACAAAATTCATATGCAAAGCATTTGAAGGCGGCCAAAAGTGCCACAAATCTACACCTAACACACACACACACACACGCACAACACGTCCGCGCCCTTGTTGTTGTTGTTGTTGTCGCACATTTCCCTTTTTAAGCAACTACCAAAAAAGTTCAGAGCAGTCGTTGCAAAGTTCAGAGCCATTGCTCAGTCGCCAAACTAATCCGGCCTAATCCCGAAACATGACGAAATGAAATACGATGGTGCGTAGGGAGCTGAACTAAAGATGTCGCATCCCCCTCCCCCTGCCCCCTCTATATATATATATATATATACCCTCCTACATTGTCCCTATTCCCCCTAAGTATGTCTTATGGCTGCGATGAACTAATTTTGTATGCCTTATGAGAGATACGCGACAAAGATGTGAAGCAGCAGCAGCAGCAGCAACAGCAGGCGAGTTGTAGAGAGTTGCCCCGCTTCCAGCTGCCTGCTGACGAGGGGCAACTCTTTCACAAAATGGCGGCATTGATTTCCTGCCCGCCGCCTGCCAACCAAAGTCAATTTTCAGGATTTGCGAACGGCTTTGGCTGGCCAGAATAAAAGCCTTACATTCTTCAGAGATCTCGCCCAAAGCACTTCCCACAAGCAGTCAATAAACTATACTACGCAACCACACACACACCCACACACACCCTCACACACACACACACACATGTGGCAGCTGCTTGTGCTTGTGTGTGGCATGTCCTTGTTGACATTGGTGGCAGCTAAAAAATCGCTGCAAATGCGATTTTCTTTTCCTCTGCAGTTCAATCAAACAATGCGGCAGCAAAACCAAATTGCTGTACTAATTAATAACAAGCCAAGAGGCAGCAACCAGTGTGGGGTTGCTGCAGCAAGCAGCTGTGGCAGAGTGGCAGAGTGGCAGTTGTGGCAGTGTGGCAGACACGTTTCACTGTTGCGGGCAGCATATCGATTTAAATTAATTTTTGTTAGAGGGATGCTCAAGCGAAAATCCTCCATTACCGTAAAGTACTTGTAACAAAGTCCCCGGTGTCATGATGTCGCATCCATATGCCGGACGCAACCAAGGACCAGCAGCAGCCAGAGCCAGAAGCAGAACCAGAGCAAAAAATATAAAGACAACAAAGCAAAGGGCCAGAAGCACACTCAGAAAAAACCAGTCGCTTTGAATTTTGTGAATGGAAAACTGATCTAAAATCAAAATCGCGCTGAAAAATAGCTTTTCTTTTCTTTAGAAATATTTATTCCAATCCATCATAAATTGGCGATCTTGAAATATTGACTTTTATTAGGAAATGCGTTTCGAAAAAGTAGAAATGCAAACCCTCATTTTGAGAACACATTTGTTCTCAAATGAACAAAACTAGTAATGAAATTTGGCTTCCTCGATGCGACTTTTCCTATTCGATTTTCTATATGGTCTGCTTTAGAGTGGAATTGCTCACTGGAAAATCATTCATTTCGGGTGCTCAGCTCGAATCCCCATAAAATCGTAAGTCAAATTAATTTCTTATAAATATTTATGTATATATATATATATGTAAATGTTTAATGTGTAATATTGAAATAAATGACAAAAATCGAATAAAATAATCAGGACTAGAAAACAAGACCTTGGAAAGTAGACATATTTTTGGAAATTTGTAGAAGATCCGCAATCAAATTAAAAAATGCCAAATCTGATTTATAGCCACAGCTTTCAATTTTAGAAATTGACTTGGCGATTTTCTAAAATTCAGTTCGATTATTTTTTGTGAGTGCAGCACAGGATCACTGGCAAAGGGGAGCTGTGTGGCGGGTAGGCAGGGCGGACAGCGGTTCAAACAAATTAAGCGACACTCACATACACACACGCACATCGCAAGCAAAAAAAGAAGCAGAAAAACACAGAGGACCTGTGTGAAAATGTATGATGACATTTCCTTCTGGTAGCGCAACTCTCGGCACAATCGGCTGGCCAAAAGTTACATCGATTGTTGGCCAATTTATGCGCGGCACGTGGTGTGTGTGAAATTTCCATTTGTGATGCTGCCTGCCTGCTGCTGCTGTATCCTTTGTAGTCGCAACACACACACACACACACACACCTATACCACATCATCTTCTCACGCACACACAGAGCACACACAGAGCACACACATTCTCTGCCACCTTATCTCCAGCCATTCACTCGCTCAGAAGTGTGGCCCTCTCCGATTGGCTGCGCTCTCGTTACTCGTTACTCTTTTGGTTGACGCCCACAGCGAGCATTGCGCGTAGGGGGCGTGGCTGAGGCCGTGCCCAACATGCGCAAAGGTCTCGCATTTGTGCGCAGCTATTTCCCCAGGCTCAGAATGCGTTTTTCTTGCCCCTCTCCTTGTTTTCTTATTTTCTTTTTTTTTTTTAATTTTTTGGGCTGTTGCATTTCCTTGTGGGTGGCGCGAGTGGTGCGTGGTGAGTGGTGCATGGTGCGTTCCCAGGTTGGGATTTGCTGCGAACAGCTGTTTGGGCTTGTTTTGTGTTAGGCAATCTGAGACTGGAGAGTTGCCACTGCCAGCCAAATGGGGGTGAAATGGAAATATTGATGTTTCCAACTTGTGGCGCATATAATTAGTGGCATTCACACTTAAGCTATTCGAATTTAAGTAATCTAAGCGGGGTTTGTCCAGGAGAGTCTCTGAATATTTGCACGAAATGTGCAACTGGTATTGCTGCATGAATTATAATTGTAGTCAAGTTGTTGAGGCAACTAGAGATAATGGTTTCTACGGTTGAAGAAGCAATATATTAAGCTAGATTCAAATGTGTAATTTGAATAACACCTGAATCAAATTGATTGAACCCATCAAATATACACAAATTTATTTATGACCTTTGTGGTGTTGGACTTCCCAGTTAATATTTAACAGTATTTTATATCTCATTTCTTTCAGTAGGCGTATCAATATATCTATTCAAATTCAAATAAATAAAATCATTTTTGAAGAATCGATTTTGTATATATTTTATTTGAATATAATCATAATCTGTAATCAATTAAGGAACGTATTCAAATATATGGCTAACACCCGGGCTTACATTTGCAGCCATTGCTCAACATTGGCGGCATCACTTCAAAGCTGACTTAGTCAACCAACCAGCGACTCGACCAGCCACACAACCACCCGCCCACTCAACCACCCAACCACTCAACCACCCACAAGCCAAAACCCAACATCAAACAAAGCGCGCAAAGAGGAAAAGTTAAAAAAACACTTTCAACAGTTGCCGCCAAGCACAACAAAAAAAAATGCGTCCACAATGATCTCAGCCATTGGCTGACACATCTAAAACTCAGTGCTTATATCTATATATGTATATATATAATATATATCGGCGATACTTATCTAGGCTATTTTCAATTTCTATATCGATTCCGATAAACATTTACAGAGTAGTTGTTTGTACGTGTTTGGTTGAGCGTCGTCCTCTGTCGCAGTTTCCGTTTGTAAATAATTAATTAATAAATCAAGTAAACAACAACAACAACAACAACAACAATAACAACAATAACAACAACAAAGGTTTGCATTTAGTTAACAATAATATTCATCATCATCAGCAGCAGCAAAAAAAAAGGAAAGAAAAGAAGCATATGTGAGTTTGTTATCACTTATCAGGCGAAATGGAATTGGTTGTGCTTGAGTGGGTAGTTTGAGGGGAGGGCGGGGCAGTGGGTGGAGTGTGGGGGACTGCGGCTATGAGTAATCCATCAATTTTTCGGTAGGTAGCAGAAAAACAGTAGCTGCAGCCCCGCACATCAGAGACGCCGCCGCCCAATGTCGAAAAGTTTGATTTTCGGCTTTTTATGCGCTCGAATTAAAATGGGGATTACAATATCAAAATGTTTGCTTATGATTTATAGCGACCACAAAAAAAAACCAAAAGAAAAAAAAGACAGCAGCAGCCGCGAAACACACACAATCACAATCACAACCACAGCCACAAAAAAACTGACTAAGACTTGGACTCTGACTATGAATATGTGTGTTTGACTCGTCACTGCAACATCCAAAATCATACACGGAGAGAAACGAGATATAGCAGCTAACTGACAGACAAGCTGACAGACAGACAAGCCGTCTGTGCCCATATCTAAATTAATTGTAAGTATATATATAAAGCTGACCAACTGTTGCCATGACATCTATAAAAAGGCACTCTAAAACCCAAAATTCAAGAAATTTTCATTGTAGTATGTAAAATATATTTCGATGTACTTTGATCCAAATATATATATGTACAATATATATCTAGAAATATATATAGAATTTAATATAAACTTAAAGTATGAACAATTAAAAATATTAAACTCCATTTAAGTATATTTTTTTTCATTAAATGAACTTTATCTATGATCTATAAAAAGTAATTCTAAAAATCAGATTATAAATCCAGTTTGCAGTATTCTTCAGGCTTATATTAAGTCTTTAATTAATTTAAGACTTGCCAAATCCAAGTTGCAAGACTAGTTTCAACAAATGGTTATTCTGAAAAGTTGCATCTTAAATTAAGTAAAAGAGGTAAGAAGTAAGTTGATAAACTTCATTCAATGCTGTTCATTCAATTAGCTGACTTATTTTAATAATTTTTTCTTGGCCGCTTTTGAATTGTACAAGTTGTGTACTTGAATCGATAATATATTCCAAGTTTAAGTTGTTTTTTTTCTCTGTGTACCCATGTCTATTTACAGTTTCCAGTTCCCTATGCTCGATGTCGCGGAACGTGAGAAATATTCGAGTGACTTAGTCCAGTGGTTCAACTGGGTAAGCCTCTTGGGCTTTGGCCAGATCAAAACGCCATTTTCCATGTGGCAACTCAGCGCAAGGTGGTCTCTGTCTCCTTCTCCAAGCACTTATGCAAGTGTGTGTAGTGTGTGGTGTGTGTATGTGTGTCAAAGCAAATACATGTACAAATATACCCCCATATGAAAATAATATATATATGAAGATTTCTTAATCATATACACTTCTGGCTGGGCAGGTGTTAGAATTTTCCTTCGATTTCTCACGACAGGCTTGTGGAGAGGGAGGAAGACGAAAGAGGGGGAGGTGGTGGGCAGGGGGAGTTTTATATTTGCTTAGCTTACAATTGTGTGTAACTTTGGATTATGGATCATGTATGAAGTTAACTTCTGCATTTATTTTGGATTAAGCAAACGTAGGCGTGGGAAGAAATCGAAATACGGAGGTCTCAAGAAACTTCCAGAAAAACTGTGCTTATAATCTCCCAAATATAGCGATTATTAAAATAAACTAGAAAATAATTGATTGTTTCATGATGTTAACACAAATTTTGAACTCATGCACAAAACTTGAAATTTTAGAAATCTGAAGTGAACTTACGCAATTTTTGACATCTAAAAAATCGACTCTTTTCTGCTTGGAGTAAATTTGAGATAAGTTTTTAATTTTTATATATTTTGATTGGATGTTACTCAAGAATCGTTTTGAGAAATATCTCAAAATTGTTAGACATTTTTGTTAAGCTATTGCTGAAGTTTTAGAACTGATGTTACTCAGAAAGGAGTCCAAAATACCAAATTGTATTCGTTGGTGGGGCTTGGAGACAGATTCCTGAATAAATCAGCCAGGCTGTCAATAAAAAGAAGGCGCAATAAATATGTATTTATAAATAATAAATAGATGATCAAGGGTAGGGGGTGGAGGGTAGCGGGTAGCGGGTAGAGGGTAGGTTTGCCTGGTACTTTGACATTTGAAAATCAGTTGTGAGAAATAAATGCGACACTTGGGCACTTTGTTATTTTTATATTTTCAAATTATAAAAGCAAAAGCAGGCGGCTTTGTTGTCACAGTGGTGGAGGGATGGGTGGTGCGGGTGGTGTGGGTGGTGTAGGTGGTTGGAGCGGTTTGGCTCGTGTGCGTGAGAATCCTTGACACGCGCGGGCGCTTTCAAAATGCAAAAATAAATAATTTCAATTTAAATTCGTTGTTGTTGTTGTTGGTGGTGCTGCTTATGGGCGCAAGCACTTGGCAACTGTAGTTGTTTTATGTTTATTTTAAAATGAAACATACGTTTTCCACATTTCCCTCCCCATTTCCCCCCACTTTTCCCTCCGCATTGTTTTCATTTTGATTTTTGCATAAACAATGGGCCAGACAACGAGGCGTGAGAATTGCTAAACTCAAATGGAAAAAAACAGACACACACACACACACACGCACACATACACTCAAAATGAGAAGGGCAGAGGGAGTTTGGGTGTGGGGAGTGCGGGAAGTGCGGGGCACATTTAACCGTCAGCTGTCTTTAATTTCGCAATTATGTGCTTAACTTTACAGCCCTCGGCCTAAGCCGGCTAACTAGCTACCAATTTGGCTACTGTGTGCTGTTCACAACTGGTTCGAGTCCAGTTAACAGTTAACAGTTAGCAGCGCACAGCCAACGGCAAACAGTTAACACTTATCAGCAACAG
Organism: Drosophila sordidapex; assembly: GCA_035043295.1. Classification (NCBI taxonomy): domain Eukaryota; kingdom Metazoa; phylum Arthropoda; class Insecta; order Diptera; family Drosophilidae; genus Drosophila; species Drosophila sordidapex. The sequence goes on along the minus strand of JAWNNA010000717.1, from coordinate 149,773 downwards.
GCTGCTGTTGGCTAAGCCAGCTTGTCAATTTTTCTATAAAATTTATTATTTTATTTGCGTCAGGTTATTGTTTTGCTGTGTGTATGCACTCAGAAAAAACAATTACACCCAATTTGAGGACAGCTCTTCCCTAGACAACTAGAGAAATAAACTTCAATGCTTGTTTCTTAGTTTTAAAAATGTTTTTCTAAAATGAAATACATTTCTAAATAATTGAAAATATTTCCAAAATAATACAAAAATAACTCCAAATATTTTGGATCATCGATTTGGGGCAAGTCCTTCTAATTGGTTTTCCTATATTTAAAAATCATTTTGGAAGTTTTCTAGTTTACACAGTGATTTTCTCAAATTCTACTCAATTTTTTGAGTGTATCATGTGTATGTGTGTCTGTGTGTCTGTGTGTCTGTGTATCTCTCTCAACCAGTACAGGAAAATTATTTACATTTTGCTGATTGCGCTGCTTTCAGCGCTGCTCGCCAAATACATTTTGCAGTTGCAACTCACTGTTTGCCATTGTTGTCGCTGTCTTTGCTGTTGTTGTTGTTGTTGCTGTTGTTCTTGCTAGTCTGGTTGTCGTTGTTGTAGTTGTTGTTATTGTTGTTGTTGTCATAAAGCGCTCTTGTTTGCCCTCGAACAGTGCCTGTACGCTATCGTGGAGAGTGCCATAAAACTGGCAATGCATTCATTGCACGCAATCGACAAACGACAAAACGACAAACGACAGACGACAGACGACAATCGACAATCGACAAACGACAAACGCGACAGTCAGAGCAAAGTGTTTGCTCAATTTATGACCCAAAAGGCGCTGACATCGCCTCGAGGAGGGCCTCGGGGCACAACTGTTGCTGCTCCGGCAGGGTCAGCAGTCAGCAGTCAGCAGTCGCGCACACTTAAAAAAAATATGTTGCCTGTTGTCCGACAATGGTCAAAATCTGGAGATAATCAAAAATTCCATAGCAAAAATAGTGAATTTCTTCAGGCACTCCACAATGTAATTCCGCTTAAGTTCAGCACGATTGCTGTCACTTTAAAAGATATTTCCTTAATCTGGAACTTTATGACTTGATTAGATACCAGTCAAGCTCTCAAATCAATCGAAGCGGGATTGGTCTTATTTTGAAACAATTCAGCTGTCGATAATTCCCTAATCAACTTACTTTTTATTACTTTCTCAACTTAAAATAAATCAATGTTAGCTTGAAGTAGAGTTCAAGTTCCAAAATTTAAATCTAATACGATTGACGCTAATTTGAAGTGCAAAAGTTATCAAATTAATCCAAATGGTCACTTTAAATAAATCAAAATGTGCTTCAATCAAGTATTTATGTTCTTCAATTGAGAACTAATACACTTAATTTGAAATACAAAAAGCGTAATTTAATATTGTATTTGATCAAGAACTTTATTAATATTACTTAATCTAGTTAACTTAGTTAATGTTTAAGTATTCCTGTTCACAAATCAAGGATATCATATTTGGATTAATCTTAATCAGCTTCAATCAATCAGATTAGATTAAAACTAAGGTTTCAAAATTAAGACTAATCAAGAATGACTTCTACTTATTTAAGACCATTCCCCAACGAAGTTTTCTTTTCCAAACTAGTAGTATTTCTGTTCCGTTTTATTTTTTCTGAGTGTACTTTCATTTCTGCTGACTATACATATAGGTAAATCAGTAGTCGGTAACAAAATACAAAATAGAAAATAGAAAATAGAAAGAAAAAACATATTGCCATTTGCTTACACTGCGAGCCACAAATCAATTTGGCAGCTGATTGGCGGTCATATGATGATGCCCCATTCCGGTGACAGTCGCCGGACACTTCATTGAAATGTGGGCTTAGTTCTCACAGCACAGTTCGCCTTTAACTTGTGACAGAGATACGTATGTAGGTGCGCACCTTGGACGGTGACTCTCCTCGGATGATGACTAATGACGGGCAGTTCATATCCATCTCCAACTCCATCTCCATCGCCTTGTTCAGGTTCATGTCGATGTCCAGGTTGGGGAGCCAAGCTGGCAATGCGAACTGTGCAAATGAAGCAACAAAATTCAGCAACAGCAGCCACAGATTAAGAACCTTTTAAGGGATTCATGATTTTAACTTCTTTTCCCCCAATGCATTTCGATTTTTGGAAAGTGTAGTGCTTGCTGCTGGGGTATATGCGATTCGTTGAACTGTTTGTCAAACAACAACGCCTGAAGACGAATCCCGACGGAACTCGAAATATTTCGTTGGTTAAAAATAATTAGTTATATAGTCATCTATATATAATTTGTAATTAATAATTAATCACTTCAAAATTATATCATAATTGAAATAAAGTAAAAAACTAAAAATAAAAACAGTCAAAATTAAACCAATACGAAAGGTAAATAAGTAAAAGTGAAAATGATTTTTTCAAATTCAAATAAAATTATTTCTTTATAATTTGAAATATATATATACATATATATATATATATATATATACATATGTTAACTTCTTTTTTAATCATGACAGAAAGTTAGATTTATAGCCGCCTTTCTTATAGCCTAATGCCACTATTAACTATCAACATTTCTAACATGCTTGAATGGCTGCAACGGAGACTTATAATGGAATCGGGAAATGTAAGGCATTCTTTGAGCATGCGAAATGCTGGGCATCGTGTAACCCGACGATTTTCAACTGTGTAGACAATGTACATAATGTTTCATGTACATGTTCAAATAATGCACAACATTCGCAAAGTATGTTGCAAATTTCAGAAATTCGCCCCAAATATTTCGTGTCATATTACTGCCAAGATTGATCAAATCATATCGAGATTAGGAAAAGTATGGCAATATTCATAAACGCTTTAAATCTGATTGTAAGAAATGTGGAGCATAGTCTGTAATCAGGATACAAACTTCTCTCTAATTTTTTGTAGTGTATTTAAGCTTCGCTTACAGCAGTAAATATGCTCTCTCATTTTTTGTGTCAATATTGTTGACGTTGTTGTTACGTTTGCAGGGCGTTTGTTTGCATTGCCATTGGACTGGCAATTTGGCAGCAAAGGACACGCACGGCAGCAGTAACAGCAACAGCAACACTGTGCAACTGTGGCATCCATCGAGCTGTGTCCTGGGCAACATGTATGTCCTGCTCTGTTTGCGTCGCGCATTAAGCTAATTATGGCCAAATAAAGCGACACGAATTGAAACGCGCGCTCTGTGCAAACAGGCCCAGGCGCAGGATGTGAGGCATGCCACACAGGATGCCAGCACTTAACTTTGCACAGCAGCCCTCAGCCTTCCGTCCTCAGTTGCTGTGGTTGCGTTCTGATTGTTTTTCAATTTTCTGCATTGTTAAACTTTTCCTTCGACTACTTTTTTCCTTTTTCGTTTGCTTGTTTAATTTGCCGGGATGTCACGTGTCTCTGTGTGTGTGGCAAGTGCAACTGCAAGGCGGCACGTGTCCTCCGTCCGTGCTCATCCAGCAGACACATATCACACACCAGCTGTTTAATGGAGGCAAATATTTTGCTTGTGCCTCGACCAAATCAATTTTGTATGCGTCAAATGGCAAAATGGAATCTGCGCACGCCCCGCAACGAGTCCTGCTTCGAGTCCTGCCACTGTTCCTGCTCCTGCTCCTGCTCCTGCTCCTTGTCCTCTGTTTTGGCCACGTGTCGACATCGCGCCTCTTTCGTTCTCGCTGCTAATCTATCAAACACGCTGGCAGCCAACCAAATTGAGTTTGTTTGGATATCATTTCCTACACCGGCTGCTCTTTGCTGCCTCTTGCCTCTGCTTGTTGTCTGCCTCCTGTTTGGCTACCTGCACAGCAACAGGAAAAAAAGAAGCCACTGCCAAAGCCACTTTCACTCGCTCTTTCCCATCCAATTTTTCTATGTGGCTTTGTTCCCACATTTTGTGACGTCAACGTCAATCAAATTAGTCCTGTTCTTGGCGCCTGGTTCGCTCCTCGCCTCCTGTGCCAAAGTTCACACATCAAATGCTTTGCCAAAAAGGGGATGGCTTCCTCTATCTACACTCAAAAAAAAACAGCGAAATAAAAAATATTGCTTTGAATTTCAGAAATTCTATAATTTTGTGCTAATTTTTCTAGTTTTCTAATTTTAATTTTTTTTTTTTTTGTATTCTTAGAACAAGACGAATCACTTTCTCTAAATGAGGGTGTTTTTTCTGAGTGTAGCAGCTACCATCCCATTCCCTCTTGGTGCTAACTTGCGATTTGCGTTTTGTAAATGTTTTTCTAATCAGATTTGTGTGTGTGCGCGTGTGTGTGTGTGTGTGTGTGTTATACACAGGGGAGTGCAATTTGTTTTGATGTGCCAGGCGCAATCCGTTTAAGTGACGTTCGTTGACAATGCATAATTACTTCTGCTCTTTTGCCTGCCTGATTGTCTGTCTGTCTGTCTGTCTGTCTATCTGTCCGACTATCTGTCTGTCCGACTGTCTGGCGGCGTGTGCTGGGAGTTCCTAGTCTGCCTATGAAACAGACATTGATTGTGTTGCGCATTTTAGTAGCAGAGAAAGCATATGCTCATGTCAGCATGAAGCTGTAGCTGCAGAGTGCATAAGTGCTTACACTCAGAAAAAAAATGGCAAGATTAACTTACCTTATTCAGAAAGTGTATTTCGTTTCCTAATTTCAGGATACATTCTAAAATTTACGCAAATTAAGTTAAATTTTCAGGTTGATTTTTGTTGTTTCAAATCTACATATATTTAGATGTTTTTTTTCTGAGTGTACCCAATTACTCTTTGCACATTAAAATCAACTCATTGAAATGAGGAAAACAAATTTAATGAAGTTGAGTAAAATTATTGCCGTTGCCATAAATCAAATATATTCTTGATCAGCATCAACAATGGAGTTGCCTTATTCATTTCTTACAGTGTAGACTGCCTCAAATTGGAGCACCACAAAAATATCTGTATGGCAAATGGAAACGGAAAGATTTGGCTGTTTTTATTTATATCTACTTTCAATTGCTAATATCTAGTTGCAGACTCAAACACAATGCGTACCTGCAGTGGTTGCTGAGGCAAGCCGAGCATACAAATTTGTGGTAACTAGACACGTAAATGTGGCATATGCTCAAATGCCCGACTCCTGGTTAGAGGAATGTGACACATTTGGCCGGCTGGTTGGCTGGACACACTCAACTCGATGGCAATCAAACCAAAATTGATCGATTGCTTTTTAAGCCCGTCATTAAACTAAAATAAATAATCATCGCTGATATTGTAAACTCGTAAATGAAAATAAAACAACTGCAACGCCAATGGCAACGGCAACGGCAACGGCAACAACTGCAACAATGCAATTGCAATTGGCAATCGATTTATGACAATTTATGATTCAATAGAGCAATTGCCAACTGCTGACTGATTCGATTCCCATACGCTGACCATGGTCGAGTTCCGTGCACATTTTACTTGAATCGAGTGCATTTCCTTCGCTTCGAAAAATTCGCCATTTTTCCATTTTTCTATTATAGATATGGCTGGGGTGGAATTAGTTTTTAAGACCCTTTTGCGTTTGTGTGGATTATTGATATTTAGCAAAGATTTTTCCATTCTAATTGATTGTTTGCCTATTCGTCGCTGCTGCTGCCCCGACTCCTGCCCCGCTGCCTCCAGCTCTGTCTGCTTATCTGTCTCTGGGTAACCTATCGATCTAGTTATCTAGGAGTTATTTAACGCTCATGTTCCCGCCTTCGACTTCGCTCCACATATGCCCATAATATCCATTTAGATATATATATATGCCAGCTCCCCGACTCCTCTTGCTCGCATGCTCGCATTTATTTGTGCATTACACAGCCTAAGCGCACTTAAGTTGCTTTTAAGCCCTGGCGCCGCTCCAATTGCGAAAAGGAAACGGGCCGCAAGCAGCAGCAACAGACATACACACACACACACACACACACACCCGTCCGTGGCCACATGGCGCCATTTCGTTGATGACTTGTTGATTGTACATTTTCATTTTTCCAAAGGTGTCTTTTGTTATTGTTTCGTGTGCAGAGCAGTTCAACTTCAACAAATTCTAATTAGCATGCTGCATGCTATAAACGTACCAGTGGCGCCATCTATTGCATTGCGGAGCGTCGGGTGTGTGAGATGGCTGATCTGCTTCATTTTGGTTGGTGTCTAAGCTAGACATGTGAAACGATGTTGTACCAAATGTGTACTTTTGGTACATTTCATCTCGGAGACAATGCGAATTAGCTATTTAGGTACAGAATTGAGGTGAAAAAATCCCATGATTTCATCTGTATTTAGTCAAGGTACGCTGTGAAGATGAAGTGCAATATTTACTGAACTCTTATACAAACTTGACCATATAATAGTTAATAGTTAGTTAGTTAATCAGTTATTTTTGTTTGTTATAAATCAAATGTTTTTTTTTATTAAACATAGCATTACAAACTAAACAATATTGGTTCACTGAGTTGTAGGTTTTACATATATATATGTATATTGCACAGAGGTTTAAGGGTTATCTGCTAATTTAGCATATCCATTTACTTAAGATTCGACTATAACTAAATATTTACAAGTTAAATACTTTGGATCTGTTCAACGGAGGTTTCTGCTCAATGGCGTGGCGTAATCTTCACTCTGAGTCCGTCCTTGGGACGCAGAATCAGTTCACCCAAGAGCGTCAAATCCTCCCGGCGATCGACAGACTCAATTTTAAATTTACGCAACACCGTGGAAATGACAGCCTTCTCCTCCAGTATGGCAAACTTCTGTCCAATGCAATTGCGCGGCCCAGCACTGAAGGGTATATAGGCAAACGGATGACGTCCGGCACAGTTCTCGGGCAGGAAATTATCCGGATTGAATTGCTCCGGCTTGGGAAAGATTCGCGCATTGCGATGCAGCGCATAAGTCATGATAATCGCCTGTGTGCCAGCGGGCACAAGTTTGCCAGCTAAAATTGAAGAAGGGACTGTTAGCAAACCATCTAAAGGCAACCAATCTAGTATCACTTACCGATCGTCACATCCTCGCCCACCATGCGCGCCATCATTGGCACACTGGGGAACAGTCGGAGCGCATCCTTGATGCAGCATTCCAAATAACGCATATCCAGCAGATTCTTCATGGTTGCAGGCGTTTCGGAATCATCGCCGAAAATGGACTCCAGCTCCTCGTAAACGCGCTCCTGATATTCTGGGTTCTCTCCAAGTAGGAATAGAGTCCACGAAATGGCAGCTGACGTCGTGTCGTGACCCTCAAACATAAATGTATCCACCTCCTCGCGTATATCCTCCTGTTGAAAATAAATTATATATCAAATATTTAGTTTTTTGCACATTTATCTTGATTGAATAAATATATAGTTAGTTTAAGGAACTAATTAGAATGGAACAGTTACTAACATTGGATAAAACGGTGCCCTCTTTGGAGGCATCGATGAGCAGATCGAGGAAAGCCAAACGCTTCTTCTTGCCCAGATCATCGTAAGCATCTGGCATCTCGGCATTATTGTTGTTATTGTTGTTGTTGTCAGCGAGCTCAGACTTGCGCTCACGAATCACCATGTTGGAGAAGCCATGGAGCGTTTTAATGTAACTCTGATGCGCCTTGTATTCCCCGGTGAAGCGGAAAACCAAATCGCTCTGCAGCCAGATCTTCGACTGACGACTCTGAACAATGGAGCCAATGCTGTTCGAAGGGGAGGTAAAATGAAAGTGTTGCATTAAATTGAAAGTTAGTCAAGTGTTTACACTATCTGTCTGTCTGTCTGTCTGTCTGTCCTTTTGTCTGTCTGTGTGTCGAGTATCTGTGTGCTTTATGAGGCATGTTATCAGCGAGTGAAGCAACAGCAGCAGCAGCAGCAGCAGCATCCATTGACATCTTAATCTAGCATATTTTCCGCTTGAGCAGAGAACACCCCAAATATAGACACACACACACACACGAAATGTGGGCGTGTGTGGGAAAGTTTTTCGCCCAACCCACCCACTGCCAGTTGCGCTGACAGCTCTCGATATTACTACAAATTCTTGATTGCCACATAAGTTGGCACAATTGAATACCAGTTCCGGTCTCAAGTATTATTACTATTATTATTATTGCTATTATTATTATTATTATTATTATTATTATTAATATTTCTATTTAGTATATTTATTTTGTTGGCATCTTTAACTTACCCATAGACGGCTTTGACGTACTCAGATTCGCTGTTGCTTTGTGCATAGATTTTGCGACCCATGGCAGTTTCTGTGATGCAATTAAAGCAACCGGTTATTTGATATGACATACATGAATATTGGTATATATATATATATATATATGACATGTATAATGTGTAACATTGACACTCACCGCAAATAATGTCCAGAGTGCAGAGTGTGACGTAGGGGAACATGTTGAACGCCTCGCTGCCCAGCTCGGCATTCAATTTGCCGGCCAAGACGACGCTCTGCTCGTTGAATACGTCTATAAAATCATCCAAAATCTTGAAATGAAATGCGGGCGTCAAGATCTGTAAAAATGGTAAATAGTTGGTATATTTTTTAGATATATATGTATTTATTTCCGATTAAATATTTATTTATAATTCTTTGATGTTGATGTTAGGTGAAAACTTGAATGTGGAAGATTGGAAAATAATGTTACTTAAAGGAAAATGGTAGAAACGGATCAGCATGCTTAGTAAATGGTGGGTAAATGATGATATATATATATATATATATATAGTTACGATATAAACACAAATTGCAATTTGAAGGAGAGAAATGACAGTTTCTTGAATGAGACGCAAATGATAATGGGATAATGGTCTTCCAGAAACAGTGGCAAGTAAAGGCATTTGATCTAAGTGAAAACCATCTTAGTCTTCCTTTAAGAGTGAGTTGAAGTTGTGTACAAATTTAACAAAGGTTTTTGCAAATTTAAGTTTATTTTTTATTTTGGTATTATTATAATTAATGTTAAGGTCGCCATCAATAATTGTGTTTCTTGCTAATGGAGGGTTTCTCGCCATTTCTGATTATGGAGTTGAGTTTGTTCAACTCTTTTTTTAATGCTGTAAATCGTTGTTTTCCAAAAGTGTTCGGAAGAGGGTCTTAATTTATAGTTGTGTTTTATGAGCGTTAAAAGTTAATGACTTGTCGAAAATAAGCGCCGAGTATTTATGTGAGTAATGCCAACTTTGTCTTCTGATAAACCCTTCATCGATAGTGAACTACTAATTAAAGGTAAGCTTCGGCTATATGCCATATATATCATGATAAGCTTACCTTTCTGCGCGAGTGCCATTTGCGATCGGTGCTGGTGAGGAGTCCAGTGCCCAGCCAGGGATGCAGGTAATCGTAGTCATGGCTCTTGTTCACATACTTCTGACTGTTCAGTATGGGCTGCAAAGTAAACCTTGCTATAAACTCTCTCCCTCTCTCTCTCCCTCTCTCTCTCTCTCTCTCTTTCTACTTACCTCCACAGTTTCGGGCTCGAAGAGTACAACACGTGGCGCTGTTCCTTGCCAGAAGCGATTCATGCCAAGGCGTGTGCCCCAAAGTTTCTGCATGCTAACTGAACGATTGAATAACTCTGCAAAAATAACCATAAGAATATATGGAAATGAATTAGTATAACCAGTTATGAATAGTTCCCAAGTGGTAGACTGGCTAACTGGCTGACTGGCAACTAACAAGCGTTTAGCCACATATGAATATTAAGTAGCAAAAAAAACAACGACAGAGTCAATTTTGGTGTGTGTTGCTGAGCATTGTTTGACTGCCAGTTCGATGTCGAAGAACTTTGTTGAAATTGACATAATAATGCTAAAAATAAATACTAGATATTTATGAAAAACTGAGCAAAGTATGCAATCAGAGAAACTATAATACTGTCCATTAATGATCGTCAGTACAGCTCTCAAGTTTCCCATGGCTAAGTATTGAAAGCGTCGATCAAACTTTCTACCAGCTCAATTTTGATATACTGTCAGGCAACATGAATTTGTAGAAAGTGTTGAACAATACCTTGATTGTTAAATACTAATAATAATAATATTTATCTTTTATTTATTTATTTATTTATTTATACTGTCGACCAGCCAAAAGTCAAAATGCGAATAATTCAATTGATGCCATTTTTCGTACAAAGTAAAAAGTTCAACAAGAAAAATGATAATCAAAACAAATTTGTAGAAACTGGTGGAGTAATTTTTATAGATTTTATTAATAATAATAATATTTATAATAAATAATAATATATGGATTTTTATAGATATTACTAAGTCGAATAATATGACAAATTAAAAATTGACCTCTTTTTTGTACATTGAAAGAGTTGGAAAATAATTTGTTAATAAAAATAAATTTGTAGAATTTGGTCATATAATAATAATATAAATATTTATTTCTTGTTTTAGTTTAATTCAAGACAGAGCATCTCTCAGTCTAGCACTCCCTACTGGTGCTTTCCTACTTGTTTCATGAAGTGCAAGTTGTCTCCAGCTGAGAGTCGGTTCACGTGTGAAAATTGTTTGCGACACTGAATTATAGAAATAGACACACCAAATTAACGATACATATGTGTGTGTGTGTGTGTGCGTGTGTGTGTGCACATGTGAGAAAATATAATCAAGGCCGTCGTCATGTAAAAGTGTCGTGTTAATTTTTAATATGTTACACTTATTTAACACGTCGGCAAACATAAATTGGCTTCTTTGGTGAATTTCTGGTTACACTCCAATACAAATTACATACAGTGGGAGACAGCTCAAGTAGACCAGTGTCAAAGAAAAAAAGTAATTAAAAAAATAATAAAACTCCAAAGACAGATGATAGGTATATATATTAACCACCTAAATTAATATATGACCCCAATACACTGAGGTTTCCCCACCTGTCAGGCAGGATTATGTAAAAAAGTTGCCTATTTTGAGTGAACATTTTTTTTGAACCAGGTACATTATGGCCATAAAACCCGGATTTTTAACCTAAAGTTGAGTATTTTCGGTATAAATAGACCAATCCTTTGTAGTCAGCTTAGTTTTATCCTGCATCTCGGGTGCAACAAGCCAACAAGGACTATGGACAAACAGACTACCATTGCACAACGGAAACTCATCCTGGAACACAACCAAAACGGATATTCACATTGCCAAATAGCTGAAATGGTTAATCTGAGCAACTCAACTGTGTATAACATCATTCGGCGCTTCGTCGACGCAAATCGGAATGAGGGTAAGAGCAGAATGGCACCAAACAAGATTTTCACAGAAGAGGAGGAGCGGAGGATCATTAGGAAAATAAGGGGAAATCGCAAGCTATCGGCTCCAAAAGTGGCTCAACAGGTGCAGGATGAAATGGGGAAAAAGTGCTGTGTGGAAACTGTGTGCAGGTTTCTGCGCAAACATGACTTTAATGCCCGAGTACCACGGAAGAAGCCCTTTATAAGCGTGAAAAATAAAGGGACTTGGATGACGTTCGTCAAAACCCACTTGGACAAGGATTTGGAGTTCTGGAACACAGTCATATTTGCAGATGAGTCCAAATTCAACAAATTTTTGAAAAATAATGAATAATTAGCTTATGGCAGACAATTACTTTTTATCTTTGACACTGGTCTACTGGAGCTGTCTCTCACTGTATGTATACTGGATGTAGCTGAGATGTCGCACGTTGCTCATACGCACTGTTGGCTTTGTCAGTTTGTTGCATTAATTAAAATGATGACACACATACACACACACACATACGTACATAGTTGGACGGTCTTTTGCGAGATATCTAATAATGATTTTATGTAAGCCACTCTAAAAAAAAGAGAAAAAATGGAGGAAAAAAAACTCAAGCGTCAACACGAATTGTAAAAAATAAAGCAACACCCAAAATTAGTCAGTTGTTGCGCATCCCCCCCTCCCCTACACCAGCCGCCTCGCTGCTGCTTCTTGCTGGCTCTTGTTGAGCAGGCCATTGGTCGGAAGTTTGCATGTTTAAAAGGTAACAATCAAAATTTGCGACTTGCATAAAAATAATAACAATAAAAAAAGACACAAAAAAAAACACAACAAAAAATGAACCAAGCACAAACCAAATGAGACAAAACAAAACGCATTTCAAATATGTTTACCGGCTCCTCCAGATACTATTCATTATAATTTTCGCATTTCAAATTGGTCTGCGAATTTTTATTGTTGTTGTTGCTGTTGTTGCTGCTGTTGTTGTTGCTGTTGTTGCTGTGTTTGTTGCTGTGTTTGTTGCTGACCAGCGTGTTGACAAAACTAGCAACCGCAGATTATTTTTTTGGGCTGCTTTTAAATTGCGTTAACAACTTGAGATAATTTATGTGCCGCTTTATATCTTGCAACAATTTGTCATTGTGCCGCATTGATTGCGGCGCAATTTGTGGCACATTAAAGAAGTCTTGGCTCAAATTCAGAGTGACGAAGTTTTAATACACTTACTGGCAAGAATTGAATACTTGAAAAGAGTAAATGTTAGATTTCATTTTCAATCTTATTTAATTTTTTATAGTGTATTCTGTTTAGCAAAAGTAAAATAGCCGACAAGAAAGAGTATCGCGAAAATCATTAATGAATCGGCGCTAGCATTAGTGTGATGGCTGAATGTTAATGTTGAAGTCAATCTAGCTGACTTTCAATGCCAAGCCGCAAGCACCCACGACCAGAGACTGAGACCAGAATGAGATGGAGACTCGAGTCGCACAGAGTCAGAATCAGAGTCGAGAGACGCAGACGAGTTGTTGTCGACACTGACTGCCAAAAGTTCTTGGCTCCAATTGAAAACCGACGCTGGCCTTGAGCCATGCACAAGTTGAACACTTTGTTGCTTGGTCTTTGGCAGCTTATAGAAAATTATGATTGAAAAATCATGTGGCACTTGGGCCCGCCTCCATTGACCTTGCCGCCAGGCACACACAATTTGTTGCCGCATCATGGCTGCCCCATTGGCTGCCACTTGATTTATTCTCAACTCAGCAGCTCGAGTTAATTCAAGCGGCTCTTGTTCGCTGACTTATGCCTAATCGGCACACTCAGAGTCCACGAATTGCAAGCAACAAGCTCCTCGATTGCCTTGAACCAAACTGCAGACACATCTGCGCGACCGCCAAATCAAAAAAATAATAATAAAAAAACAACAACAATAGCAAAAAACCATCAGCATATAATTAATATTTTTTGTATCAAGCGTATGATTTGCATATCGGCATAAATTTGTTAGCAAAGAACTTGCAGCATTGAATGGGGCATTCGGCATTGAGATCGGCTCTGAGAATGTTTATTGATTAATTTTCTCGTTCTTGACTATGTCATTATATACCCTGTGCACATTAGAAATGTGAAACAGGGCATGATGAAGTTGTGCTCAAGTGTGTACCAGGGAGAAGCAACTCTACATAGATAAACTATATATATTCTCGACTAGCATCAAAAGTATACTCGATTTAGACACGATCGTCTCCAAATTTGTACGCTTATTGTTCTCTTAGATATATATGTATATATATATATATAGAGGTAGAGATATAGATGCAATGAAAGATATATATATGAAAAGATAAAGATATAGATGTAGATCAAGATATGGATATATTATTAATCGTATCTTCATATAGAGCAAGCAAGCCTATCCATTGAACTGCCGTCTGCAGGGTATCTCCTAGTGAGGCTCTCCCTTTACTTGCTTTAAATGTTCTCATCGATATCAGTTGCGATCAATGCGAATAAAAACTAAATTACAAAATTAAACCTGCTGCCAAAAAGTGATTGACAACTGCAATTTCTGCCCCGAAGCCAAACGAAATAAAAATCGACTTCCGACAAACGCAAACGGCTTGAGAGATGCCAAAAAACCAAATACATAAAAAACATAAAAAACTCATCTAGCCAGAAAAACGACTTCTTTCTGCAGACAAAGAACAAAGAACAAGGCGAAAAGTGGACGAGCAACAAAAAATGAAAAAGATTACCTCAAAAAATGATTATTAAATGGAAATTTGAAGTGGGTCTGCAAAAGAGTGAATCAAATTGATGATTTCCTGCTCGATTAGCAGCTCAAATTGAACTTGGCCGACTAAAAACTGCTGCAGCACAAATTGTTTTCTGTCTTTTTTTCTATCTAGCCATTAATTTATGTATCTGTGTATCTGTGCTGCCAGCTGCGTTTCCGCATTCAAAAAAAAAGATACAAGATACAAGATACAAGTGTTTGATTCTGCTTGTGTGTGTGTGTGTTAATTGGTGTGCGGAACTGTTCGATTGGCTTGTAAATTAATCATTCCAAAATCCATTGAATGTTCAAGTTTTCAAGTCTTGGCTCTTTTCTAGGCGACTCGCCATGTATTAGCCCCAGCTATTCATTTGCAAGATTCAAGATCAAGATCAAGATCAAGACCAAGATCAAGACCCGACCTTTGGGTCTTTTTTATGACCGTTTTTTACAACTTCTCGTTGTTGCGTGTTATCTAACTGTTTATGGACCAACTTCTGTTTTTTGTGCTTCAGTTCTACTATTAACTTGTTGTAAAGTCAATTTCATTTAGCTACTTAGCCAAAAGCTTTGGTTGAGGGTGAAAGTTGGTTTCAGCTGTTTGACAGCCATCAAGCTCAGATTTGGCACCATAAAAAACAAATTATAATAATTATGTGATTCACTCCATGTTTGGTTATTGATGTGTGCTTCCACTTATGACAACGTGTTGAAGGTCATGTTGCAACTTCGAATTGCATTTGTATGCGTGAAAAGACTTTAGCAACACTTTTCTAATTAAGAAACAATTATATTTGTGTTTTTTTGTTTACAAACTTCAAATATAATTTTCTAATTAGTAACGCATATTTTTTTTATTTATTTTGCAACTTATTGTTAATTTTGCTAATTAAATTCTATGTGTATCACAGTGTATCACAGACAAGTGACATCACACACAAATAAAGCTGCCAAGCCAAGCCATAGTTCCAATTTCACACCAGCTTTATCTAAACATCATCAATATATATCTATTAGCACTTTTTATAGTCTGGCTTTAGTCAAGCAGTTGCATAATTATATTTTCTTATCACATTTCTTTAAGCAAAAAGCTGGTCAAATGAGCGCAATGGAAAGTTGACTAATACCATCTGGCGAGAGGTAATACCTCAAGAGATGAATCAATAAAATCGGTCTATGAAATGCAGATCGTTGACTCTCTGTTTGGTTTGGGCAATTAGCACCTCGGACGAGAGTAAAGTCAAGCATTATTTACGACAGGTGTTTGACTTTTTAATAAGATTGGTCTGATTTCGAGCAGACTCAGGGTCAGGATCTATGCGCTTGTAGAAGGTGCACAATCACATCAATCAATCGCAGTCAATCGCAATCAATCACTGCACTCACCGTCGTGATCCACATTCATTTCGATGGCATTGCCCAGAAAGGGTAGCGCTTTAGGTCCTGGTATCCTCTCAATATATTTCACCCAACGTGCGCGTCTCTTATTGTAGACCACGAGGAAAATCGCGATTGTGGCCAACAGGAAAATGGTAAGCGGCGAATAACCAGATATAACTTGAGTGGCTTTCGAGAGCAAAATGCTCTCGGCCATCAGTGAACCGACTACTTTCGAGGACATCTTTTTTTTGTTCTTGTCTTACACTTGACCGACGTTGGTCTTCGTTCGCATATCCTTTTTGTCACAACACGCGTAAATATCTGATTCGATTTCTTAATCCTTATCGGGATTCGGCCGAGATTCGTTGCACTTTTGTAGCTACGCTCGAATTCGGACTCTCTGCGCCGCGAACTCCGACACACAACTAACAAAAAGTTCGAGTTTGCATAAAAATTTAAAAAGAAGTGCTAACAAATTTTCGGTTAACGTTTCGGCTTTTTCGCTTTCGGCTCGCTCGGCTAACGCTTTGAAATCTTTGCAACTATCTCTCTCTCTCTCTCTGCGTGTGTGTGAGTCGGAGATGAAGCCTAAGCGATCGCGTATACGCTGTGTGGCTCTGACAAAAGGCAGCAGAAAATCTACTACTATTCGAGCATCAGTTTAGTAGTAGTACTACTGTTATTAGTAGTAGCAGCAGCCAACGAATGTGTTTTGTGTTCAACATGAGTCGGCGCATTGCTGCTGCTATTTGTGGCAGCAGAACTACACTTCGAGAAACCAAAACTGAAATGTGTACTCGTAATGCTTTATACATTTCCAACTGATGATTATTCCAAGTTATTTCTTTCGGTGTATGCTGATCACGAATTTGTTCCTTTATGATTGCCTTTTGGCTTTGATAGATAGCTGCCCTTGTGCAGTTAATTTGATGGCGAATTTCTTGACGGTTTCTTTTGGGCCGCCCCTCAAAAATGATTGCTTTGCATCCAATTAGCAGGTGTTTTGGGCTCGATTCTTGATTGAGAGACGCTGCCTCGGTGGCAATGTAAAGTGTTATGATATGAGCGCGATTTAAAGAAACTTTGCTCGCGTCATGTCCGCTGCCACAAGTGCCCCCGACATGTAGAGCGTTTAATTTGAGTGGTCAGAATTTCAAAATGCGCCCCAAGTCGTTTCAACACAACTCAGCCAGCCATCTTTTCGAATTCAACAACATGTGTATATAAATATATATATATATCGATTATTTGCCAGATATTAAACGATTTTAATTGCAATTAGAATCCGAATCTGAGTTGAGAATTATTATCACTTCGGTGCTAAACTTTCTTGATAATTATTTGTCCATAGTCAAGAGCAACACAAACGGGAAGCATAAATCAGAAATTGATGTAAAACTGGTTCCATTTGGAATTCGATATCATCAAATTCTTTTTGTTTGGTTTGCTAATCAAGTTGGTGCCCCCAGTTTAAGTTCTACGCAAATTTAATGTGATTCGATTAGACTTTCAATCGTAACCTTGTGAATATTTATATTAAGGTATAGAATATATTATATTCAGATCTGGTTGGATGCGAGTATCTGTAATGTAATCATCAGCTAAACGGATTTTTTGATGTTTTATAATGATATTCAGATGACAGAACCAATGCTTTTGGAAGCCATTAAAGCCTGACGACATTCGAAATTTTGCATAAAGTCTCCTTCATGCCTGCCTCTGACAAAGAGTTAATGATTCAAAATAAAATCAAATAATCTAAATGCATCTAATTTAATCTGATAATTTTAAATTATTTTTGAATAGAACCTGTTCAACACGCGCATTCACACACACACCCACACACACACACCCATTCTCATCCAAAGACAATAAAAAACCTCTCCTGTTAAGTTACTTTGAAATATATTGCCTACTTAATTATTCAGTTGTTTATTGGGAGTTCAATAGAACCTTTTGCATTAACTAAATATCAAACAAGTTTCGGGCATAAATTTCGATTCCAAATTACTTTCCAGACAGAACAAAAATAAAACAAAATCGAGGAGAAATTATAAATATCTTTCACCAGTAGCTTTGCCCTCATATTATGCAATTTTTCGGTTGCCCTTGCCAACTTAAATCATCTCCAATCATTAAAGTTTATATGTTCGCCGTTTTATGTTCACTTCCCGAAACAATAACGAAGAAAAATAGCAACAAAAATCACGTAATTATTCCATCACGTCTTCGCCTGGCCAAGAAACGAAATCTTTGTCTACATTTGGCCAGGAAGTAACAACTGAATCGTTCTACAATTAGAGCCAAATTAACAGCTTCTCTAATAAAAAGCCATGGATGATATTTGCAAGTCACTCGGAACTCAACACTTCCCGCTTCCACTTAAGACACTAATCCTTAGCCATATTATTATCGCTTACATTTTGATCTACGTTTTCGTCTCTATGAACAACATTGACTACTGACCAAATCGTATTCGATTCTCGATAACTTAATAAGTCGATTGCCTTCATAAACGATTTGGTTTTTGTCTTTGTCTATGAGTACCCGAAACAGAACCCAAATTACGCCGAATGCTTTCCCGTTCCTAGAATCAATCTCCAAATACTTAAAAGAATCATTTTTAAAGCACTTCATTCTAGAATGGAACTAACATTAGGTTATCAAATTTAACCTTAACATCAGTTAACCTTAGTACAATATTAATCTACACAATTGAAGAACTGTTGTGAAAGGACAATATTGATTCAAGAATTCTCAAGTTCAAATTTACATTTCTACAATATTAATTAAAATAATATAACCACACGAAGACATAACATATTATTTGTAACGGCTTTTTCTATGAATATACAGAGTCAAAAAAAGTTATACATTTTTACTGCATACTAATTTTGGTTTATACTTTTTAGACTACGCATAATAAATGCAGCCAAGCCGAATCCATAAATTATTAGCACATTTGTTCCTTGACCACCAATTTGTGGCCACAGCTAAAGGTGAGAAGAGTGAAGTGATTTCAAGTTCAACTGATTTAAGCTAATAAAATTCCAGCCAATACAATAACGGTCATTCAGTCACATGCAAATGCTATTAAACGGTGTTCAAACCGGTTAAAATCATTAGTATAAGTTTTTGAATGTATTCATAAATTCGGGACGGCGCGAACGCCATTCCCGGCTACCAAAAATTACACGCACGAGTTATTCACATTAGGAATAATCGCAGAGGTCAACTCAGCCGTAAGTGCAATGGCCAAGCCTCGCTCCGGAGGAACCGCCTTCGTGATCACGGTTAACCTCTACGCCAGGTAAGTATGCTTTGCTCAGCTCGAGAACTGGCACTCCTATCCAGCTGTGCTAGAACCATTTGAGAATTGTAATGTGCAAGCATACCAAAGTATTTTTATAGCAAGCAAAACGGGCGCAGCAACAACAGCATATTTATATGTGTGAGAGTGCTGCGTGTGCGTATGTGTGTGTGTTGGTTTTAGCAGCAGGCAAGCAATTCTAGGGTGCTGATAATGAGAGTGAGAGTGAGTGAGAGAGAGAGAGATAGTTTTTGTTATTGTTGTATCCCACGAACACTTACAAGCACCCTCATTACATTACACACACACACATATATAGCCCCTTCTGTATGTGTAAAGCGAACAGTAAACAGAAAAAGCAAACTATAAAATGTAAACAGTAAACAGTCAACTTCTACAGATCCACCCTTAAACCAAAATTCACATAGTCTGCTCTGTAATAGTTGTCCTTGCGTTGCTTACTGTAATTCCCAATCGGTTCTAGCAAGCCAGGATAGTAGTGTCCATTCCAGAGCAGCGGAAAGCATACTTACCTGGCGTAGAGGTTAACCGTGATCACGAAGGCGGTTCCTCCGGAGCGAGGCTTGGCCATTGCACCTTCGGCTGAGTTGACCTCTGCGATTATTCCTAATGTGAATAACTCGTGCGTGTAATTTTTGGTAGCCGGGAATGGCGTTCGCGCCGTCCCGAATTCAATAATAAATGTCAGCGTAAATCTCGCGTTAATCACAATTCGCAGTGTGTTAGTGGCGCATGCGAAAAGATGGACGTGACCGGTCAAGCATCGAGCTTGCTTGGTTCACTGGGTCAAAGCTAACTGGCTTAAAGCAGCAGCATGAGATACGCTGACGAAAACCGGCTCAATTCGATTGACATGCGCAACTCAACTCTTCTTCCAGTTTGAGTTTGATTTTCAGCTTCTTTCAAATTGATACTTGAACTTGATCTTCTGTTCGCGCTGCTGCTGAAGCGGAAGAAGCGCGTGTTTCTAGTTTTTTTGCCGTTGGTTTATTTATTGGTACAGTTTGCGTTCCGTTGCTTTATTTATTACCATTAAC
This sequence comes from Drosophila sordidapex, assembly GCA_035043295.1. Lineage (NCBI taxonomy): Eukaryota > Metazoa > Arthropoda > Insecta > Diptera > Drosophilidae > Drosophila > Drosophila sordidapex. The sequence continues at coordinate 130,038 of JAWNNA010000717.1, read as the reverse complement.
AATCCAACAATAATTTGACTCGCAAATAAAAATATCGAACACACCGCTTCGCTTTGCGTTGATTGACTCAATTTTTGTTTTATGCGCGCTATTCGCAGAGAACCGCAAGCACCGATAAAAGGTCAAGTTGGTTTCCGCATTTCCGTTCACGAGCTGATCTTGGGCTCATAGAATCATTTAGCTAATGACTACCCCTTCCCCTCCCAGTTCAAGTTGCAGTTAGTTAAGGGCAGCGGAAAAAGAGAGGAAGTTGCTCAAGTTTTACGTTGTGTGGCAGTTAAAAGCAATTTGGCCATTTCTGAGATGGTTGAGTGTATTTATGTGACGCACTTTAGGTTTCATCGTCTTCGTAATTACACACGTAATTAGCCCTACAACTAGCCTACAATCTCTCTCCATATCTACCTATCTCCACTCCCCCCCCTCTCTCTCTCTATCTCTCTCTCTTTCACTCTTCATGTAAGTATGTCAGCCAGCGAAGCATCTAAAAAACAAAACTCATAATCAACTAAAGGGAAAAGTTGTACAAAAGTTGACGAATTTTGCATGCTCTTACAAAGGTTCATATATGAAATTAATTAGAGAACAAGAAAATTTGGATTTTAGAAAAAAGCTTCTTCTCGAAATGAATCATAAAATATATATAATATATATATAAAACCCAACCGCTTTAAATTAAATGAACCGTATGACTTTACAGCTAAACTAACTCATTACATATGTAACATACAGCAAAATATGCCAATGACTAATCCGTTTGTTTGTCATCTTTGTTTCTCTTTCGTCCCGTATATCTAAATTTAAGCTTCGTATTCGTCATTGACCACAGCCACAACATTACTGTAAATGTATTTATGCATTTTCTTATCAGCAAAGAACAAAACCAAATGCAATTGTTGCTCACAAATTTCTGCTATGTGGTATATACAAGTACAGTGAGAGACAGCTCAAATAGACCAGTGTCAAAGAAAAAAGTAATTGCCTGCCATAAGCTAATTATTCATTATTTTTCAAAAATTCCAAAAACCGATGGTAGGTACATTAACCACCAATACGAATGTATGACCCTAAAACTGATGTTTCCCCACCTGCACGCAGGTGTTCACAATGTACCTTGACAGTGGTCGATTTGTGCTGTCTCTCACTGTATATATTAATATTTGTCTGCAGGTGCGGATGCGAATGCGGGTGCGGGTGCATTCTACTGGGTCGTGGTGGTAGCGAAGGGTCAATGCTGCATTTGGACTTCGATCTTTGCTGACCTTGGGGGAATGACGATTGTGAATGCGGGTCCTTTGATGCATTTGCTTGTGCGGCATTTTGAAATGCCATTTTCAAAAATGGGCTTAACGCTGTGACGAAGAATGCCAAAGCCAGCAGGCAGTATCTTGGAATGTATATGCATATATATTCATATATGAAATTAATTAAAGAACAAGAAAATTTGGATTTTTCTCAAAATGAATCATAAAATATATATAATACATATATAAAAAAATATTTATGCTATATCGAATCAGAAGCGTGGCACAATCAACGAAAACGTCAATGTACTCAAATCGGGAAGGGTAAAGGGTTAAAAAGTGAATTCCCTCAACAAACAACAAGCTGAAATCCCAACAACTCTTTGGTAATTGTTTGCGCAGCGTGTGAACCAAGATGATATCGGCAAATTTGTATGGACTTATAATTGGAAACCAAGTGAAAATTGTCTCGTTACAAATGAACTTGAATTAAAGCTGAACTTGAATCAAGAAAACAAAAAACAAAGCAAAACCGGAGAGTTGAAGAGTTCTTAAAAGGCTTCGCAATTATTTAGTTTGTGGCTAAATTGTCAGTGTCAAGTGCAGTTTGAGCAAAATTGGCAATTAAATGTGGTAAAGAACCAAATACCACGGCTAATAGCCAACCACCTTGGCCAAGACAGAAACAAGACTTGTTTCTAGCTTCAAGTTTCCTTCGCTGGCTTGACACAGATTATGCCCGTTTAATGATATATGTATATATATATATATATGTACGATATATATTGGTTTGATCGGCGCTGCATTTGGCTTTTCTGTTGACCTCGACTTTCAGCTTGTTGCAGCTGCAATTCAATCTGAGAAAAAACTCAAATTCTTTCGACTTTTTCACACACAAAATATTTTGTTTAACAAAATGTGCAGTAAAATTTCAAATCTCAGCAATTTGTTTGTATTTAATGAAATTCATTTTCCCAAGGCACAATAATAAACAAAAATCGAATAAATCTCGCATTCAGATCTTTTTTTCAGATAATTTTTGTTGCTTACATCAACATCAATCAATAATTAGTCAGCAATAATTAAAATAGAATATTTATCATGTGTTTGAGCTCCGTTGAAAAAAACTTCAAGAGCATTTTCATAATAGTTTTCTCAAGAACCTTAAGAATATCGATTGAATGTCCGATTAATGGAAAAGCCATTTGACACCTTTATAGACCAAGGGCAAAACTCAAATGATATTTAATAGTTATATTAAGAAATACATTTAGATGATGTATAATCATTTTTACAGTTAAGGAGTATTTAATTAAGTAATTTAAGTATTTAATCTCGACGAGATTTGAGCCCGCTTCTGATTAAAAACAGTTTGTTGCAAAATTGGACAAGACATTTGAATTGTTGTCCAAACTCAGCTTATGTACCAACTTAATGTAATTAAATTATAAAAAATACTTTAATTTAAAATATAAAAAAATTAAATATTCATAAAAATAAAAATGTTTCTTTTGATGTCGCCGAGATTTGAACCCAGGTCACACAACAAAAAACTTGCTTAATATTAAGCTATACATAGCAATCACTGAGTGGCAACGCCAGCCACCTTTTTTTCGCTAAGTGGCAGCCTTGTTGGCAATGAAATTTCAATAAACTAAAAATGTCAATCAAAATTTCTTCTTCTATTTTTTAAAGCTCATGTCAATTGAAATAAATCAAACAGTGTAATCTCCCGTATTGCGATTGCTGTCACACTCTACTATCGCACTGCGGTTTCTCACACACCTATCGATAAGCATATGGCTTATCGGTAGTGCAAGTGCAGTTTGGTCACATTGACCAATAACAAAAGCAAAGCGAAAAAAAGCATTTCGTTTTCCGTCATTAATCAAAAGAATGTCAAAGCTTGCAGTTGCAGAAAAAAGCAGCTCGAATTAATACAAATAAATAATTAACAAGTGCTGTGCAAAGCAGTCAGCTTAACAACAATCAAAATGCGCAACGCTGGCCTCCTGGCCATTTTGGCTCTGTTTGTTTGCGGTAAGTAGCTTGTGACGTCACAAAACTGAATAATTGCGTATTTGTTTTTGACAAATGATTAATTTTAACTACTCTTTTTATTTTAAGCCGTTTGCGTTTCTTCAACGCCCGTCGCTGAAAAGCAGTCGCTTCTGGGTGGCAGCAAATGCTCCTGGGGCCCTTCATATTGGTGTGAGAATTTCAGGTGAGCAAAATACAATCGAAGAAAAATCGCTTTGTCATCGAAGCGAAAAAAACGCACTCAAAATAAAACAATGGCCACTACGCAGTTATTAACCCCTTGTGCCGTTTTTCCTACTCCCCCTTTGCTGCGTTTCCTTCATTTAATTTTTCATTGTTTGTCGCTTGTCGTCCGCTGAAGAAGAAGAAATATTTGATAAGATGCAATCAGCAATAAGCAAAGAGCCGCCATTCTGCTTTGTGGCTCATCGATAACCTTTGTGTGGATGTTGTAGTTCTAAGGTTTACAGTTATTGTTGCTCTAATTCTGCTTTCCGCTCATTTACTCTATTTTTTTGCACACTTGTTATTCGTCTGAGCTTTGCAATCGCTCTCTCTCTCTGTCTAACTCTATTGTTTTGTATACCCGTCTCTTTGTCTCTCTCCCACCCAATGCGTTTCAATTCCGCTTTAAATTAAATTAACCATATGACTTTACAGCTAAACTAACTCATTACAAATGCAACATACACGCATCGGCAGCAAAATATGCCGATGACTAATCCGTTTGTTTGTCATCTTTGTTTCTCATTCGTGTCGGATATCTAAACTTAAGCTTAGAATTCGTCATTGACCACAGCCACAACATTACTGTAAATGTATTTATGCATATTCTTATCAGCAAAGAAACAAAATCAAAATCAATACATATTGCAAATTGGATATATTACGATGACCAGCACTGCAGTGACATACAAAATGTGTTGTACACTGATTGCATTGCTTACTTTAATTGTACAACAATTTTTTTCTGGTTTATTTCCCCCGACAATCGTTAAGCCATATTTTATGTAAATATCCCCAGAAATCTGCTGTTAGTCGACGTTAAATATATAAACATGTAAATCTATAATAATTTTTTTTATTATTATTTCTAATCTAATTAATTGAATTTATTTTCTTAAAATTCTATTTGTTTATGTCGACTGATAAGAAATCGAAACTATCTCTGCTCTACACTTATAAAATATAAGCACAATTTTCGAAGTGCATTTTCCTTGGCTTATCGTATACATTTTCTTTTGTTTATTTATTGATTTGATAATGAACGTAATCTGTGCTAACTCATCTTTGTCCTCAGTTTCCAGTTAAAATAAACGTCGCCATTCCATATAAACATTCTTTTTTCTTTTGAAACGAAAAAAGTTGTTTATCCATATTTGTATGTACATAGTATACCAAATACGATGTGACATTTGTTTGTGCTTAACTGTAACTGTAGCAAGTACAGTTGCGAACGAAATAATTGCACCATTTCGTCAATTATTTTTCTTACGAATTCTAAATAATCATACCATTAGTTTTTGATATTTTTTCAAATGTTTTGAATAATAGCAGCAGAAATTTATTTGTAATTTTCATAATAATAATTACATTAGAAAAAATTGTGATTTATTTTTTCCAAGAATTTGCATAAAGAGTCTTTCCAATTCAATTGAAATTGAAAAAGGACACCTTCAAAGTAATTTCTTGAGAGAGTGGTGCTAATATTTTGTTCGCCACTGTATGTTTACACAATTTTGTTGCTTGCTTGATACAAATTAGCACTTCACCCCCTCCTCTTTTGCACCCCTAAACGGAAATTGAGCCGGCTGAAATTCGTAATGTTTTTTGGTCGAAATGCTGACAAGGGGCAGCAAAACATAATGTCCATTGATTCTTAAATTTAATATGTACCCAGAGTTATTTATACGTGCTATACATGGTGTATATGTGATATATATAAGTATATATTAATATTTGTCTGCGGGTGCGGGTGCGGGTGCGTTCAACTAGCTCGTGGTGGTAACGAAGGTTCAATGCTTCATTTGGACTTCGATCTTTGCTGACTTTGGAGAATGACGATTGTGAATGCGGGTCACTTGATGCATTTGTTTGTGCGGCATTTTTAAGCCCATTCAAAATGGGCTTAAGGCTTTGATGAAGAATGCCAAAGGCAGCAGGAAGTATCTTGGAATGTATATGCATATATATTCTTAGTCAGCAGAAAAACTTGAGTCTTTAGCGCTGTTGAGAAATTTGAAATCTAAGTTCTCATATATTATGTATGTATATATATATATATATTGACTTATTTATTTATTTAAGCCCACAAGAAAGAGTTTCGGGTAGCGTTGAGCGTTTTTGCTTTAGCTTTTTGCTTTGTGTGATTCGTTTAATTAGGCAGATTAAATTTGACTTTATCTTATCGTTCACTGCACCCGTTTTCCGATATGCAATGTAACCGATAGCAATCAAGGACTGAATGGTAAAGATATAGCCTATATTTATAATATTCACAGAGATATTAGGGACATATAGTGTATTGGACAGTCCATATATCACAAAGTAAACATTTTGGCTTCACTTTTCACTTCATAAGTTTGCTTTCTACGAATATATACATTGCTGATCCGTCGTGTATCATAATGCTAACCCATTAAATTGATGCATTTCCATTTGCAGCAATGCGAAGGATTGTCGAGCGACGCGTCATTGCATTCAGACCGTGTGGGAGAAGCGAATTGTGCCTGTGGATAATGATTCAATTTGCAAGATATGCAAGGATATGGTGACGCAGGCACGCGATCAGCTGCGCAGCAACGAAACCGAGGAGGAGCTGAAGGAGGTCTTCGAGGGTTCCTGCAAACTGGTCCCAATTAAGCTGGTCCAAAAGGAATGCATCGCAATTGCCGACAACTTTGTACCCGAACTTATCGAGGCGCTCTCCTCCCAAATGAATCCCGATGTGAGTAATGGATAATGAATAAATTATATATGCAGTTGCGATAAATAATAATAATTTTATATATTTATAAATGTTAATATTTAAATGTGAAATTGCAGCAAGTTTGCTCCGTGGCCGGTTTGTGCAACAGCGCCCGCATCGATGACCTGCTCATGCAGACCTATCAGGGTGCACTGGACGGCACACTGAAGGCAGAGCAAGTCGATTTGGAAAGTGGCGAGAAGCAGGAGAAGAAGGACATCGACTTGAAGCAACTGTCGTGTGGCAATTGCAATCTGCTCGCACGCCTCATGCAACAGAAATTCGAGTCAACGAATCGGGACAGTATGGTTGAGCAGGTGTTGCACGTCTGCGGCACCATGTCCAGTTTCTCGGATGCTTGCGCTAGCCTGGTGTTGACCTATTTCAATGATTTGTACGAGCATCTCGAGCAGCATTTGCAATCGAATGGTTTGTGCCACTTATCGGGTGTTTGTGCGGCACGCTATCATCAGCACGAGGATGATCCCAAGGAGGAGACCGAGGCACTTGCCACATTCGACGGTGTCGACGACGATATTCCCTGTGCTCTGTGCGAACAGCTGGTGAAACATTTGCGTGATGTACTCGTGGCCAATACGACGGAGACCGAGTTCAAGCAGGTGCTCGAAGGATTCTGCAAACAGTCGCGTGGCTTTAAGGACGAATGCATCAGCATTGTGGATCAGTATTACCATGTCATATACAGCACGCTAGTCCACAATCTTGATGCGAATGGCACCTGTTTCCTCATCGGCGTCTGCCCAAAGGGCAACAGTGTGAACTATGATGCACCCATTGCGCCACTCGTGCCTGCTGTGGCACCAGCTGAAGTCCAAGTCAGCATCAAGAAATTGGGCGCCAATGAGCCGAAGTTTAGTCAGCAGGAGATTCTGGACATGCAGTTGCCCATTGATTCGCTGATGGGCGCCACAAATCCTATCCAGCTGGTTAGCGGGGGTTCGATGTGCACCTTGTGTGAATATTTGCTGCATTTTATCCAGGAGACACTTGCAACGCCAGCGACAGATGATGAGATTAAGCACACTGTGGAGTTAATTTGCACCAAGTTGCCACACGGTGTGGCGTCTCAGTGTCGGAACTTTGTCGAGATGTACGGCGATGCAGTGATTGCGTTGCTCGTTCAAGGCTTGAATCCACGCAGCGTTTGTCCCATGATGCAAATGTGTCCTCGCAATCTGGACTTGAGCGAGGACATTGAGGTATTCCAGCTGGAGACAACGGTGCACAACAGCAGCCCGAGCGATGAGCAGGATAAGCCAACGTGTCCGCTTTGTCTGTTTGCCGTGGAGCAGGCACAGATGAAGATACGCGATAACAAGTCCAAGGATAACATTAAGCGTGTCCTCGACGATCTCTGCTCGCATCTGCCCAACATGCTGCGCAGCGAATGCGTTGATTTTGTCAACACCTATTCGAACGAGCTGATCGATATGCTCATCACTGACTTCAAGCCGGAGGAGATCTGTGTCCAACTTAAACTGTGTCCCAAGACCAAAAACTATTTGGACGATATGGGCTTGAGTCTGTCGGAGAGCAGCGACGAGAATGAGAATGAGATCTTTTCCAGCAACGAGGAGGTGCCCATTGACTTTAACTTTGACGAGGATGTCAGTCTCGGTCCCATTTGCGTTTTCTGCAAGGCGGTCATCAAGCAAGTGACGAAGAAGATTGGCAAGCAAAAATCCAGGGATTTCATCAAGAATGCCCTGCGGCACATCTGCGATAAGTTTAGAAGCCGTACTAGCCAAAAGTGCCATAAGGTCATCGATAAACATGTCGATAAAATTGTCGATCTGTTTGTCAAGCGCAAGTCAGAAAAAGTGATCTGCCAGGTGCTGGGCGCGTGCCTATTCGGCGCCGACGAGCAGGAGGATCGTAAGTAAAATTGAGCTCTACATAAATGTATATAATAATAATAAGAGTAGTGCTACTCAAAAATATTCAAATTCTCAATCATTTCTTAGCCCCTTTCATCATCCCTTCCTTTGATGATTTTAATAAGAACAATTTATCTTTTACCTCCCACCCAGTTACCATGGATGAGGCGCTCATGTACGACGTGGTTGTGCCTGCCAATCCGCAGGAGGACGATAAACTGGCACGTCTGGAGTTAACTAGCTCGGTGGAGGAGCCGCCCACTTGTGTGCTGTGCGAGTTTGTGATGACCAAGCTGGAGGCGGATCTGAAGAACAAAACCGAACAGGAAGATATCAAGAAGGCGATACGCAATGTCTGCAATCATCTGCCGGGCACAATACGCAAACAATGTGACAGCTTTGTGGACGGCTATGCGACTGCGATATTCAGTTTGCTGAGCAAGGTGCCGCCCAAGGAGGTGTGCCAGAAGCTGCAGCTTTGCTTCAGTTCGGTCGTCTCCGATGAGGTCATCGAGTGCGGCGTCTGCCACGGCGTCTCCCAAGCCCTGTTGCCCCTCTTCCGCTCGCAGAAGCAGCACGATCAGCTCACCAGGCAGGACATGATTGGCCACGCCTGCGAGAACTTGCCAGCCAAGTACTACAATATTGTGAGCCTCAATTTTAGCTTGACTTTGTTTTTGTTATACTCTGCTAACGAAGTTATTGGGGCATACTGGCTATGTGCCATGTCCATCATGCTGCCTTTCGGTTTCCGACAGAGCTAGTGTTAAAACTGGTGTGCCGCGTTCACTAGGACGCTAGAAAATCGATGATATCGATAATCGATAAAGGCGCATCGATAAATTCCACATATATCCCTCAATTTGAAAGCTACACTTCTTTATTGTTAGCAGAGTATTTCGAAGCTTTTTCACTTTATCATTGGGCAATTTGATAATGTTGTGTGCCTTTTCAATTTTTGTAGTGCTCGGAAATGATCTCGATTTATGGCATCAGCATCATGCATCTGGCGGAGCGTCCCTACGTCGATCAATCTCACGTCTGCGCCGAGATTGGCAAATGCTTCGATAGCGAGAAGTCGGCGCTGGCCTTTGCCAGAATTACAGGTGAGTTGTGCCACAGGCTATAGTTAAATTGAATCGATATTTAATAAGTTTATTATTTCTTAATTGCAGCTTAAGATGTTTTGCTTGTGATGTGTCGCAAAGTGGAGGCGCCACGATTTATACGTATAACTATATAATTACATATATATATCTTTACTTATCTGTTTGCATTCTATATATAACCATTGACTGTAAATGATCGAAACAACTTACTTACCATTGTTCTGCACCTTTATTAACTTTTGTTTTCTATGCGAATTGTTGGTGATAGTTAAAATGAGAGCGAAACCGAAACCGCAACTGAAACTGTTTGGTTTGGTTATTTTTTATTTTTGTCAGTGTATAAAGATATTAAGCAAAATCATGCAAAATTTACATAAGCTTTGTACTAACTGAAACAGGCGGAGAAAATTGATTCAAACTCGAGATTGTAAAACCGAAGCCATTTGGTTTTTGTCAGTGTATAAACACTTGGAAAAAACCAAAGCAGGCCGAGGAAACTAATTCAAATTCGACTAAAGAAATCATTTTAAATGTGTGTGCGTAGCTTAAGACAAAAAGTGTAAAACATGAAAACGAGAATTAAATCTGAAAAATAAATCATAAAAACATATTTGAAACTTTTTGAATAATTTGAACGATATCCTATATCGAATATATATATATGAATGTTATGGCCATGTTTGAGGATACGCTGCTCATCATCAAGCCGGACTATTTGCACAAGCGTCGTCCTGTGCTGCTGAAGCTCTTGTCTTGTGGCTTCCAGATTGAGGGCAATCGAAGGCTGAACTTCTCGCCGGAGCTGGCAGCCGAATTCTATGCTGACTACGCGGATGAGAAGGGATTCATGCTGGAGGTCATCTTGCTGTCGAAGGGCATCTCGGAGGCATTCATACTGAGCAAGGAGAATGCCGTGAAGGATCTGCTCAACACTATGATTTGCTACTTGTAAGTTGTGGTTGCAACTGAAACAGAACTCAATTGTTAACTTGGTGTTGCCTCGCAGTGGCAACTCCTCAGAACTGGAGCGCAATGTGCATGTCACCAAGCATCCCGATAGCGTCGCTCGCGAGATTATCTATATCTTTCCCAACTGTAAGTAAGGGGGATGTATATATATATATATAAAATACCGTTATTCTGATATTCGCAGTTATTTATTTATAGATATCCACGAGCCCATTGAAATCTTTGATGCGAATCGATTTTGCAATCGTCCGATGATTAAGCCGATGCTTGGCGAAATCTATGATATATTGCAGAACGTTGACTGCAGCCAGAAGGATTGGAAAGTGCGTGTGGCGGACTACCTAATGCGCCGCAATCCCCTCGTGCCACAGATCAGCAATCAGTGCCAGCTGGCACCCGACCTGCACACGCAGGAAAGATCGCAGCAGACGCTGATGACTTATCGATCACCTGCGAAGGATGCCAAGCCCAAGGAGAAGTCGGTCAGCAGCAGTTCGATGCTGTCGAGCACCACGCCGCACTCATCGCTGCTGCTGACCACGTCGTCGTGTGTCACCTGTGGCGGCTTCGATCACACCGAACCCATCGTCCCCGAGGTGGATCTGAATAAGCGCCTGGAGCCGCAAAGCGACGAGCCCGTCTGCCTCGACGAGGAGATCATCTGGAAGGAGATCATTGTCTATGAGGAAGTTGAGCCTGAGGAGGAGCAGCAGCAGTCGTCCAAAGAATTCGATTTGTTCCTTGTCGACGAGGACGAGTTGGAGCAGGAAAAGGAGAGCTCTACGTACTCGACGTGTGCGCCTCCAACGGCAAAGATGGTGGGACACGTTTCTATGGCCGATGATGTTGAGGCACAGACGGAGGCAGCAGCAGCTGAAGAGGCAGCAACGCCTCCTCCAGTTGAGGCAGAGCCAGCGGCTGAAGAGGCAACTCCTGCTCCTCCTCCTCCTGAAGAAGCAGCTGCCGTTGCTGAGGAAGCTGCTGCTGAAGAGGCTGCTACAGCTGCTGCTGAGGAAGCTTCACCTCCTGCTGCTGCTGAGGAGGCTGCTCCTGCTGCTGCTGAGGAGGCTGATCCAGCTGTTGCTGAGGAGGCAGCTCCAGCTGCTACCGAGGAAGCTCCTCCTGCTCCAACTCCTGCTGAGGAGGCGCCACCTGCTCAGGCAGCGGATTAATTTGCACCTGTTGCTCAAACTCACACTTTTTATGCTTTGGCTAAAAAAAATAAATTAGAAATTTGTGGTGTACAGAAAGAAGGCCAACAAACACAAGCCAAACCATTTGCCCCACTTTGCACCCGCCGGCCCCGAAATTCACCCACATTGCTGCCCCCAAACAATGCGCACTGCGCCGTGTGGCAAGCAGCCTGCACTTTTCACACGCAACTGACACACATTTATTCTCACTCACACTCACTGGCAACAAAAGCACAAAATAAAAAAAAACGGAAAATAGCAAGTGCAACAGGAACAGGAACAGAGACAGGACGAGGACGAGGACGTTGCAACAAAAGCGCTCACAGTTCGCGCCAGTATTTCTGCCACAGCGTAAGTTGAGCTACATATGGCTCTTGTTTTTTTTGGTGTCCAATAAAAAATAGACATAAAAATTAATCACTTTTTCTGTGCTGCATTTGTGTGTGTTTTTTTAATGTCAGATGTATGTGTTTTTTTTTTGGCTCAATGTGTGTCAATTCTAGTTGGCTTACAAACAAAAATATGGCCAAAACGAAAACACAATTATTGATTGGCAACAATTGCTTTTTGATTGCCAGCAATTATTGGTGGGTTTTGGAATTCAAGTGCAATTGCATCGATTTTTCCCGAACCATCAATCAGGTGGGTGCACGGATTATGAGTGTGCAGGTGCAGGTGCATACAGCTACACTCCGAGAAAAAGCTGCTTCTTCATTCAAGTGCAGCTTCAACTGCCTCAAAACTTTTTGCAGCTGTAAATTTGACCAATAATCTAGAGAAATAGCAAAAGAGAAATTTTTTACTCGTTTCATTTGTACAAATTTCTCAAATGTTTTCTCTAAGTGTAGGCATGAAGACAACTACAACTAATTGCACCTGATGTGTACGCGCAACAGCAGCAGCAACAACAACCCAAAGCAGCAACATTTTGAGCAAATAGGAAAAAACTGAAAACACGCTAAAAACTCGTGATGTTGAGCAACAGCAATCAACAATTATCGCACAGACAGCACACAGCAGCAACACACGAACTGCAGCAGCAGCAGCAGCAACAACAGCAACACATCCTTGACAATGCAGGCGCAACACATGGCAGCAACATGTACTTGCAGCAGGAGGAGGCGGTGGAGGAGGTGGAGCAGCAACAGGAGCAGGTGGAGGGGCACAACGATGCCGCGAATGTGGCACTAAACTTTAGCAACTTTGCTGAACTGTGTCGATTGTGCGCCATTCATCAAGGCCCCGGCAAGTTGCACATCTTTAAGAAGGAGGCCGAGCACCGACAATTGCTCTACAAACTGCGCACTCTGCTCCAGGCGAATGTAAGTGTGTGTGCACAGTGTGTGTGTGTGCAGTGTGTGTGTGCGTGTGTATTCTCTTTTCCCAAAGGAAGACAAGCCACAGTCAGTGTTTGCCTTCAAATTATGCCAGCTCGGAAATTACAATTTTTACAATTTTTGTAACTGAATAAAATATGTTTGTCTCTGGCGAAAAGTAAGCTGGTTGGAAAGTTTTGTAATGCACTGAATCACTCTATAAAGTATTTATATTCTTATATATATTCTATATGCTCATTGGACAAGATATCCCCATTCCATCAGCTAGGCATGTCATTATGCTTCCAACATTTGGATTCGTTTTTGAAATTTTGAATTCAATTTATATTATGGCAATTTGACAAGGATTTGTAATCTCAATTGATGATTTTAGTTTTGTATGGATTGCAATCGGCTTCATTCTATCAAAAATACCCTTTTGCCTAACTTTGTTGTTATCCTTACTGTCCTGTCAGATAACCAAGGACGACTACCTGCCCAAGCACATCTGTGATGTGTGCCTCGACCGGTTGGAGCACCTGTACGAATGGCGTCGGATTTGTCTGCGGAACGAGCATTTGCTGCGTGATTATGCTGCCTCAATGCGCAACGTTCGCGCCACCATTGACTTTCAGGTGAGGCGAGAGGCGAACGACGTGTGCCGAGGAGGGGGGAGAAGAGAGGGCACTGAACTGGCTGCTACTGCTGGTGATAAGCGGCCTCTGCGATTGCCATTGTCAAAGTTACAGTTTGGTTTCAATTCCGAATTGTTTCAGCCAGCTAACCACCACCAAGCGACTCTGAGAGAATGAGAGCGAGAGAGTGAGTGAGTGAGAGAGCGAGTGGGAGACAGAGAGAGATAGAGAGAGAGAGAGAGAAAAGCTCTCGGTTAGAACGCCGAGTGGTATGCAATAGATTTGATTGTTGGCTACGCTTCCGCCTTCGAGACTCAAGTTCAGCCAGCAGCAGCAGCAGCAGCAGCAGCAGCGGTGCTTTAGTATCTGTCTGCCACAGCCACTGAGTCCTGTTCCTTTTTCCTCGTTCAAGAATAACAAATAATTACTCAAATTGTGCTCGACGTCAACGTCTACGCCAACTGCAACTGCGACGGCGACGGCGACGGCAACTGAGACAGAGTCGAGTCCGACTCGAAATCAGTTTCGCAATACATACACAAACAAAAGGCGCTGGGCTTTGACTCGAGGAAGTAGCAATAACTAAAATACAACTCGCATATAGAATAATTCCGTTTTCCAATTCTGCAACCCAAAAAGTGCAAACCAAAAAAATATATAAAAATAAGGAAAGAAAAGCAACAAGAAATTCGTTAACGCAAATATTCAGCGGCGGCCGTTTTTTATTGATTTTCAATTGTGGTAAGCACAAAAGCAAAGGCAACATTGCAAAAAAAAAAAAGCGAGCAAAAGAAAAGCGAAAATTATAAGAAAAAAACGCAGGCAATGAAAATGTCAATAAAGTGCGCGTTGTGGCAAAAAGGTTTGCAACCAACCAAAAAAAAGATAGTTGTGTGAAAAATTGGCTGCAAAGTTTTGCAGCAAATGCAAAAAAATGTTTGTGGTTTAAGTCAAGTGGCGCGCTTAAAATAAATTCAGAGGCAGACACGGAAGAGTCTCAGACCCAGGCCGGCATACACACACACACACACACACACACAGTCGGGAACAGGGGCAGCATTGAAAATCCGCCCGAGCAAAAGCTCAAGTCGCAAATTTTTGCGTAAGGGCAGGCAAAGTATTTTTTTTCTCATTCGTTTTTTTATTTTATTTTTCCCTGCTTTTTTTTTTTTTTTTGTTTTTTTTTGGGTGGTTGGCAAAATTTTGCAACAAACTTGCGCGCGCCTTTTTTTGTTTAGGGGTGGCAAAGAGAACGAAACGAAGTGGGAAATGGGCCTGGTGGTGTTTTGAGTCAAGTGTTTCATTGCCAGTTTGGGTTACAGGACGGCACCGTTAACATGGACAAGATGACGGTGGCGCAGAAGAACGCATATCTGGAGGCCCACATGGCGGTGCAGCAGCAAATGGCCCAGGCGGCCATCCAGTTCAAGCAGCAGCAACAGAACTCACCCACCGCCAACCAGAATGGCAGCATGCAACAGCAGCAACAGCAACAACAACAGCAACAACAGCAGCAGCAACAGCAGCAGCAACAACAGCAACAGCAACAACAACAGCAGCAACAGCAGCAGCAGCAACAGCAGCAGCAGCAACAGCAACAACAACATTATGCGGCCACCATTAAAGTGCCACAGATCAGTTCCTCCAGTTCGGCGGGTGGTGCGGCGGGTGGTGCAGCGGGTGAGAGCACTTTCACCGTGCCCGACGATGGCATGGGCTTCGAGGGTGGTGTGCGGGTCCTCCAAAGCCTGGGCACCTGGTCGGCGGCTGAGCAACTCACCTACAATATACCCAAGCCGAATCTGATACCCTTCACCGAACCCTATGTGGAGGGTGGCTCCATGCATCCCGCAAGTCGCCTCAAGGCGCTGCAACAGGTGCAGCAGGCTTCATCCGGCGTACGCAAAACCAACCCCTCAAAGTGTGAGTAGCCAGCCCAAGTGAAAACAAGCGAGAGCCGACTGCCAAATACACTGCTCCCCATGGGCAATAGCAGCTGATAAACAGCTAGGATGCTAGGGTGTGGTGAAAAGTTGCATTCATAAGACAGTATATCGAACATTACTTAAAGCCAATATGCCCTAATACCTTTAGTGTCAGAGTATAACTAATTAATATTAGGCTAGACGATTTGAGCGGAGTTCTACTCCTCTCTCCTGACACTTAGTCTGTCTTCCCTGGACAGATAACCAAGGACGATTCCCTGCGAAGTGTAGAATATTTGTATATATGCTTAATATTAAATAAGAACAACAACTAGATTTGATAATAATCCAGTCGGATTCCATTTCTAGTAAGGAAGGGATTTCGGAGAAGAAGAAGCAGCAGTAGCAGTAGTGTTCTAGAAATGATTCTTCTCACTTTTATTCTTCTAAGTCATCGTCTACAGCAGTGACTTTAGGGTGCTTGGAGTCTTTTGTTATGGTTGCTGACTAACTAATGAACAATTCTAAAAACTAATCCCAACTAAATCTCTCTCTCTCTCTCTCTCTCTCTCTTCCTCTATGATCAGCCACCAATAAAGCATTCGAGTGCACCGTGTGCGGCAAAGGACTGGCGCGCAAGGATAAACTAACGATTCACATGCGCATCCACACCGGCGAGAAGCCCTATATTTGTGAAGTATAAACAGCCCTCGAAACTGACACGGCAAATGGCCATCGCTCCATGACATCCATGACTAACTGCTGCTCCCTCCCAATCTCTAATCCCATTGCAGGTGTGCAACAAGGCGTTCGCCCGGCGGGACAAGCTGGTCATCCATATGAACAAGTTCAAGCATGTGACGCCGACAAACATAGCGCCGCTTGGGAAGCGACTCAATAACATGGTCAAGAAGAAGGAGCAACCAGATCCGCCACCAGAGGATAACAAACAGAGTCTGGAGTTGCAGCTTCAACAGCAGGCTGTCCAGGTTGCGGCCCAGAATATCATTGTGCAATCGGCGCAGGGGGCGCCGACAGCGATACCGGGCATCATAATACCGCACCACCAGCAACAGTTGTCGTGGACGTGCGAGTTGTGCGGACGGATGTTCTCGAGCCGGGACGAGTGGTCCATTCATGCCAAGAGTCATCTGGAGGTGAGCAAATGTCGGTTGAGCCCACCGAGGCGAATGGCGAATTGCTATTGACTCAAGCGGATTGCGACTCTAAACTCTGTATCTCTCTCTCTCTCTCTCTCTGTCCGTCTCCTTGGGCCTTTTCTAGTATTGACAACAGGAACGGTTAGTCGTAGAGTCCACAAAAACAGCAGCCGTCATCGCTAAGAGCAACAGCAGCAGCAACAATCGCGGCTATCAAATTGATGCTAACCAAAATCAAATACTCAACAACAGCAACAGCCAGAAGATAATCATACAAAATCAGATGATACTCAATGCCAGCCATCAGCAGCAGCCGCCACAGCAGCTGCAACATGTTGCTGGCGGCAAGAAAGCAGCCAGAAAGCACCACCACCAACAACAACAACAGCAGCAGCAGCAACAGCAACAGACCAGCGCGCCTATGTACAATAATAATAATAGCAGCAACAATAACAACAGCAACAACAGCGGCACTCATCAGGGACACGAAGTAACTAACTATTAACAACAACAACAACAACAACCAACAACAACTACAACAACCAACAACAACAGCACACGCCATCAGCATGCAACAAACAACAGCAAACAACAACAGACAACCAACAACAAAATATTTGTCACTTTCACTCTGAACTGAATTTGTGTGTTTATCAAACCCTTTCAACTCCCCCCTCTTACAACCCCGATTTTTAGGTGTCCGTGCCCGTGTCGCACATCATTGCCAATTCACCGACGGCAGCTAGTTATATGCAGGCACAGCTCAGTGCTGGATTGCATGCGGGCAACATTAATGTTGCTGGCATCGATGCTGCCGGCGGCAGCAACACCATGCCCATTGTCACCTACAATGGCAACCAGTATTGTGTAATCACCCGAGCGCCAGATTCGACGGATGCAATGCAAAAGCCACTGGACTATGGACAGACAGCAACAGCCAACATCATTGTCATGTCGCCAATGCTGCCCCCGCAACAACAGCAGCCGCAGCAGCAGCAGCAGCAGCAATAAGTGCACAATGTTGCAGCTGGATAATGTTGCAACTCATAACTGGCATTTGGCGTTTTGTGGAGAAAGGCCAGGTTGGCCAATTAAGTTGGGCCAACGAAAATTGTGTCGCCTCAGGATGCGTCTGACTACTTTGCAAGCAGCAATAAATACAAATTGTAAATAAAGTTTTTAAAAAACAAAAAAAAAATATATTACTTAATTTAAGAGTACTCGCTTAAGTGTATGTTTAACTGAGATGTATGAGATAAAAGTGAATAGTAGAGAAGTTTTCAAATAGTTTTCAAATTTGCATGAAATGCTTCTACTTGAATTGAATTGAATTGAAATACATCAAATCGAAATCGTTTCTTAAATGATTTGTTTTTAAAAGAAGAGAAAAGAAATGAAAAAAAGTCACCATAACTACGCAATACTTACAAAATAATGTTTATGTGAATGATATACCAAAAAATGTAAACACCATTTAACTATTTAGTCTAAGTCATTTTACATATCCATTACAAATTGACTAAGCAACAACAACAACAACAACAAACAGAAATAATACCCAGCCATAAAACTGAGATATTATTTTTCATGAATTTTCGAAAACACTTTTGAGATCATTTCACTTTAAGTTAGATATGAGCTACAATCTCGATGTGCATGAATGTATTTGTATTTGTTTAAATCAATTGTTTATAATTATGCAAACAGCAATACGATATGTAAGTCTTAAAGAAAAACCAAAACCAAAACGAAAACTAAAACAAAAAAATCGAAAAACAAATATTACAAATACCTAAGTGTGTAAGTAGTTCAGTAGAGTCCGTCAATGATACTCACATTCCAAACAACAACAACAACAACAAGAAAATACTACAGCAACAATGTGAAAATGATTGAAAATATATACATTAAATACAATAAAATTAAACAATTTTAAGTTGGCTTTGTCGAATTGTTTGTGGCAAGCAGGGTTACTAACAGATTGTGGCATAAATATGCACTTGAAATAGAAAAGCTACTAAATTTGTCTAGATACCAAATGATGAAAATGGGAAATAGCTAATTGGAGTTGTCTGTACTGCTTTTTATAGCGAGCAGCCCTTGAAAAATTGGAAGAAAGTTTCATGAAATTGTGCACAACTGTGTAACCAGCTCTGTCTCTAGAAATTATATATATTCTTCATCAGTCTCAAAAGGCGAGTCGATGCAATGCAGCCCTGTTAGGCCCGGTCAATGAGCAAACAAGCCAGCTTTGCTTGCACTGTGGTTGGCCAACTACTGCTTTGATTCGGCATTTGCTTATCACACAATGCTCGCCGGTCAAATTCAACACACTATTTACCTTTACACGCATTTACCTCGGCGCAAACTAATCAAAATAATAATAGTAAACCGACTGAGCAAAAAGCTTCATTTTGCTTGGCATTTCACGCTTAGGAAGTGAATGCTTTAAGATATCAAATACGATCAACTGTTCAATTCATGAAGCCCGGCTCCTATACGTAATGCACAATTTTCATATGCTGATGCCGCCAGACTGCAAACGGATCCTCAGCTCCTTCAGCAACATGGGCAACTGTCACAGCAGCAGCGTCACCCTCAGCAGCAGCATCACCTACAGCAGCAGCGTCACCATCAGCAGCAGCGTCATCATCAGCAGCGGCTTCACCAACAACAACAGCCACAACCTCAGCACCGCCAGCAGCAGCAACAACCTTTGCTGCCTCAACAAGATGCTCCGCAAGTTCCTGAGCAACAGCGGTCAAGCAAAACGCGAGCAGCAGAAACTCCAACAGCAACAGCAATTATGTTTGTGTTTTTTATATTTTTTTTATTTAAATTCCCTTCTTCAAAACAATTTTTTTCATTAAAAAAAGAAGTAACGCTTGTCTCTCCACCTCCTCCTCCTCCTGACATTTGCTCTGATTTTAGTCGTTCGCTATAATTTTGTTCAAAAATAACAAAACGATCTACAATATGATGCAGGAGAGTGAAGAAAAGATGCCGTCGCGCAAGGGTTGCAGCCCAAATGTTCCCACTGCATCAACAATAATTGCCAATGTTTCAAACTGATGGTCGCTTGTTCAGCTCTCTGCCAGTGCATTGGTAAGTCCTGCAAACATAATTGCTGTTGCTGTTACGAGTTGCTGTTGCTGCCGTTACCGCTGCTGTTTTCGCTTTTGCTAGCAGGGGTAGCCGCTGCTGCTGGCACAAAACAATTTTGTTGCATAATGGCCGTGCGTGCCTCCAAGTTGCGGCTGCAGTGCTGCAGCAGCGACACACAGCTCTACATTCCATCGCCGTCGGCATCGTCCAGGCCGCTGATCAACGCATGCAGCTCCACAAAGAATTTGGCCAGCTCCAAATTGCCGGCAGCATAACAATTTTGCAATACTTCGCTGCAGGTGCAGCAGCGTCTCCTCCGATTTGAGCTGCTGTTAAAACTAATAAATAAATAAAATACATAAACAAAAAGAAAAAAAAAATGAAAAAAAAAAATCAAAATAAAGATAAATAAAAAAAAATAATAACATGCGTTACTTACATTCATCATGCACTGGCAGTGAATTGAACACGCAACCATCGATTTGAAGCACCAACAATTATTTTTGACGCAGTGCGAACGGTTGAACTGCAACCTTGGGCGTCCGGCTGTTTTCTTCAGTCTCCTGCATAATATTGAAGATCGTTTCAGCAACAGGATGATTTCTCGCAGTCGCCCTCTGCGAACGAAGAGGAAGACATGAATGGTAATTCCTCGTTGTTCTTTTTGCAGATCGCCAATCCCCGATGCATTTCAATTTGGAACCGGACACAGGCAATGCCTGCAGTTCATTCCTCTCCAGCGTTGCCCCAATGCTCACAATCAACGCATTCACCCGTTGTCCCAGCTCCTTGTCGATTAACGTGTGACGAGAGGGAGAATTGCAGCTGGGGCAGATCGAGCGATGCTGGCAAAGTTGAGCAGCAGCAGGCAATAGACGACCTCTTCACTTCGGCGGCATCTAGCGTCTGCTCGCTGAGCTTTTGGGGCAGCAATGCTCGCTGCGCTCGGCGCTGTTGTCCAGGCATCGTCCAGGACGCTCATCAACGCATGCAGCTCCGCAAAGAATTTGGCCAGCTCCAAATTGCCAGCAGCATAATTTGGCGACATTTTTGTGCCGAGCTGTGCAATACTTCGCTGCAGGTGCCGCAGCGACTCCTCCGATTTGAGCTGCTGTTTAAATAAATAAATAAATACATAAATAAAAAGAAAAATAAATAAATACAAAAAAAAAAAATAAAACATAAAAAAACAATAAAAATAAAACATAAAAAAAACAATAAAAATAAAACAAAATAAAAAAAATAAACAAGCGTTACTTACTTACATTCAGCAATCGTCCGATATCCTAGCAGTAGCATAATGGCAGTGTGTGCCTCCAAGTCCATCGATTTGAGCTTAAACCGCTTGTGAATTATAACTTTATTCGAACCTTATTCGAGTAGTGCGAGTTTCGATATGCGAGTTGTGTTTCGATAACGAAACTAGTTGTTGTGGCGGGGCCGATTATATCGATAGTTGGGGCTGCCCATAGAGTCGCAAGGTTGGTAGCCTCAGGTTCGAACTTCAAAAAAAAAAAGAGAGAGAGAGAGTTCGCGGGCTCAAAAGAGAAGAGACAGAAGGGGATAAAAAGGAGGATGATCGAGGTTTTTTGGAGGTCGAAGGAATGTCACGGAGGCAGTCAGCAAGAAGCGAAAGAAAGAAAAGGCAGCGAACAGTGGCGGTCACGTGTAGTTTTTTTTTTGAGAGTTTATTTTTTTTTAAGAAAAGACATAAATGTGCCGATTCACCAATAAAAGAATCTAAATGTGCCACATCTAGTTAAAGACCACCCACCCAACAACTAGACGGCAGCAGACACCACAACGTTAAAAGAGCCTATGAAGCAGCTTTTTTTTTATTTAATTATTTTTTTTGTTCTTGTTAATTTTTGGCTTAGAAATCGTAATTTAATATTTATAATGTTTCCAGGCTAGTTAGTTAATTAGATTTACTTCAATATTTCTACATTTAAGCCGAACTAAACCATTGAATGTTGGCATTAAGAAACCTGAATTAAACATGAATAAGGCTTGTTAAAACGAAAACTTAAGTCTCGTAATTGGAGGGGAGGGAACCCAAAAGGAAGTTAGGATAAAAGTGTGATCTTGCAGAAGTAAAATGGTGGGGCCCACGACAGATGATTACACCCCACAGGAAGGGGGGAGCACTACGGCGGGAACAGCAAGGCCGCCGTTGGAATGTCGGAGCTAAAGTTTTTTTTTGTGTTTTGAATTACTGTCCGTTAAAACAGATGTTATTAGTGATGTGTAGATTTGTGTAGTGTCCTGGTATTGTACGTCGGCGGGAATGGGCAGACCCATCCCTAACTGAGCACTAGATGGCCGGAGATATGTAAATATGGACATATATTCGATTCGATCTAACGATCTATTTGTCAGCTAATTTCAGGTTATTTCGTAGTCGAGCTCACTCGTTGTTGTTGTTAATTGATTTGAGTTGGTTTCAAGAGCCGACTGCTGATGCGGATGCGGATGCAGCCCTGTTAGGCCCGGTCAATGAGCAAACAAGCCAGCTTTGCTTGAACTGTGGTTGGTCAACTATTGCTTTGATTCGGCATTTGCTTATCACACACTGCTCGCCGGTCAAATTCAACACACTATTTACCTTTACACGCATTTACCTCGGCGCAAACTAATCAAAATAATAATAGTAAACCGACTGAGCAATAAGCTTCATTTTGCTTGGCATTTCACGCTTAGGAAGTGAAAGCTTTAAGATATCAAATACGATCAACTGTTCAATTCATGAAGCCCGGCTCCTATACGCAATGCACAATTTTCATATGCTGATGCCGCCAGACTGCAAACGGATCCTCAGCTTCTTCAGCAACTTGGGCAATGGTCACAGCAGCAGCGTCACCCTCAGCAGCAACATGCCCTTCAGCAGCAGCTTCACTAACAACAACAGCCACAACCTTAGCACCGCCTGGAGCCGCAACAGCGACAACAACAACCTTTGCCGCCTCAACGAGA
This sequence comes from Drosophila sordidapex, assembly GCA_035043295.1. Taxonomy (NCBI): domain Eukaryota; kingdom Metazoa; phylum Arthropoda; class Insecta; order Diptera; family Drosophilidae; genus Drosophila; species Drosophila sordidapex. Next base: position 107,503 of record JAWNNA010000717.1, on the reverse strand, counting down.
TGCTCCGCAAGTTCCTGAGCAACAGCAGTCAAGCAAAACGTGAGGACATAAAGTTCGCCAGATGGTTAGGCAGCGAGAGAACGCTCAGCATCAGCAGAAATACTCGCAGCAACGCCAGCAGCAGCAACTCCAACAGCAACAGCAACTATTTATGTTTTTTTTTATATTTTGTTTATTTAAATTCCCTTCTTCAAAACAATAGTTTATAACCTTTCAATAGGTTGATCATAATTAAATTAAATTGCTACATTATAACAAAAAAAAAAAGTATCGCTTGTCTCTCCGCCTCCTGCGTTTCCTCCAATTCCATTCACGAGTGAACGTTTTCCCTTTGCAGCAAATTGAGGCACGCCACGAGCTGGATGACAGCAGAGAGGATGTGAGAGAGCGTCAGCAGTGCTGCTTGCAGCTCATTTTCAAGCTTATCACGCATGTGGTGCACCTGTCAGAGAGCAATGCGAGTAGCTTGCGCCCAATCGTGCCTGTATGTTCTAATCTGCAACTGGATGGAATCGGATTGATACGGCGTGGATACCACCGACTTGTAATCCTTGCTGCTGCAACGTGGTAAGCAAGTTGGTGTCGCCACGCTGATCGCACACGATCCTCCCACGGCCAACATCTTCAAATTGGACAACAGCGCCGAGCGCAGCGAGACGAAGCCCGTCCAAGTGACGGCCATACTTAAATTGCTGCTCTTCCTGCTTCCGAAAGCTAAGAGTCACATCCTATTCAAATTATCGGACGCTTTTTTCGATAAGATGCCGCACCGCTTGCACCGCTTTCTTCATCGATGCGTTTGCACTGAGAGAAACGAATATACATATTATATATATGGGTAAGTATAAATCTGAATTGATTTTTGGCTTCGAATCTGGCTTACATTGTCCTTGCTGAGCGCTTCCAGTTTAGAGAGCTCCTCGCTTGTGGGACTGAGATTGCTGCGTGTGCGATCAGCTTGGTGACACCCGACTGCTTACCACGTTGCAGCAGCGAGGATAACAAATCGATGGCATCCACGCCGAAGAAATCCCATTCCATCCAGTTGCAGATTATAACATACAGGCACGATTGGGCGCAAGCTACTCGCATTGCTCCCCGACAGGTGCACCACAAGCGCGATAAGCTTGAAAATTAGATGCAAGCAGCACTGCTGACGCTCTCTCACTTCCTCACTGGCGTCATCCGTCGCGTGCCTCAATTTGCTGCAAAGGGAAAACGTTCTTTCGTGAATGGAATTGGAGGAAACGCAGGAGCAGGAGGAGGAGGAGGAGGAGGAAACGCAGGAGCAGGAGGAGGAGGAGGAGGAGGAGGAGGAGGAGGAGGAGGAGGAGGAGGAGGAGGAGGAGGAAACGCAGGATGAAACGGAGGAGGAGGAACCGGAGGAGGAACCGGAGGAGGAAACGCAGGAGGAGGAAACGGAGGAGGAGGAGGAAACGGAGGAGGAGGAGGAAACGGAGGAGGAGGAGGAAACGGAGGAGGAAACGGAGGAGGAGGAAACGGAGGAGGAAACGGAGGAGGAAACGGAGGGGGAGGAAACGGAGGGGGAGGAAACGGAGGAGGAGGAAACGGAGGAGGAGGAAACGCAGGAGGAGGAGGAGGAGGAAACGCAGGAGGAGGAGGAGGAAACGCAGGAGGAGGAGGAGGAAACGCAGGAGGAGGAGACACAAGCGTTACTTACATTCAGCAATTGTCCGATATCCTAGCAGTAGTGACCACAGCTGAACATGGCAGGCTGCAGTCCCGCATGGCACAAAACAATATTGTTGCATAATGGCGGTGCGTGCCTCCAAGTTGCGGCTGCAGGGCTGCAGTGCTGCAGCAGCGACACGCAGCCCCACATTGCATCGCCGTCGGCATCGTCCAGGCCGCTCATCAACGCATGCAGCTCCACAAAGAATTGGGCCAGCTCCAAATTGCCGGCAGCATAACAATACTTCGCTGCAGGTGCAGCAGCGTCTCCTCCGAATTGAGCTGTTGATAAGATTAAACTTTTTTTAATAAAATTAATAAAAAAAAATAAAATAAATATTAAAAAAATATTTTAAAAAATTAAAAAAAATCAAAAAATTCAAACAAAATAAAAAAATAAAAATAAAAAAAAAATAAAAATAAAAAAAAATTTAAAAAAATAAAATAAATAAAAAAATTAAAACAAAATAAAAAAATATTAAAAAATAAAATGAAAAAAAGAGAGAAAAGCGTCACTTACATTCAGCAATTGTCCGATATCCTGGAAGTAACACAATGGCGGTGCGTGCCTCCAAGTCTATCGATTTGAGCTTAAACCGCTTGTGAATTATAACTTTATTGGAACCTTATTCGAGTAATGCGAGTTTCGATTTGCGAGTTGTGTTTCGATAACGAAACTAGTTGTTGTGGCGGGGCCGATTATATCGATAGTTGGGGCTGCCCACAGAGTCGAAAGGTTGGTAGCCTCAGGTTCGAAATTCAAAAAAAAGAGAGAGAGAGAGTTCGCGAGCTCAAAAGCTCAAATGAGAAGAGAAAGAAGGGGATAAAAAGAAAAAATGATCGAGGTTTTTTGGAGGTCGAAATGTCACGGAGGCAGTCAGCAAGAAGCGAAAGAAAGAAAAGGCAGCGAACAGTGGCGATCACGTGTAGTTATTTTTTGAGAGTTTAGTTTTTTTTTTTAAAAAAAGACATAAAAGTGACGGTTTATAAATAAAAGATCATAAAAGTGCCGATTCACCAATAAAAGAATTTAATTTAATTACATTTACTTCAATATTTCTATATTTAAGCCGAACTAAACCATTGAATGTTGGCATTAAGAAACCTGAATTAAGCATGAATAAGGCTTGTTAAAATGAAAACTTAAGTCTCGTAATTGGAGGGGATGGAACCCAAAAGGAGGTTAGGATAAATATGTGATCTTGCAGAAGTAAAAGGGTGGGGCCCACAACAGATGATTAAACACCATAGGAAGGGCGGGAGTACTACGGCGGGAACAGCAAGGCCGCCGTTGGAATGTCGGAGCTAAAGTTTTTTTTTGTGTTTTGAATTACTGTCCGTTAAAACAGATGTTATTAGTGATGTGTAGATTTGTGTAGAGTCCTGGTATTGTACGTCGGCGGGAATGGGCAGACCCATCCCTAACTGAGCACTGGCTGGCCGGAGCTGCCCCATGTAGACAAACCGACGCGTGACATACAGTTGAACAGTTGATCGTGTTTTATATCTGAAAGCTTTCATTTCCTGAGCGTGAAATGCCAAGCTAAATGAAGCTTATTGGTCGGTGTTGAGAATATCAATATAACATTGTCGATGTTAATAACTGGGATATCGATAATGCGATCGATACCCCAACTAGATGTAAGCATACATTGAATAAATCTTTCTTCTTCATTAAACCCAACAGTCGGTCTATTATTATTATTCTGATTAGCGAGCATTGTGTGATAAGCAAATGCCGAATCAAAGCAGTAGTTGGCCAACCACAGTTCAAGCAAAGCTGGCTTGTTTGCTCATTGACCGGGCCTAACAGGGCTGCATTAAAATCAATTAACAACAACAACGAGAGAGCTCGACTACGAAATAACCTGAAACTATAGCTGACAAATTTGTTAGATCGAATCGAATATATGTACATATTTACATATTGGAAAAACGACTACTTTTTATCTGTGTTACCTACTACAAGTTTAGCTGCTGGATGCAGGGAATATTCTAGTCGAGCTTTTTTGACTATATAATTTCAACTTCTTTTTTTTTTAAATTTTTCATTACATAATTTTGACATTAAATTAGCTTCTTTATTGCACGAAAGTTGACAGCGCCGCTAATCACAACTCATTGTTAATGATTTCTGAAGAGCTTCCTTAGCTCATATGAAAAACGAACTATTTAAAAACCGGAAGTTCCACATCAGAAATTCGATTTTTTTCCACAAATGTAGCTAAGTCATCAAGTTTGTTGCGCCACTTATCATTCAATCATTTTTAGTTGCGCTTAGCAGCCAACTGCTGACATACAGAAACTTATTGTCAGTTAGCAGCAATGCCAAATCTAACACATTACTCCCATTTTTAGCAGACAATAATTGGCAGCTGTTCTCGGCCAAAAGAAAACCAAACAGAACTGCGCCACTTTAAGAGTCGACGTTTTTTTTTGGCTTAATTGTGAAGACAAGTTGGCGTTTCGCAGACTTCAAATTAAAAGCGTAAACATTTTGGTCAACGAAAAACAACTTTTCGTTTGTATTTTTTTTTTTTTGAATGAAAAATGCGGCAAGTTGACCTTAAACGGAAACTCGTCGTTGCAGTCGCCGTCGCACACTTAGAAAAAATCGACCCGACGGCTAAAATCGAATATAAGAGACTTAATTGTTTTAGAATTTTAGAAAGAATTTTTAACTTTTCAGAAGAAGCTTTCTTAAAATTACAAAATATTTCTAAAATAAAAAAACGCCACATTTTTGAGGTTGTGGATTGACTGCAAGCATTTCCAATTTTTAGGAAATTTTATTTTTATATATAGAAATGTTTTCTAACCAAATGAAAAACTTGATAGTTTTTTTCCGAGTGCAGTTGGCAGCGCAGTCGCTAATAAATTGAATTGACTTGAAATGTGTGTTCGTCGTTGTTGCTTTTTGATTTTGATGTTGTTTTTGCAAGAATTGCAAATTAGTTGAGCCGAGCAGCAACGCCAGCATCGCCGTCAAGTTGAACGCCTACGGCCCGAACTGAACTGAGTCGAGGGAGCCAAACTTGGGTTCTGTTTACAACACTTTTCAGTTGGCATTTGTGGTTCATAGCGTTCGCAGGCAGCTCGGCAACATGATCAATGGCAAATTTTATACGGGGCTGCCGCCCAAAATGGTGGAACGTCAATGCGGCAACGGGCGCAATCGTCAAGAGTCGCATTTCTTCTGGCCCGACGACACCCGAGTCGACAGCGCCTTGGAGACCCGCGTGAAGCGGAGGAACAGCCTGCAGCTGGAGACGGAGCGACCACGTGTGGGGCAAGTGCAGCGTGTGAACTCGTTTCAGGCTGATGTCTCAACGCCCGATGTGGATACACGTCAAATGTTCCACAAGGAATTCGCCAAGTCCTCCATTCAATTCTACGATAATCTGCAGCCCAGCCAGGGCAGCAGCAGCAGCAGCAACAATCGCTCCCGTTTGCCGAGCCACAGGCGACGCGAAGTGACGCCCAAGTTGACAGATGTTTACACCGTGCCACGTCCACTGCCGCCCATCAAAGATGTCGATGAGATCGATCCGAGTGCGGCGAAACGAAAACAAGCCTACAGCTCCACAATACAATTCTATGATTACGTCAACAGCAATGAAGGCAAACCAACGCAGAACAACACCAGACGACCCAAAATGGACATGAACAACAAACGTGAAATGGAGCTCAACTCCAAGAACAGTCCCAAGTTGCAGGTGAAGCACAATGTGCGTCACTTGAGCGTGGAACGTGAGCAACAGTTGCCGCCGCTGGTCACCAAGAAGCCCCTCAACGATGGCCAGAAATGGCAACGGGAGCAATACGAACCCATCAGACGAGCTGTGCCCAAGAAAATACTCAAGCAGCCACTGATTGAGGATGTGGATGATGTCCACGTGGATTATGTGGAGAACGGCATGCGTGTGTTGCGAGTGCGGAGTCCAAAGCATGTCACCTACAACGAGGAGGCAGCCGAGTATGCCTACTATGAGCCAGACGAGCGCCAATCGAGCCAGTTGCAACCAAATATGCGCACAGGAAGTGCCCAACAGCAACAACACCAACACCAACAACAGCAACAGACAGCACCATATGAGGAAACTGGTCGCAATATAAAATCATTAAATAACTACAATAAAAAAACTCACAATAATTATAGCGAATACAGCAACAACAACAACCACAACAACAACAACAATAATAGCAACGGGGCCACACGGAAAGTCTTGCCAAAAATGTTGCCGGAGACAACGATGAGAACAATGAGAGCTCAGCACAATTTTGATGACACACGAGCAACATCAACAACGACAGCAGCAATTGTTGACGCTGCTGGTGCGGAGGCGGCGTCGCTTTCGTCTCTTTCTGACCCACGCAAACACCTGCGCAGCAGTCTCTGCTTCAACGGCGACGCTTTGGTTGTCGATGTGGGTGCCGCTGCTCCGCAGTCGACGTCGTCACTGGCGCGTCGCAGCTCGGCCGGGCAGCGCGTCAGCGTCGGCTTGCCAGACTGAGACAGCAACAAAAACACACACAACGTACACTCGCCGAAAAAGTGTGGTGCTAAATTCAAGTGCAAACTGAAGACAATTTGTAAAGTTTTCTACTTCAAATTTCCAGATCAAATCGGTTATATATATTCATAAATAATGATGCATTATTTGCATTTCAAAATGAACAAATGAAAGCACAAAAAATGGTTGAATTCAATCCAAAATCCTAATTTTCAGAATTTCCTTAAATTTCATGCATAAATCGACTTTAAACCTTCTTAAATATATATGCATAATTCATGATTTTAAATCGGTCCGAAGGAAGAAATAATAAGTTGAAGAACTTTAATTCGTGATTCAAGCTGAATTAGCTTTCTTTTGAGCCGATATTAATTGATTTAAGAACTAACACGCCCAAGTACTTAAATTAAGAATCTTACTTCATTATCAATATCTTGCTAACTTAACACAATTTCTATCACTGTAAATAATTAAAAAAGAAACGTTACTTCAAATAATTCAGTTATTTATTTAAGAGAGATCTTAACAAGCAACGGTTTTAAAGTGATAACAATTGAACTCAAAGTATTCCAAAATAGTTGGACCAATGATAAGATCGGGCTTACAAAAAAAATCGTACTTTTATCAAGATTCTTCGCTATGCTCTTGAGAACAATTCGCTCTACTTTTTCTCTGAGTGCACATTGCGATATTTGATATTTGTGTTTAATGAATGCAATCCATTGAGTTGCCGTCGTGTGGAGTTAATTGAATGCATCAGCTGCTGCTGCTGCTGCTGCTGCTAATGCGACGTCGACTGCGACGGCTACTGCGACGCCGGCAGCGACTACTTAAGAGCTTCGTCGATTATCTGACTTCACCCACATTAAAATTGCGAAAATAAGAAGAAAAAAGCACCGCCAACTTAGCGGAATAAATATTATTCATAGTGCTAATGATCTTGCCCAATTTAATTGCTATATACTATTGTTGTTCAGATGCCGGTTGTTATGCAATCTTATTGGGCATTCGAAATGTATTAATTTAGTCATTTAAGTGAGCGAAAAGAAAAAGATTAATAAAAATGCTAATCAAACACTGTGGCTACACCATAACATGTGTTTCAACTTATTCATTGGGTAGCTATTTCAAGTCAATTAGCTTGTTTGCCAATCAATCTCTTAAGCTATAATAACGTATCTATATCTATGGACAAAACTGTTCCGGTTTACGATTTCGCTTCATTTCGGTGATGGTTTCTTGGCACAAGCACAAAAATAATTTGCTCAACCAACTATAAATGTCAGAGATAAATATGATATATAAATCCAAGCTAACAAATTATAAGTCGTATTCCAATTTAAATGAGTTCCATGAAAATATTAGGAGTTTGAAAATATAATTGTAAGGCAGCTGTGCTCAAGAGTTCGACGTGGATATACCCTGTACTAACTATTGTACACATATATTTATTTGTATATTTTTGTTAAGATATTGCCTTATTGATTCGGCTGTTGGTGATGATTCAGAATGTATATGTGTGGCCAAGTTATATAGATAATAAAATAATAATTAGATAAGGACGGATTAATATTTAATACATTTTGAACAATGATTCTGATGTTGTTGTTAAGGGGAAACTTTAGTTTAGTGACTCTTAAATTATGAACAAATGAAAGAACGGTTTATATATATTCATGATATGAAATGATAAAATTGAATGTTTCTGATAAATAACATTAGTATTCTAGAAGATTAGATATATAGCTGAATATCTTATCTAAAACTTAATTAATCTTTATTTTATCAACTGAGGCAATCTCTAATTAGCTGAGTTTTGGAATGTACATATATTAAGATCGGAGATTTAATTCCATGTATATCTCCAGCGAAGATGGAATTTAAATATCTAACCAAGAACTGTTTTAGCTTATTTAAATATTGGCTTTGAATTCTATCAACCTTGGTATATAAATATTTATGCTACGATAAGGATATTATTTTTGAAATAATTTGAAAAACTTTTTCAAAGAAGACTTTTGAAAAATGTCATCCAATTGCAACTCAAAAAGTTGTGAAATATATTTGTAGGAAAAGTGTGAAAAATTACTTAAAATTTACAAGTTAAGTTAAGTTAGTTTATTGTTATGTCGACACACATACATGTTACGGCTCCAAAAGATTACTTTGATGCACGCAAATACGCTTTCACAGAGATTTGGCTGGGAAATTAAAGGCTTGGGATTGTAGAATTTGGTTTTCTTTTGGTGGTTGCAAATTTACAAATTTGATAATAAAAACCGACTAACAATAAATAAATTGCCAGCTAAATAATAAAATTAATTTTAATGCTTAATTGGTAAATTTATGGCTGAAATTAAAAGGCACCTTAATTTGAGATGCCAAAGGCAGTCAGGGATTGCCAGAGGTGGGCATTAAAAGCAAAAAAGCCTTTCACCTGAACATTTTCATTTTCATTTTCATTTCACCAACAACCGTTGACTCAATTTGTGGTGTTGAAAACGGAACTGAAACCAGCTCAGAGCCAGGCTCAAGCTCTGGCTCAGCTGAGAGAGTTGATGTTGCACTAGGAAAACAGAAATTATGAAAAGTTGTTTTTACAATTGTCACGCGCCTTGAACTTCAACTTGACCTTGCCTGGCAAATTGGTTGGGGAAATGTTGAATCAAGCCAACTGCCACTCAATCGCTGAAAATTGGATAATTGTGCTTGCAACAGCAAATGCAACAATCAAGTTGCCATTAAGCTGCATCCATTTAATTAGGGGCATACGCCTAAGTGTTTAAAACAACATCAAAAAGATGAAAAGCAAACTAGCAGGATAAGCGGATAAAGGAAAAGAGTTTCAAATGGCGCTAGATGAAATGTTACGCAATTGTACATTGGTTGGCCAGTCAATTGAATTTTCAATTCCAATTTTCAACTTCCACCTACCACGACGCCAAACACGACAAGTCAAGACAAGGCAGGACTTCCGCATTGTGCATTGTTGCGTTGTGCCTGCTGCCTGTTGCCTGTTGCATCCTGTCCATGCTAGAAAGTAGTCCAACCAAAAGGCCAAGACGTGTAACGCCACAATTTCCCGGCAACAGTTGAACCTGAACTTCAGGCCAAACAAAAAAAGAAAAAAAAGTGCAAGTGGAAACAGCTAGTTTTATATTGAGTAACACGCAGCGTTGGTAGCAGCAACATCTTCAAACCAGTTAACGACAGCCAAACAGCCAAACAGCCAAACAGCCAAGAGATCTAACAGCTGGATAAAGACTGCCTCTGGCTCTGCCTCTGCCTCTGCCTCTGTCTTTGTTTGTTTTGGCCCAGCTAATAAGACACGTTTGTAAACAGTGAGAAAACAATAAGTACACAGACAGAAAAAAATGTGCATTATTCAATATGTTGCAAATCTCAACTTAAGAATGGAGTATCTTGAATTAATTGCAGAATTTTTCAGTTTTATTTTATATTTTCAATAATTACTTAATAATAATAATATTAGCGGGGCCAAACTGTTGCCCTATTAGCGATCTGAAAACAAGTAAATGAGTTCTTAATTTAAGTATATTTATAAGTAAAACCAGTAACTCATTTGAAGTGAAACTCAAGCGAGTTTAAGTTAAGTTAATTAGATGTTGATTAACAATGAGACAAACAGAATAATTTATTCGGGAAGTGAACATATTAAATGAATTGCACAATCAATTTGTTTAGTTATAGAAGTTATAAAAATATATAATAATATGACACAGACCGAAAAATGTACAATCTATAAATAATTATTTGCATTTGAATGCATTTGTTGGTCTTGTACAAATTGTAAAAACTAAAAACAATCCGCAAATAAGCAAATGATAACCATGGGAAAGAATAGAGTCAGAATACTTACAGGTCTATTGACAGGACACTATAGACTGAGAAGTCACCTAACCAAATTAGGTATTTACAGCCGCAACGTATGCAGGTTTTGCGGACACGAGGAGGAATCCTCGACGCACATCCTAACAGAATGCGTCGCCTTAGCCAGGAAAAGATGCAGCATCCTAGGGCAGCATATCATGAGGCCCAAGGACACAGAAACCCTCAACCCAACAAAGATTCTAGCATTCGTGCAGGAGTTGGGATTGATGGTAGAGCTGCAGGCTCAGTAAGGGGGCATAATAGACCTTATACGACGCAGTGCTAACTATCCCCAATTATAATAATAATAAAAAACAAACCGACGGGAAATCGTAAGATATTTGCATTAATTACTTTAATATTAGCAGTGCTTGAGTGAATTTATGAAAACAGTTAAATGAATTCTTGATCGAAGTACATTTAAGCTCAAGTCAAGAATTCATTTGCTATTCCTAGTTATTTATTATTTACTTGAAGCACGCTGCAATCTTAAAAGAATGTCGTTTGTCTTGTCTGTCTCTCTCTCTCTCTCTTTACTAATGGCCAAGCAAATTTAAGTTGAATCAATAACAGATTAACTTATTTTAAGCTTAAATACACTTTAATCTTCGCAGACAATCATTTTGCGATTAGAGTGTGAATTACTTAATTGCTTCTCTCGCTCTGCACTCACACAAAAAACTAGATAAATGGTAATGTTTACAGTTATTACACGGCCATAAAAAACATTTTATTTATGCCTTGTGCTCCATTTCCTACTGCCAAATGCAAATGATGCCACTGCTGCTGCTGCTGTTGTTGCTGACAATTGCAGCATCAGCAATAGTTTCGGATGGAGCCAGTTGAGGGGCAGCTTCGCAGATTTGAATCGCTTGCGCTCGTCTTGTTGGCCACAGTTGTCGTCTTGTGGCAGCTTGCAAAACATGTTGTTGCGCCAGCGTTTTGCTTTCTGCCCCGTTAAACTAGGAAGGAAGTTGGCATAAAACCGTTGCGTCCATTGCTTCAACTTTCAGTTTCGTGAAGGCCACGCGGCTGCTCAAGACGTGCAGCACCAGACTTAACAGTATTTTCAATCCCAAACCCAAAAAACAAATATCAACTAAATCTCGGCGAGTGAAGTTTAAGTGTTAGCTCCAAAACCAAACTCCACACAAAATGCGTCTGTGCTGGAATGTAAGGAAAATTCATTTATATATCTATCACTTGAGTTGTTGTTGAGGATTTCAATTGATATATCTATCGGCAAGCCGTAGATAAACTATTTCAATGGACTTGAGTTCAGTGCTTTTAAGATTATTTGAAAATTACCATGAAATAAAAATTGAAATTTCATTCAATAGTTTGTATGGCAGCCATCTAAGATAGTGCTTAAAATGTCCATAAGTTATAATTATAAACTTGTGAGTTTGATGTCCTTTAAAAATCTTCACAGTCCACGAAATTAATTTCGGACTGACGAGAAGCATTTGAAGTTCGACAAAATCTGGCTCAAATTTTTTCTCAGCCCATTTGTAACAAGTGAATTTGGTCAAATTATTTTGGTTGGCAAACAAAAATTTAAAAAATTTATTAATTTATATATATATATATATTATAATTTTCCTGGATTGGCTTCCAGTTTTTAGGGATTGCAATGTACTAAAAATTATTTTTCATATCTATTGCATATGTATTTATAGATATTGACTGCAGTGCTGCTGCTGAGTTCGTTTACGTACGGCATGCGATCGCCTCGATCCTTCTATAGTCGGAATTACTACAACTCGGCGGGGCCACCTGGACCCGTGCGTCTGCTGACTGCGCCTCATGGACCGCCCAGTTATCGCTGGGATCTGCAGACCAATGAGAGCAAGCGACGCGATGTGAAAAAGAAGAGTCTGAAGAAAACGCACTACAGGCCATACACATCGGTCAGTCAACGGAAGACTCCCCTTGAATCCGACTACCTTAAACTAAGTAAATCATGTTTTAATCATACTTTTTTCAGGAGGAGGATGACTATTCCAGCGAGCGCTATTCGGGCGAATATTCTGGTGAGGCGGCACAGGATAGTCGCGAGTATACGATTGGCACCCAGATCCGCGTCCAACATCCCATAACGGTGCCCAAGAAACACAACTCTGGTTCGTCGTACAACAAGCAGCACAAATATGCTGCTGTTGCACCCTACAAGGGCAGCGGGCATTCAGGTTTCGCCTCGGATATCCACTCTGTGGAGGAGCAGCCACCAGCCAAGCGCTCCAAGTGGGTGCAGGCCCATTATGAGTCCGATGGAGATCCGTTCCATTTGGTGCCACCGCCCAAGTCGACAGCTGCTTCACACGATTACCGGGTGTTCGAGACGGATCACGATGACTATGAGGTGCCACAGGTGCGGCCAAAGAATCATGATCGCTACAAGAGTGTGGCGTCCAAGAAACAGGTTGAGGCTTTCCTCGAGGATCAGCAGAAGCTGCTCGACGAGGCCATCAAGCTGCAGCTGCTCAACAATCCTAAGCTACAAAAATATCTCAAATCCAATTCGCATGAGCAGCGACCTGATCTGGATCTCGAGGACTTTGAGACATTTCCGCCCAACTTCTCGGGACCGGGTCCGTTGCACAACCACAACAACAATTTCAGTGGGGAGCGTTCCCCGTTGCATTCAATTAAAGGCAGTCGACCGCACAGACGTCCACCCGGCGTGGAACTGAAACGTGCCCCAAAATCCAAACATATTCTCAAACCGAAGCGAAAGTATAGATCTGCTCTGGTTATCAATGTTTGAGATTGTGAAAATGAGTACCCGATGGAGTTAGTCTTAGATTCTTTACTAATTTAAATATGTATTTTATTGTGTGTATAGACTTTTATTATAGTTCTGTAAATATAGTGAGCCTTTGACTTTATATTTAATCCAGCTGGTTTTTTCTTATGTAACTTGCAAATTGAATTTAAAGGTGAAGAAAAGATTACTTTCTTTTTAAATGTGTTTCTCGATTTAGTTGTCGGCATATGATTTATTATTTATTTTCCTTGCTCCAGCTCAATTATTATACCCTGAACACATTAATTCTTAAGTGAGTTAGTATCAATGCAAAAAACGTCGCCATTTTTTATTTTTTTTATTTCTCTAATCTGTGATTTCAAAATTTTTGCTCCCTTAAATGGCTTTCATTTTTAAAAGGTTGTCTTTGTGGTTGTTGTCTTGGCTATTTAGTGGCAGCGCTATATTTCAAAGCGCCATCTATTGCCCCGGCTGTCTGCACTGCTGCTCGGCTAATGGCTTGCCCGCGCTAGATGGCGCTAGTTAAACTCATATGTATGTATACTATGTGTATGTATATGAAATGAAAATGTGGAAAAATTACCCCGATTTTCAATGATTTTCTGTAATTCACACAATTTGGATAATACACTTTTATTAACGCTTAAATTTAGAGTTTCCATATTTATATGGGTTCAACACACCCAAAAATCCGCTTTTTGTTTATTAAAAAACACCCACACAAAAAATATGACTTTATAAATCTTACGAGTTTAATGATTCAAGTCGAAAAGATAACCTTATGCGAAAACCGGACACCTGTTGTCAATGCGGACTACTCAATCACCCAAGATTATCCCAAAGTGGCCGTAACAAATTCTTTTGGCTTTTACCTCTTTCGCAAATTGTGTTCGAAAATCGACAGTTGAGCAAGCGATTATTGTATTGCCACAACATCGACAGCAAAAAGGTGGCTGCAAAAAAGCAAAACAAAGCATAATTGATTTTCTTAATTGACTTAACAATTTCAACAGAAATATACTCGAAGTTTTAGCAGACTTCGATTCGCAGCGACAACAACAAAACTGACCTTGAAAGCAAATCCAAATCCAAGCCCAACAGTCGAGAGCCGAGAGTCGACAGTCGAGAGTCGAGAGCCAAAGAATGCCCGCGAACAGAAAAGAAAAGTAAGCTTGGGGCTGCACTCAACGCCCGTTGAGCTTGGGCAACAAGCGGGCCACAAGGGAAACCGATGAGGCGTGTAATTGAGTAAATAGCTCAAAATCTTGGCGCATAATTAACGAATTACAATAACTGAACAACTGAAGCCTGTCTAATCGTATGGCAAATAAAGTTGCAATTGGCATGCAATTATCTGAGTTAGTTGCTTATTATAAGAACTCATATTTAATGAGCGGATCGATGTGGAAAGGTATTCATACATATCTAAATAAATTCAATTGTTATTATTGGTCAGCTTTTTAGATTTATAATGCAGTTGTAGACTCCGTTCAGTAAGCGTATTTCATCTGAGGCGTGCCTAAGAACTGCAAGGTTCTACATGGTGTACATTGTGTACATATATTTACATCATAATTTGAATCCATTGAATCATACAGTTGCGGTTTATAAAATGCTAATTCTCAATATTTTTACAGATCCTTTCATATTCCCTTCTCTTCTTTGAACCATTTTATTACTCTATAGATTTTCTCACAGCTTTTTCATAGTTCATACATTCAGTTCTTGGCTATTTCAGATTAAAAATAGTTTGACTACCATTCCAATTTTAATAATTTTATAACTTCAATTTATAATCTGATAATTTATTTTTATAGGTATTCCAGTATTTATTTTATTATTTTTTTTACTACATTTGAATACATGCATATGTATGCACTCATATACTTCTGACTGCAGCTGTATTTGTTCCTAAGCATTAACATATGAATATGGTCTATCATTAAATAGACTAAGCCCAACTGAATCGAAGACTAATTGGTGACTTAATCATGTGGATAAGAACCTGTAATCAAATGTGGATAGGAAAAGGATTGGCCTGGTATAATGTCCACATATTTGTAGCTATGAATTCAAAGTGGGTATGGCTCAGTTTACATATCGTACGTGGTATTATATATCTAAATATAGACTCAAGTCCACATGCCCACCGATAGTTGGATAGATAGATTGCCGGTTCTTGGGGAGGGACTGAGGGAGGTACTTGATTTCATTTTCAATTGGAATTCAGTGTATTTTTCCTATACATTTTTTTGCTTTTGCACAATTTGCACATATTGAAACTCGTTTTGAAGTCTTTCCTTGTTTGTTGCATAGAATCGAACCGAGCCACAGCCCAAAAACTTGTTTCACATTGTGTCGCTGATACACACACATATATATATATAAATATATATATACAATGAAAGTCGGTTGTGTAATGTCCATGGGGGCGTTTACCGGGCAAGGTGTTGGAGATAAATCCGTTTAAAATTAAATTACATGCAAACGCCACACGCCCAAGAAAAAAAACTCGTTATTAAATAAAGAAAATTGAGAATTCAAATAAAAATAATTAGTGCTGGCGGCTCGTCAGAATATATGTATATGTATTGCTTAAGAGTCTAGAAAATGGTAAATACATCTGTTTATCATACAATATATACAATACTTATATTGCTTATACGTCCCGTGGCCCCCGATTAGTTATTAAAACATTTTGTGGAATTCTCTTTAACGTCTTCTTCGACCGCACACACTTACAAATTTATTAGGACAGTGGAATTGGGATGTGTTTTTTTCTTGGCTTTTGTTTTGTTTTTTAAACAGTATTGAGTATTGAGGAGGAGTATTCTAAATTACAAACAAAAACTGCTAGGAGTTTTTCAATTCATTTTCTTTCTTGGACATATCACAAAAGAGTTTTGATGAAGTTAAGAACTGGATAGATATCAGAAAACATAAGGACAGACAAAGTAGAAATAGACTGATAGAATGAGGGAGAGAGAGAGAGAGAGAGATATATAGAGACATAGGAGCTGTAGTGGGGTAGCGTGAATAAATGAAAGATTACATAAGATTACAATTAGAAAGGAGCTCAATCTATGTGATTCTCTCTCCAGCGCTTAGACCTTGTTGAAGGAGTAGGTGAAACCGTCCGGAGTGCGATTCAACGAGAGCTTGCCAGGTGGCGAAAAGCGATGAGGATTCGGTGTGGTTGTGTAATAATTCTGCTGTGGCTGCTGATACTGCTGCTGCTGAGGAGCGGGCTGGTGATAAGTTTGCTGTGGTGCTGGCTGATAGGCGGGCTGCACTGGCGCCGGACGATACTGTTGCTGAGGAGCGGGCTGTTGATACGACTGCTGGCTCTGACCGAAGGAGGGATCATTGTAGCGAGTATCGTAGGAACCATCATCGCCATAGTCGTTGCTGCGGAATGAGGACTGTGGTGCCTGTGGAGCCTGGTGGTATTGCTGCTGGGGCTGATACTGCTGCTGGGGCTGGTACTGCTGCTGTGGCTGATAGCCCGAAGTGGGCACGGGTTGTGGTGGTGCGGGTGGTGCCACGGGCAAATGATCACCAGACGCCTGGAAGCTGTTGCAATCGAAATAAAAAATTACAATTAAATTACAATTAAATTGAAATTAAATTGAAATTATAATTAAATTAATGAAAGATCTCGCTGACTTACCCATTCTTGCCCGCTGTGTAGGAGACGGTGCGACGCTCGCCCGATGGATCCACATAGCTGTAGCTGCCATGGCGTGTGCCATCCGAGTCGGTTTCCTCTTTGAAATTGATGCCATCCTCCTGTGTGTAGGCAGCACCAAATTTACCATCGCCAGACAAATAACGCTGCTCACTTATAATGGCCGCCGTCTTGGGATCCTGATGATAGTTCTGGCCCACAGCCAGACTGACGAGTGTGGTTAATGCGAGCTAAAAGATATAACAATTAGCACACCTGTACACACACATGCACACACGCACACACACACATGCACACAATCAGATATATGTATGAACTCACAAAGCGAAACATTTTTGTTATTTGGGTTTATCCTTGAAAAAGCTACAACGTAAACTGCACGATAATCGGGATTTTTGGGAGAATCACACGCGATGCGGCGCCTTTACGTGCTTTATATACAATATATATGTATATATATTGTCCGTTAACAAGGAGTTTGGAGTTGGCAGAGTGACGGCTATGGGTTTTGTAAGTGAACTGCCTTCCGCAATGTTGCCGCCCAAGCTTATATAGCCAGCCAGCGCGCTGGGAAAACCTTGGAACAACTCGCAGAGACAGCAACTCATGGCTCGCCTAGGCGGTAGCTCCATTATGTATGTGTGTGAGTGTGTGTGCGAGTGTGTGTGTGTGTGTGTGTTAACAGTAACAATAACAAGAATTGAGCTAAGTGCTCCAATAAGTCAACTTTGTTGTTGCTACTGCTGTTGTTGCTGCTGCTGTTGTTGTTGTGGCAAGAGCTGTTTTACCAGTTTTGCGCTCTTTCGCTTTTTATCGTCTACTTTTGCTTTCTATGCTATGCAGCTAAACTATTTTTTAATTATTTGTACATTTAAGTTGAAGTGCCCCCCAAGTCGGGCATTAAGTATAAACTGTATCAACTCAACCTGTTGGCCATTTTTTGATATTATCAATATCCTTGCGCGTTGTTCATCTCGCTGCATGTTGCAATTTTGTGGCAATCATTTCTTATTTGGCCAAATTAAATTGGCAATCAGCAACCAAATCAAAAGTACAAAACTGCGCGAAATACTCCAAATAAATCGATGGTGAATTAATGTCTGCATATGCGGATGATTATATGCACTTTCTGCTGTGCTACACGGAACTACTTTATTTCAAGTTAGGGTCTGTGCTTTGTAAGATTAGATTTTCCAACTGGACGTAGGGCTATTTTATATATAGATTTCAGTGATATATTCTTCGAAATTAATGTAGCTTTGGTTTGTCTTCCAATTAAGACTTTTGTTTTTTAAAATAAAACTAATTTATAGTCCAAACATTAAGAAGTCTAAGCACTCAATCGAAATAATATTAGTACGTAAGACCTACAACTTGTTAAGTGTCCTTCTTGACTTAAACGCAATTTAATATTAAATACATATATGTTTGTATAAAAAATATATTATTATATACCTAAGTACAGATCTAGGAATATTATATTACAAGTTCACATGTTATTTGGAGTACTATTTTGACAAGAATGTTTAAACTCTCTTCTCACCAAGATCTTTTACGATTCGTATATTGTATACTAATTGTAGATTACCAGACTAATTCATATATATTGATATTGATTTGTAACAGGATTGTTAGCTAGTCAAATCTGGCAATAATCTATTACAAGTCTTAACATACTCAAATAGTGATTTGAGTTATTATTCTTAAAATTCTTAAAATTCATTGCTCTTATTTTGAGTTGTTGTTATCGACGAAAAATAATAATTGAACTGTAGCAACTTTAAGCTAAGATTCATATATGTTGATTTCCTGTTAGGGTATTCAAATTGCAGAATCGTCGTAATAATATTTGCAGAATGCTGGCGCTGCTTCGAATCGGATTGAGATTAAGAAATTTGCCCATTGCAACCAATAAAAGCGCGGGTGTTGCTCAGTTATTGCTTATGTTGTTGCTCATGTTGTGGTTGCTGTTGTTGTTGCTGTTGTTGTGGCTGTTGTTATTGCTGTTGTTGCAGGTTTGTTAAGTATTATAAATAGGCATTAACAAAGCTGCAAATGCTGATTTATATCACGAGCTTGGACTTTTGTGCAAGCTGTGTATTCGTGGTGTGGTCAAACAACGCTTGGCAACAGTTCTGAATTGTCCGTAAGATATTTACGATTGTTGTAATTGTTGTAGTTGTTGTTGCAATTGTTGTTATTATCGTTGCTGTGGTTGTTGTTGACGCAATGTCTTTGACTTGTTTGACTTTGGCGCTTGGCTTCAATAATTTATTGGTTGTTTGAAATGCCGTCAGTAAAAGGCATTGTTTGAGCGTTTTTTTCTTTATGGCCAACAGCTGGCTGCAGTTGTTGTTGTAGTTGCTGTTATTGTTGCAGTTGATTTTGATTTTCATTTTTTTTTTTGTTCCATGTTGCATTTGTGGAGCGCCCACCCACGCCAGCATTTGCATAATTTATGAACTGGTGTTGAGGTGTTTTTTTTTATTTCTTATGTTTTTGCTGCCGACACGTTTATGTATTGTGTGTGTGTGTGTGTGTTGTGTGTAGTACTTAGCGTTAATTACTAGATCGGAAAAACGTATTTTTCATATTTAATGAGACCGTGTGTGTGGTGTGTGTTTTGCATATGAGCCTTAATCATTTGGCCGGCACTAAGCAGCCGCATGTGGTCGAGTACAAATTTCAAGTAGATACAGTTCAATTTACACACCACAATTTTGCCCTTTTCATAGTTGTTGCTGTTGTTGCTGTTGTGCTATATTGTCATTAGTGTGACCAGCAAACAGTGCACGCCCTCTCACAGCAGGCGGGCCAACGCGCTCCCTGAAAGTGGCAACAGCCAGGAAATTAAATCAGTTGACAAACAACAACAGCAACAGCAACAGCAAATGGCGTTGATGAAGGCCAGAAACTGGCAAGGAATCGCCTCAGAGTTTTTTCTGTTCATTTGGATTAGCTTAGAGGGTGCAGCATATACATATATAAATATATATGTATATATCTGTATATATATACCTTTAAATTGGGAGGGTTGTTTGGCCAGCTCGATCAAAACGATTGCAACGTTTCGTTGAGCTGCCTTTTTGATTTCGAGGCGTTTGCCTCGTTGCTGATGCTGTTGACGATATTGCCACCCAAAGGCGCAGACACGATTTTCGATTTTTAGAAAAATTCGCAGCTTTGTTGTTTTTATTGTGCAACGGCGGCAAGGCTTTTATTTTGTTGCTTTCACTTCTGGCGAGTTAATCACAATGATAATGAGGGTTGAGGTTGAGGGGTTGCTGGCTGACTGCCTGCCTTCCTGCCTGTCTGCCTGCCTGCTTGCCCTATCTGACTATCCATTTTGTACAAATTGCATGCAAAACATACAACATCAGCGGCAACAACAACAACAACAACAGCAACAGCAACAACAACAATAGCAGCACATATCATCTCTTAATTTTGCGTTGTCTCTCAATTATTTCAGCTGCTGCCACCACCCGAACACAAGTCCCAAATTCAAAACCAAAGCCTACACTCAAAACAACAAGTAGAACATTTAGTACTCAAATCCAGTCGAGGCTAAAAGTATTAAACAATAGTTACCTATGATTATACTCTATTCAAAGTTTTAGAAATGTCGGCTATACTACTTAAACTCAGAGCTTAATAGCTTGATGCAAGATATTTCGTTCTTATTCTAAGTACTGAAATTGTCAGGTTAATTCCACATGAATCGAACATCAAACCAATTCAGGTTATGAGAAGTATATCCTGTTAAAATGAAGAAGTGCAACTTTTACACATACTATAAGCCGAAAAGTGCTTGTAATGAGAATTTTCATAATTGCTTATTTGAGAATAGTCAGAATTGAATCAATCCTGTTATCCCAATGAACTTAGAACTATATCAAATATTTCGAAATTTCTTAAAGAATTTCCGTTCTTAAGAAAAGTTAAAGATCGATTTTGAAATGACTTATTTAAGAATATTTTTAAATCGAAATGTCTTTAATATGTAAACAACACCGCATTAGAAAGTCTATGCCAGTGATATTGTTGTATTTCAAACAGCATTTTTCTCCGAGTGTACTAGCTAAAAACGCAGACAATTGCGATTATTTGTAATTTAAGATGCAGTCGAGCGTTGTTGGAAAATCGAGCGAGTCAACGCTGATGTCGACTCTTTCGCATTGTGCACACTTACACACACACAAACACACAGACACATATACACACACACACATATATATATTTGGGACATACGTTGGAAGGTTAACAATCTATTCTGCGCGGAGCTCGATTTGCTTGAGCAGAAATTGAATGCAAAACGCTTATCAACGCCAAGCGATCGCTCAGAAGTCAAAACTGAAACTCGCTAAACTTGTTGAGAGCGTCGGGAGTAATACGATACGAGAGCAGACTTCTATAGAGTAAGGGGCAGAGATGAGCCCCAGTGAATCACAGGATTCGCAGAGGATTCACAAGCAGAGATGTCGATTTGATAGCTAAGAGGCTGACCCAGCCAGCGATTTCCTCAAAAGTCAGACAGTTTTCGATAATTTGTTGTAATTTGAGCAGGATAAATAATTACGCGTTAATAGCGAGCCGGTTTCCTTCTAAATGCGCATCTGCCACAAATTTCAGTTAGTTCTGCAATTGGATTTCCATTTTCCATTTGCTGTTAACATTGTTTTTGTTGCTTCTGTCTTGGCTTGTCGTCATTGTAATTGGCGTCAGGTATTAATGGGGCTCTTAGTGTCACTGGACCAGTTTGCAGCCACTCTGCAACCAGCTCACCCATTCTAGTTGCACACACACACACAAAATCAAGGTCAATAACGTGTTGCATTGCGTTGCGAGCCAAGTGCGTGCCTCTGGGCCGGGCTAACATATCGAAACGAGTTTAACTGGCGCATGCGTAGCGGTTTTTTCCTTCTTTTTTTTGTTTTCTTTTTTTGCATTGCAGACTTCCGCATTTTGCTGGCAGCCAGTTGCGGAAAAACTGGAAGTTAAGTTGACGTCAGAGTGCAGTTAAATCTGCATTCCACAAGCCCAATGATCCTTTTGGCCTTGATTGCCATTCGAAAGTTGTCCAAA
Organism: Drosophila sordidapex; assembly: GCA_035043295.1. NCBI lineage: Eukaryota > Metazoa > Arthropoda > Insecta > Diptera > Drosophilidae > Drosophila > Drosophila sordidapex. The sequence continues at coordinate 85,866 of JAWNNA010000717.1, read as the reverse complement.
TTGGCAACCTTGAGTGGCCTGGCCACGTGCATTGAACCCGGTGGAGCATTCTCAGTGCTGATCGAACCGAAGATTAAGATTAACTAGCACACGCTGAAGTATTAGCAAATTAAATGCATAAACCGCTTAACATAATTACTGGCTAACGTCTTGAGCTCAATTTGGCTTTTATTTCTGCACGCCAGCAACTATCAAAATAATTGAATGACATGTGAGTTTATTTTCCTCTAATTTTGGATAGAAACCAAACGATCATCGCATAAGCTCACTGAAGGTCAGCAGCGGGAAAATGAGTACTGAAGTGTATTGCATTGACGCCGGTTGCCAAGTTGGCCAAGTGACTCATTAACTCAAAGCCGTTTAAACATTAATTAACTCCGCTTGACAAACTTTGATTAAATATATCAAGTAACCATTTGCGAGGCATGAGAAGACTAGAAGTATACCCTGTAGCTATGGTTAAAGTTTATTGAAAATATGTATGTCCAATATATAGCTGTCTATATGTACACTGGATAAGTACAGAGTAGAACGTCTCTTAAGTCTGTTTCATATCAGCCAGTGCTACCAAATTAAAGGTGCCAAAGTCGTCTCCGCATCCATTATGTATATATTGTATATATGTATAACCATAAATAAAATTTGTTAAAAACGTATAACATTATAATAATAATTTCAAGATTGAACAAAAAAGATGCCAGCAAATGAACTCTGGTCTAAGAGGGTATGAAATCTGAGGTGTGCCTGAGATAATAGTTATTTATCTACTTTTTGTTACAAACATTTTCGCAACTTTATGATACGATAACTGGGCATAGTTTATGGATACAGGGTATGACACAAAGCTGTCATAATTTCCATGTCATGTTGAATATAATCACATTTTCAATGTCAGCTCTCAGCCCTCAGTTGGCAGCTGGCTGTGTGTGACATGCCAACAAGTGAACTATTAATTGCAGCAACTTTGAACAGTAAACAGTGAACAGCAAATGCGGCGACAAATGGCCAATAAATGTGGGTAATTGTACACCATTGTGCTGGGTTGGTCAAGCTGTGTGTGCGTGTGTGTGTGTGTTTGTACCGGACCTGCTGTGGCGAGTCAGAGTGCAAGAATTTGACAGGGCAATAACAACATCAAGGCACAAAGCGAAGAAAAGACAAACAAGTCAGAACGACAAATAGACAAAAAGTTGACGGCAGTTCCAATTTCAATTGCAGTTCCAGTTCCAGTTCTAGTTCCGCTCCACTCAACATTGTCAGCGTTGAATGACACGTCAATAAATCAACATCATCCAATTGCTCAGGTGTAATCGATTTGATACCTTTTTTGGACCTTAACTCAACTCAAGTGTTTATTTCGATCATTTCGAGTGGGGCCACTCGTCAGCACTTAGGCACACTCAGAGAAAAATGTTGTACCAAATTGAAGTACAAAGTGTTGCGAATTTTGTGTCTTTCTTTAATTAGGTTCTTGATTCCAGAAATATCTTAACATTTGTCAAAAATGCATCTTCTTTGGAAAAAGAAATTAACTAGAACAAAAATTTTGAATGAATTTTGTTAACTTATTTTGTTGGCCTAGTTTTTGTTGACCTTGTCGATATTTCAACCGCGCTTGAACTTATATTGAGTACCGAAACTCATTCATTTTTCCGAGTGTACCTCTTTCATGTTTTGCCTAGGCACCTCAACCTTTTTCACAGGTGATTAGTGTCCGGCGGCAACTTCAACTGCCGGCTGCTTAATTAGCCAAATACTTGTTGCGGTGGTTTTTGGCTCGGTCTGTTTGCGGTAATGATATGCCAATCATAATTAGCATGCGGAGCGTAGCTGCTCATTGAATTCGTTTAAAGTGGCATTAGCAAAAAACAGATTTCGAAATCAAAATCAAACCGTATCCAATTGAATTGTATTCAAAATATTTCGTCAAATTGTAGGTATGTCCAATTGTTATTATGGCCAATGGAATTTGGAGCAGAGGTGGACCGTGTACAAGGCCTTTATTTCGAGATTTCTTAAAGACTTCGTTTAGGCCTAATCACATCCTGATTACATGTGAAAATGTCGCAATCTTGGGTCAAACAGAAAGACGCTAAATTTGTTTACTGAGCCTTAGCCTGACTGACAACAAGGGCCAACAAAATACGGGCCAATTAACTGCAACTGACATAAAATCAAAAAGTAAATAAAAATAACAATGAAGAGGGAAAAAAGTAGCTGCCTGCATTAAATGCCGTTAATATTTCCTGAGCCTGCGCAATGTTGGCTAACAGTTTCAGCTCAAAGACAGCTCTTGGCTCAATCGACATCAGTTTTGACAGCCCATCGACAGTTGGCAACAGTTTTCCTTTCTACTTTGCCAAAACAAAAGACTGCGGTTGATTTTCTGTCTTTATGCCTCGCTTTTCTTTTCTTTCTTCTTCTTCTTTTTTTTGCATTCTTCTGTTGCCAGTTTTTGTAGCCGCCTGCAATTATTTGGCAATTCCTTTCAGGTTTCCATGGTTTTCCACTGAAAGTGCATTCAATTTGTGTTCTCTTCTCTTATGAGCTGGATTATTTTGGTCATTGCCATGTTTTCACATGTTGCCTGTTTCCATTTTCCATTCTTCTCGGTGCTTTGTACTTTGTACTCCCGGTTTTCTGCTGGCTATGAAAATATTTACACATGCTCCGACGGACATTGAAAACACACACACACACACACACACACACACAATTAAAAGGTTTTTCGAAACTAATTGGTTTCAATTATTACGGCTTGGCGAGCACACACCAAAGAGAGACGTATCCCAGATACTTGTCAGGATGATATGGTAGCGGATTTCTACGACTTTCAGTTGCCGTTGCAGTTGCAGTTTGCCCAGCGGCTTTTGCATTGCGCGATTTTACAGTTCATTGAGTTCGAGTTAATTGGCTGAGATTTCTGGCAATGTTTGAGAAGCTGGAGAGCCTTGCGTGCAACTCTCTCTCTCTCTCTCTCTCTCTCTCTCTCTCTTTTCTCTCTATATATCTATGTCTTAGGTTTCATTAAGTATATCTTACTCCGCACACTCGGAGTCTTGACTATCTCGTGAGAATAGTATCCTACAAAAACTACCGAGATATATGTTTGCTTGTATATTGATATACTTACATACTTATATACAAATTTGCTTCATATTAGTTGTTGCCAGTTATGTAAAATGAATTTAATGCTGATCTAGTTTCTCAGAGAAAGCAGTTAGTGCCATTGTTGTGAGGTTGTTAATCTCACGCCCCATAAATAGGCCAACTGGCAATTAACCACAACAAAAGCACAAATTATGTCACAAGCATTTTCGTGTTTATGATTTCCCCATTTTGCCCAGACCTGAGAATTATGACAATAATGTGACAATTTACACAGCCCGACGACAAATCGCGGGGTGAGGCACAGAGGCAGAGAGAGGGTACCCGAAGAGAGCCACCCCTAAAAGCAGATAGACAAAACCCGTCCAAAGCTGAAACAGTTGCGCAGGGTCAGCGAGCAGCCAGCTCATCAAGGCAGACGATTCCACCAGTCCGACAGTCCGACAGTCAGTCAGACAGCCACTCATTAAAATTAAACGAGCCAACGCACAAAGCATTTTCAGCGTTTTCTCTTCTTTCTTTTTTGAGTTCAGTGCGCAGAGAGAACCAGCAGAAGTACACTGAGAAAAAGCAAGCTGAAGTTAGTAAAATGTTCTTAATTCAAGTACAGAAAATAGTGAGTGAAATCCATTTTAGATAAAATTCATTGTTGAAGTCGTTTAATTTATTATTATTTATTGAACTAATGAATCAAGGCTCACAATTTTGTTGTTAGCAAGAAATTGTTCTGTGTGTAGCAATTTGTTAAATTTAAGCAGCGCATTTCTGCTGCTTGTGTAATATTTTTTGCAGCGGCACTTTTGACAACTTTGTCAACGGCTCTCAAGTGTTATCCGTATGGTAAACAGTGACGGGTCACAGTTACTTTTTAAGCAGCTCAGCGCGCAGCACGCGCATCCCAAAATCCTCATCCGGCGCATCCTTGTTTACATTTAATTGCCACCCCAAAAAGCAATAGATGTGTGTCAGCAGCAGCAGCAGCAAGGACTACAGGACAACAGGACAACAGCCCACATGAAGCTGACAAGCCACGCCAAGTCAGTGCCACCTAACGCGATCCGTTAGATACGAGTTTCAGCTGGAGTTTGAGTTCTAATACTCTCAGAAAGGGTATTTGAATGAAGTCATGAAATGTGTAACAAATGAAAAAAGTAATTTTTGAACGAAGTTCGAACTAAGTGAATATTTATTTATTTTGTTATTACTAATTTTCTGGAATAGAGAAAAAATCTAAAAACAATATAATGAAATATAATCCATGCTATATCTCCAAGATATTAATCAAACTATATGCATGCACTTATATGCATGGTAATTCAAACTGTTAAATATATTATATAAAACTGAAAAATGTATACACAGGATAAACAGGAGTGAAATACATACTCAGTTCTTAGCAAATGAGGAGCTGAAGTTGATCTTTCTATAATTTTATTTATTTAATTTTTATAATCAAAAAAGTAGATGTTTTTTGAGATTTTGAAGTTAAGTACACATCTAGTTAAAAAATCGGTGTAATAATGGTATAATGATCTGATTGAAGCTACTAAAAATTGTTTGCCTCTGTATTTGGACAATAATACATTGATAATATTTTTTACATACTCTCCATTCATTTTTTATATAAATTTGCTTAACTGCTCTCCGGGTTTATTCGGCAAGAGTATCTGATGCTCGTCAAACCACAAAATAGTTCATCCTTTGTAGTCCTTTTGTGAGTGTCGCCATATTTGCTGTACGGCTAATCCCCGCAGCGGGTTGTCGCGCGCTTGCCGCAAACTGATGCAAATAAACACAGTGCTTTATGAAGTGTTTGAGAGCACTTCAGAAATTAGTTCCCATGTAAGCGCTTAAATTGTGCTCTCTCTCTCTATCTCTCTCACTCTCACTCTCTATCTCACTCCCTCTTTAATCTCTATGCTTGTGCAAATAGGAAGCGTTTCGGTTTTTTACTTTTTTTATATATTATTATTTTTTACTGTCATTGTCAAAGGCAGTCAGTTAACCAGCTGTTGTTTCGGCTCTTGTCAATTGCAATGTCAGAAATCAGGCGCCTTACCTTATCTGGCAGTTAGCAAGAGAGAGAGAGGAAGAGTAAGAGGTGAAAGAGTGAGAGAGCGAGTATCTTTTAGTGTTTGTCACCAAAGCCGCAGGACTCGCTGACAGTTTTGTGCGTCCCATTTGCGGATTATTCCACAAATCCCTTTTATTTGACAAAATGGCTTCGATAAAAAAAACTAAATATAAAATAGAGTGTTATGTGTGTGCAAGTGTGTGTGTGTGTGTGTGTGTGTTATACATAATCATAAAAATTGAAGTTGATTTTGTTGTTGCCGCATAGCTGACAGCTGGCGCTATTTTTGTGGGCTCAAAGGTGAAACGGTTGCGAATTCGAACCAACTTTGCCAACTTGGTTGCACTTCAAATGTTGCATACATATGTATATATATTTTTATATTTTTGTCGCCCTGGTTGCATTACCAATGTGGCCACACTTGAGAGTTGGAAACAAAGTTGCCTCGCATTGGAAATTAATTTGTGAACAGCAGCTTCTGCCAAGTGGCTCGCTTGCTGGCTCTACAAAATAATTCTCGAGCCTTGTTGATCCTTTGTGGCTTACTCGCGTCGTTCAGCGAAACAAAAGCTCTCCAAATTGGGTTTGCCAATAACCCAAATAATATATATATATATGTATATGCAACCCCTTTTGTTTTAGCATATTCTCTCTCTCTCTTTCTATATCCTGGGAGCGCGAATGCAAAACTAATACACAATTTGTGTATTTCATCGTGTCTCGAGTTGGTTTTCTCTGTGTGAGTGAGAAGTGGCCACTTTAGCTGGCCAACTGAAGTGGCAACGGGGCACGGCAACCTCGGTTTTCCCAGCCCGCTTTTGTCAAAGTCGATTTGTTACATTCTCAAGTGGGGCAAGCGTTACCCACTTCTTACCCCCCTCCCATCCCAACCCAATCCTAACTGCCTGCAATATTTGTAATGCACTTGGCTCTGTTGTGGAATGCAGCACACAGGGTTGCATTGGTGCGCTCTTTGAGGCAAATTACCGTTACGACCTGGGGTGGCACGGTGGCTCGCTATTTTGACATATGGCCTTCTTGATGTCGTCGATGACGTTCCCCCTCCACCCACCCCCCGGCCAAAAGGTGAGCGGTGGTGCAAGCTACAGTCAGAAAAGTATAGTCCTGAAAATTAGAAAATTATTTTGTTGTTGGAAATAATATCTTAATATTATAATGCAAATTTTTAATAATTTAAAAATCCCCAGTCTAAATCAATATTCTGAAAATATGTTGCTATTTTTTTGGAAAAATTCTTACTGAATATTAAAATGAGTTAAGTAAAAAATAAAATTCGGGGCGACTTTTTTTTTAGAGTGTACAGTGCGAAGCTCAGAGTTTTTGATGATGACGCGACTGCTTTTCACTTTTTACCGTTGTCGGTCAACTTCCCAGGACATCCGCTGGATGGATGGGACAGCTTGCGTGTTGCATGATAATGGCTCTATTCAGGGATGCGGCATGCACCTGATGATGATGATGACCTGCACCTGCTTCATTGACCGGAAGTCCAAAAGTTTCAAACTTTTCCAACCCAATGCGGGGGTGCTTGATGGGAGCTTCGTGTGACAGCTTAATTAAATGTGTGTGCCCTAAATGATGGCTTGTTGCAAGTGGCTGACCCTATAATCAGTATTGCCAAGCAGCTGCGACGCCATTTTGAGGATGAGTATTTGTTTGGTTGTTGCCTCCATACATACAGACAGATTTTTTGTGTGTAACCCTAACGAACTATCTCGCCTCGAGGCCAGCTCGGCTTTGTTGTGCTAAGGACAACATCAAATGCGAAAGGCAACAAATTCAATTAGGCAGCGACGTCATCGGCTGTGCCTCGAGGCAGCAGCTTCCTGCAGCAAGGACTACCCAAAGTTTCCCACATACTTGGCCCCTATCACAGAAGGCTGGAGTAATCAGAGAACACACACAACGCTCTGTCGTCCTGGTGGTCCAGCTTTCGATTGTAGTAATCCACGACAGGCCCGTGTAAAAAAATGTGTCCTCTCTGATCGCATAACACTTGTTAGCCTGTCAATATATCAAAATTCAAGCGAATCCACCACAAAGGATCTTCGAAAATAATAAAATAATATGCGGGCAATCGCAACTTTCTTGAGGTTAAACGCAAGTTGCTCTTCAAATCTCTCTCTTGAGATTTGCCATTGTTCATTGAACTCAATATTTTTCTCACCTCCAGGAGGTCCACTCATCAGTTGCCCTCGGCTGCCGCATTGTGCTCCTCTCTCCTCTGCACGCAGATTGCAACAATAAAAAATAAGATTTAAGTAGACTTAGACTCTGGGCATCAAGTACTTAAGACGCTAGGATGGGACAATGTGGGACAAGTACTTTCAATTAGCAGACGCTTCACTGATTTTAATTGTCAACTAACCTCTGGGAATCTCTGATCTCTCTAGCCCTGTCTCTCAATCTGAGCAGCTGCCTTTTTTATTTATTTTTTATTTGAGAAAAGCAAGCATTGGGGAAGCCCACTAAAACCAGAATCAGACTGTGATTAAACTAGTTTGCCTAATGAGCATCATTAGATATGGCCAAATGTCAAATTATTGAGCTAAGCATTGAAGAACAATGCGTTTAACATTTTGGGTCTGGCAAATCGAATTTTCCACAGAATAACTGCCCATTTGCCCACTAAAGTAAGTTAAGCTGGCCAAGGCTGAGCAGGCAGGCAGCAGGCTTAGTTTATCTAGTCCTGTAAGCCACATAACAATTAGAATACTTACAGAAGAGTGCAGATGGACACTATCTGCCTCTGCCTCTGGCTCTGTTCAGTCGCTTATCTGTGGCGGCAGATATAGAAAATTGATCTGGCGATAAATCGAGCTATTCAATTTACAAAAACAACGCCGCTCGGCCCGCTTTGACTTTCGCCCGGGCGTTCTTCTCGGTTAGACGAGAGTCCTGTGTGTCCTGTGTGTACTGTCCTGACTTCAGGTACAACAATGCGGCAAACGGAAGCCGGATTTGCAGCTTGCGGCTTCTACTGCTGCTGTTGCTGCTGCTGCTGGTGCTGCGGATCAAACGGATGTTTAATATTTTGGCTTAGAGACATTCACATTATATTTGAAAACAATGGCCAAGAAGCAGTGGTCCACAAACTCGACGTGCCGAGCAGACCGCCCGGTCAGGATTTGGGCATTTAGCAAAAGGGTAATCCAGCCCATTAAAATCTATTTGCATACGCATATTTTTTTGTTTTATTTAGGTAATTCGCTAACCAAGCACAACGACGCAGACTACGACCTGTCTCCGGCTACTTTAAGCCATGTTGCAAACCTGCTATGCGAATTGTCCACACCTGCCCAAGGTCTAGGCACAATCTGCAACTGCCACTGCAACCGCTTGCTTGAAATTGCGTTAATCGTCCTGCGCCCTTCATTGAGGACGCGGATTACTTAATCAACGAGAATCTATGAAAATCTATGAATTAAAAGTGTTACCGAAAATCCAAGCCAGCTTCTGGCCACAGTTCCAGCTAACAGCAGGCAACTTGAACCCACTTGAGCTGAACAGTTTGTGGCTTAAATCACCCACCCACACACCCACCTTCAGCTCAGACTTGTGCTGATTTAAAGCAGTTCAAGTGGCTTGGCCTGATCCACAAAAGCATGCACCTTCACAAGTTAGTCCTTTGCTTAGACAAGGCTCAGTTTTGGGCTCGCTCCACAAATCAAAAAGTGAAAAATCTATTTTTTATTTATTATTTTTGATTGCAAATGCCAAAAAAGGGAAAACTACAAATTAAGACCTGAACAAAGGCAAAGCCAACAATGTGCAGAAAAACGTCACTGATGACAGAATGATGAGGATTAAGCCAACAACAACCACAATTGCATAGACACACACACGCACACACACACACACACTCGCAGAGAGCATCAGCGTCGCCTCTGAGTCTATTAAAAGTCTAAAGGCAGATAATAAAGGGCCATTAGGACTTAAAAGGGCTCAACAACCCAGCAGCAGGAGAAACGCTTTGTGCCCTCAGAGACAACAAAATTTGTGCCGGATTCAACAGCAACAACAACAAGAGTAACAACAACAGCAGCAGCAGCATCCAAGCCGACTCGAGCCGAGTCGAGTTGAGTTGAGTCCTGGACCTTGCCAAAGTCGAAATGGCAGCGGCAACGAAGCATATTTAATTCCAAATCCCCGCAAGCATTGAGCCCAATGGGTGCTACGGTGTTAGGGTAGGTTTTCGGCACCATGCTCCGGGCCATGGATGTGTGTCAGTGGCATAAATACATATACACTTTTATATATATCTATCTACACTCAGATAAAAATTCGCATTGAGTTTTCCAAATTCACCATACTTTTGGCGCCATTCTGAAGGACTTTTTAGAATTTTTTTTAAATAAATATAAATAAAAAAAAGCTTTTCTAATTTATATAATTTTTTCTTATATTTTCACTTTTCAGTTTTCAGGGCGATTCAGGTCTGTTTTTTCTGAGTGTAGATGTGTGTCTATATATGCACTCAACGTTTCTATTTACTTTGGCCAACGCAATTTCAACGATTTTGCCGACAATTGGCCACTGTTTTTATTCGAACTCACCTTGTTTGTTCAGCCTTGCCAAAAGGATACTTCGACTACAACTACAACTACAACCTCCATTTGCCATTTGATGGAAAGGATTCAATTGTTATTGTCTGTCAGGGCGCAGGACGCAGTTGCTACTCTACAACGATTCAGCGATTCAACGCCGTTCGTCAAAGTCATCTAAAAGTGAATTTTTGCTTTTTAACTTTTTGAATTCTGTTGTGAGTCACATCGGAAACCGAAAGGGAGACTCTGAGTCAACTGCATCCGGCGTCTTCTATGGGCGCCGCCATTTTGTACCCAATTTTCAGTCGGACAACTGCCATTTCAAATTAATCCCGACTTTGGTTTGCTGATGCGGAAATACTATGCTAATTTTAATTTGTTTGATTTCAATGCCAAATGCATTAGATTCCTTTGTTCGATGGATTTACATAATGCATTTTGGACTAGCTTTGCGTCCACTGCAATTGTTCCTCACATCTGATTGCTAGCTCCCAAATAGGTCGCACACGATTAAATTGTTTTTTAATTTGAAATATATCAGTTTGATTATTAAATTTGAGTTATTAATAAAACATATATAACAACATATAAAGAGAGATGCAAGTCTTTTCCAAACATTCGACGAATTGTATTTATCTGATACCTTTCAACTATTTGAAGGCCAAATACAAACTCAATAAATCTGTGACAATAGTTATATAAGCAGTGTTTTATTTTTGTTGATCAGAAACATCATTCATAGCTAAAATTTGTGCTTAAATATTATCAATGAATATTATCTGATCTTATGCACCTCAAGGCATAATGTCATAATCAAAGAATGGAGTCATATTTGCTAATATAAGCAAAGTGGCTATAAAAACAAGTAATATAAAAAGATCATCGTTATCTATATAGTCTGGTATAAGAGCATAAATAATGCGTATTTGATAGAATCGCAATTAGTAGACGATGAGATTTAGAGAGCAGTCACAAGTTCCTGGTTAAAGGATAGATTTGATATCTAGCTAAAGTAATGCATTGGATTTAAAAGTTTCTAACACAATTGTAACCTTGTCTTAACTTTTTTGTAAAGCAACTAAGTAAATAAAAAAAGTTAATTGTAAACTTTTGAAAGTAATCGAACACTCAACGAGCTCCAGCTGCTGTTGTTCTTCAGAAAGATGCATTTATTCCTCAATTTACCTTCAAAGAGAAAAATGTATTTCATTTAGGCTCTCTGAATATATATATACCGTATATACCGGAACAACATAAATATTTCGTATATCCCCTTGCGCTTTAGCTCAAACAACAAAACATTTTCCAACATATAAATAAAATATTTCAGTTATCTAAATATGTTTGAATGTTTGAGGGAACATTTTATACAAATTTTGTGACAATCGAAATTAATCAAATCGTAAATCTTCCCATTGAATAATTAACGCAGAGTTTTATTTTGTTGAGCTTTAGCTATATCTTTATTTGAGTATGTGTGTGTTTGTCGTGTAATGTTTTATGCTAATTTCATTAAACATATATAATATGCAGAACTTAGAACTAATTCATTTATGGGCTATGCAACTTAGAGCTAGACAACAAAGAGAAAGTTTCAACTTTTCTTTTCTGAATGCAATTTGAATCACGTTGTGGATAGGTGATACGTATTACGAATACACTATGTATTTTAAGGCTCAGCTCCGAGAGATTTGTGGTTTTTAAGCTTTCACTGTTGAATATTGTCCAATGTGTGATGTCAAAAGATGACTCCAACTCTACCTCCAATTCCAGATGATATCACAGTTTCCAGCACTACGAAGGCACTTCAAGTGCACGACTTTGTTTTCGCCGACGGCAAATCGATGCTCAAATCTTACGCTGACTGTACATGTCGGATATGAGACGGACAATGGTTATATCGCCGATGGTCTTGCGGAAGAACAGCTCCTCGATGGTGAAGCTGGACACTTTGTGCATCAGCGAAACGACGCCGAGCAGCGTTTGGAAACGCAACGGTTGATTTGGATGCGTTCTCGAAATATAATTGTGGAGTGCATTCCTCGCATCATTATGCATGCCGGCCACCTTGCTGGACTCCAGCAGACCCCTTGACTCCGCCGAGGCACTAGAGTTCGGACTGCCACTGCCCGTCAAAATGGAGCTGTTCGCCAGATCCTCAGTGGAACTGGCCGCTGGTGGAGATTTGCGGAACAGTGAAATGGCACGCAAGCACTCGTATTCCGTGGTGTCGATATTCAAGTGGCACAACTGATTGAGGACATCCTGGAAAGCGTGCACCTCACGGCTGACAATGGCAACAATCTCGCGATTGGCATTCTCCGCCTCATAGACGAACAGCAACTGGGCAAAGTTCATCGGCATCAGATACTGGGACATGGCCAGTATGAAAAACTCCTTCCAGGACTCCTCCAACAGCAGCAGTTGATCGGGCATGGGCAACTCGGTGAAAGCACGCACACTCTTAATCCAATTTACGTTCTTGAACAGATGCTCCGCTGCCGTCTCCTTGATATGCTCCGCAGCCATCAGTGGTGGCGTGGGTGGCAGGGCCCGTGTGGCCAGGGCATTCATGTAGGCGGCGCTGGGCGAGAAGAATCCATGATGACCCTGATGCACCGGATGATGGGGCACACGTGGCACCGACAGATCCAAGACGGCAGCACCAGTTGGCGCTCCGGGAAAGCCGGGCAGATGCGGATGATGAGGACCACGTTGATGTCCTGGCATGGGCATTGGCAGGCCGGGGAAACCATTCAATGCCGCCGTGCCCATGAGAAGTTCTGGCGGTATCTGCGGCATCTCAGCGCCCAGCATGGCATCCTTGTACATGGCCATGTGTCTGCGCAGCGTCGAGTTGCGTGGTCCTCGCTCATGCTGCACTGCATCCTTGTTCATGCCCACCTCAAAGCACTTGCGCAATCGACACGCCCGGCACTGATTCCGATGTGTTTTGTCCACAACGCAGAGTCCCTGTTTCTGGGATTTGCACACATATTGGCGGGATCGGCGAATGCTGCGCTTGAAGAAACCCGCACAGCCATCGCAGGCATAGATGCCGTAATGCTTGCCGGAACTGTGGTCCCGGCACACCTTGCACGGCACATGGTACAGTATACGACCTGGAAGCACACCAAGAAAAAACATATCATTAGTTTTTGTCGGCGATTTTAGATAAAGTTTTTTTTGATTGATTGAAAATACTGCTGGACAATTTAAGAAAAAGCTTTCTTTAATTGATTCTTTGAAAAAGCATACTTAATTCACAAATAATATAGCAATTGACTTGATGAGCTTGCAAAGACTGAAGAAGATTTAATAACTGATTTGAAATATTTTTTAGTTTTAATTCCAACTTAAACTCGAATACTTACTTGATGCCGCTGGCGACAGTCGCACGCTGTTGTATTTCTGATCCATCATATCTGGCGAACCCTCCGACGATTGCATACCGATGTGTGGCGTAATTTTGGCGATTTAATAGGCACAATTTTGAAAAACACACACGAAAACACTTTGCTTTGCACTTTGCGCAATTTTCCAAAAACCAAATTGCTTTCTTTTTCAGTTTTTGATATATGAGATATTTGTTTTAGTTAGAGCACAACACGACGTCGTTGTCGAGGACGAGGACGAGGACGAGCGAAGTGGACTCGTTGAGATCACGGATGATTGTGTTGTCTGCTCACCACCCAGCTCCTGTTTTAATAGTCCATCCGTTGTGCCATTCAGTCGAACGAACAGTCGATCACCCCCAGGTAGACAGGCCGGGCGCGTTTATTGGTTCGTTGTTGCCACAGACAGGGTTGCACAGCTATTGCCCATTCGCTCGCTCACACACATACACTCAGACAGAGTCTGACGAGAGTGCCGCTGGCAGCGATTTTTTTCTTCTCTCTGATCCTGCAGGCAGCGGCTGCCATTGCGAAAATTCATTGAGCAGCCGTCATTCTCAACTTTTGGCCTCTGAGCGAACGGCTCTTTTATAGTATTTTTCCGTTTACAGAGCGCGACTACCTGACCTCTCTCTCTCACACACACATTCTCTCTTTCTCTCTGAGAGAGAGAGAGAGAACTCCTGACAGTTGGCTGGTTGCTTTTATGGCGCTTTATGATTTGTGTGAAGTACCTGTGGCTGCAATTTGTCTTTTGTCTCTGAGCACTACCGAGCAAAGGGTGGTTCTTGCTGAGAGGGTTGCTTTTATTGTAATTGTTTTGTTTCTTTCATTCATCTCTCTCTCTTGCGACAAATGAACTTTTATGATGCAATTGTGCTTAGAGACGCGATTCGATTGATTGAAGAACAATATCAAAAGCACTTTGTGGTAACTGCAACACCCGCTACCTCTTGCACCCTCGCCCAACCCTCGTCCACCCCTGGCTAAGCCAGCTTAGCGCATGCCTTTTTGCCGAGCACAGCTCAAATTAAATTCAAGTGGCATTCAATTTTAATCGCTGCGCACGCTTAACTAAGGCAGGAGCCTAATCGTGTGCCGCTTAAGCAGATTAGACCAGGTTCCAGGTCTCAAGATCATCCAAGGGCAAATAATTTAAAGCAAGCTTTTCGCAGAGGCAAAAACGCAATAAAAGAGATTTACAAAATTCAAGCGAAAAATGTTGTACTTAATAATGTTAAGCAAGATCCCGTAAGTCTGGTGCGATTTAAACTTAAACTCCGAGGCGTCCTTCGATCCGTCTCTCCTGCTGTGGGAAACAGAAACAGAAACCGAAACAGAGAATTCAAATGCAAATGCAAATGAGTTGATAGATGACAGTCACTTAAAATGAGCAATTATATATTTTCGATTCATATTACGGATGCGTAACTTGATCAATAAAATGCTCAGCGATGATAGCAGCAACAAAGCAACATCAAAAAGGGTCTAATTAGAATGCCAACCCCTCTGATGCTGAGGGTAGTTTTGGCTGGTTGTCTGCTTGTTAGATTGAACACCCTCTACTCCCCTCCCCAGTCACACTCAGGTGTGCAGCATGGGAATTTGCTTGCGTGTGTGATGTTATTCCTATCTTTTCCTATATATTCCCATATATTCCTGCAATGTTGCAGATCATTAGCCTACGGCTAGGGAGCGAGCACCGTGTTGATTATGATGCTCTACTAAACCAGATGACGATGACATTTCAATATGTATATGTTGTTGTTTTTTTGTTTCAACTAACCATCGGTCAGTTGGAGTGATCTGATGCGATGCGACTGAAGCAACTAGCGTGTTCTTTATCGTGGGAACTCATGCATAATTTGTATACTATTTGATTGAATTGATGCTGCATGCAGCTGCCAGCTGCTCTTGCTTGCAACAGTTTCCCACATCATTCAATAACTACTAAAGTTCCAGTACTCATTAAGTAGTCGTGTTTTCATTTTTTAAGTAAATCTTGATCAAAAACCTCCCGACCGAATAAGACATAGACCCACTTTCAATTTGATTTCATTTAAAGGAACTTAAACCTGTAGGAGATCCGAAAAATCATAGCTCCTTGCCAATATCTACCTTAGATTTTTTTATTTATTTTTGATGTGACCTCTTATAAATGAAGATTTTTATGAAGCAAAAATTGAACTCATCCAAATTTCCCAAAGAGAAAAAGTGCAGGGAAAACGCCGTGTGCGACTTTCATTCAAGTTAAGCACAGCTCCATTACTTAATGAAAGATCGTAACGCCGGTTGAGCGCCTAATACCATTAATCCCCGCGGATTAGCTCTAAATCCACCACAAGACTTTAAACAGGCAGCAGGTAAATTCGCAGGTAAGCCAACACGTACACACCCCATTCAAGGTCAGAGTGGAAAAAAGTGAATAGAACTGATTCTGGGAAATTCGCGCAGAGCATCTGACTTTTTAGCAAAATTGCTGAGGTGGGTTGCTGGATGGCGGGCGGCAGAGGAAAAGCGAAAGGATTGAGATGCCTTAGTCTTAGGTATCGGAGAGGGGCACACACCAGGCACAGTCGCCTGTCTAAGGCTAATTATCATATTGATATTGAGAAATTGTAGTTAGCACCTTTTTGTCTTCGAAGAATGCCAGAGAATAGACGAGCAGGTAGCGACTTTCAATTTTTATGATGCTCATTGGCACTTTCGCTGCATTTTTATGAATCGCCAGCGAAAGGGTTAAGGCTCATAAAGCAAAGCAACAAATCGGTGCTACTATATGGGTATATACATATACGACATTGTTGTCAGGCGTCTGAGGACGCCACAGTCCTAATGACACTTCGGCCGAACAGAAAAGGGTTAAAAGCATTTTGGGAAATTTCCTTCATTTAAATATGTAATTTTTTGTGTTTTATGGCCAAAAAGTTGCCAACGTTCATTGAGCAGCGTTAAAAGGATGACCGGCTGTTCCCTAACCCATCGTCCTCAGCCATCGTCCTCACCAATATTTATCACCCTTAACCATCATTATGAATCGCGCCAGACTTTTGATGGGAAAGTCCCGAAATGTCATTAGGTGAATGTTTTGTGTTCGGTTTATGGCTCAACCAAAATCATTGTGCACGTATTTGCTTGCAGTGTATTTAAGTAGATCACCGTTTTTGATATGATTCCTAGTTTGTTATTTTTAGACACTTTTCAAAGCCTCAAACGAATGTCTGTGAAACGGACAGCGTAAACTTAATATTTGTTTTCGCTTTTCACTTAAGATAAGAGACAGAAATTCCAATCCTTTTTGCTTAGTGTTGTTAGGGTTGTCAAACAGATGTAAAAATTTTAAATTTAATTGCTATTTAGGCGCTTTCCAAAGTCTTAGAAGGATATCTTAGAAGTAGATTGGGTGTTCTAAATATGGCTTTCACATTCCATTAAAGATAAGAAATATAAATTGCAATAGTTGTTTGATGAATTTTATTAGGGCTGTCAAACACATACTTAACTTGAAAATTTAGTCATTTACTTAACCATTTTAGTATCCTTTAAGGCGATTTCCAAAGGCTTATGTGAAACAGATAGATATTTATATATTTTTGGCGCTCATATTATGTAAATTGAATGTTAAATATGCGTGAAATATGCATCCAATGTGCGGAAATGAAAAACCGTTGCGATCAACTTCCGCTCGAGAACGAGAAGGATAAATTAATGCAACTACAACAACAAATACAGCAAAGTTCAGAAAAGCAAAAAGCATGTCAATCCAAAGAGGACAAACAGACAAGTCCCCGCCAAAAAAGAGAAAAAAAAAGGGAAGACAAAAGCCAAAGCGACATCAACAGGAAGCGACTCAGAAATCACGTCAAAATGGCCAAGGAGCCAGGAGGAGTTGCTGAGCTCCTTGTTGGCTGGCTGGAACCCAGGAAGTAAACTATTAGAGGTATGAAAAGGTACACACAGCTACAGAAAAAGCGCAATAAGTTGAGTCAGGGCGAGGATGGCGAGGATAGCGAGGAAATAGGGCGAAGATAAATGTGAGATAAGCAATCTGATCTTGAGAAATCAGCTGAACAATAAATGAAAACATGAAATTAAAGTGCTCAAATGTCGAACCCAAAATTGCGTAAAGTAGGAGCCGAAAGTTGAGCAACTTTTGTCGGGTTTGACAAACAGGGACAGCCCGGACTCTGTTCCCAGAGCTGCACGTGCAAAAAAATATATATATATACATATATATGTATATAAATATATCGAGCAAAGGTATCCGCTGAGTTGAGTTTCATATGGCTGCAGTGAGAGAGGAAGCGTGAGGAAACAATGGGACACACCTCCAAGATCATGTATAGGAGCATCATCATCTCAGCTCCTGGTTAACCTGATATTCGAGCGTCTCCTTTTTCATTTGGCATTTGAATGCTCGCAATTTATGCAACAGGAGCAGAGGAAACAAGTGATGAAGTCGCTGCTTCCATTTCAATTGTTGATTGTTGTGTCCTGGTTCTGGTTATGGTTCTGCTTCTGCTTCTGGTTCTGGTTCTGCTTTTGGTCTTCTTGGTTCTTGGAGGTTTGCATAAGTGCCAGTCCCTTTTGTGTAGCTCTCCTCGTCCTGCTCTCTTGCTGGTCGCTCAGCAGCTCCTTTTGTTTACCCTCCATTTGCCAGCCAAAAACAAAAAATGACGCACAACATAACTTAAGGACTTTTTGTTTGCCTTTTTTAGAATTGAATGTGTTTTTTTTGTTTTTGTTTTTATTTCTACTCTCTTGTTGTTGGCCGTAAGTAGGATGTCCTGTTCTCGTCTCTCATCGTCCTGGCTAAGTCGTTTGCATGTGCTGAGCCCAAAAGATTATGTCATCCAGAGATTAGTTTTGATTTTCAGCCTACGATAATCGATGGAAGTAGTTTCCATTGCGTTGCATTTCTCACGCCTGCTCCGCACTCCAAGAAGGAGTTTCCGATTTCATCTAACGATTAACGACACATTTTCCACATTTTCCACATTTTACACATTTCCTGCAAGCAGTCTTAGCCAAATGTGTTTGTGTTTTCACTTGCCCCGACTTCGATAGACATCTACTTATTTTAGTATTCTTTCGAAAAGTGTCGCAAAAAGCAGTTTGTGTTTGGTTTTGAAGAGCGTTCTGAAGATCCTCAGATAGTTGGAATTATAAGCGGTAACTTGCTTTGATTTGATTAGCATTAGCATACAAACAATAGTTGCTAAAGCAGGAAGTCGACAGCTTCCATTGTTATTCAGATACACAAAAGGTAATACGAAGTCTTGAAAAAAGACACACCTTACTGCGGAGTTTTAGAGAACTGCTTTTTCAATATAAATAATCTATCTCTTAGCCAGCTAAAGTTGGACATTCTAAATTTATAGTCCAAGACTTTGTAATCGTAGTTGATTTGTTTAAGGAAATTTGATTAATTTTTTGTACTTTGCAATAGAATTAAATGTAACAAATTAATTTATTCTGAAATCTACCAAACTAGTTAAATATACCTATTATATCCCTATAAAGAAAGTGGATTACCAAATCGATCATAGATTTTTTATTACTAACTTATTTTGTACTTTGTTATAACATTTAATTTAACTAATTAATTTATGCTGAAAGTTATCATGTAAATATTTATTTTATTTATTTATCTGATTTATCTATCATAACTTATTTTATACCTTGATATATCCAACAATTTAAGTAATACAATTATGCTTAAGTCCAGTACTTGTTCAAACTGAAATTGTAATAATTGAGCAGATCGCAGCATGTCGAGTTCAACACACTCTGTTTGAGTTAGATCATTAACCTCACAACCCTCAGATCACTCTTCTGATGCACATCATCATGAGAAACACTAATGTGGCCGTGGGAAGGCCAATGCCAATGCCAATGCCAATGTAAGCTTCCACTCAAGGATACATGGCTGATTGAAATTGAATACATGAAACGAAGAGCAATTCAAGGCACATTATCCTAGACAATAAAGTTACCGCACCTGATGCGCTAATCTCAAACTGCTAACTGCCAACTCAATATAACAATTGATTCCACACTCGAGCAGGCCCCAAAAAAGGCAAAGGGACTATTAAATCGAACTCAAATGGGGTTGAAAGACAAGTGGTTTAATCATGCGGGAGATTTTCCATGATATCAAACAAAAAGACCACGTTGAGGTCTAGTCTGAGTTTTTGAATAAATAGCAAAAATATTTGATATAAGAATTAACTTCCACGAAATGGTCTTTTCAGCATACAAATATGAGAGAAGAATGAAATTGGTTGAACACACAGGTTGGCAAAAAAAAGAAAGGGTTTTCGCTTCGATTTCCATTTCTAGGGAGCTGCGATCAAATCTTGAACAATCGTTGGAATTGGAGACTGCATGCGCAATATATTGCTTATACCCTTCCAATAGAGTAGTGATATTTTGTTGTGAAGGTTGTAATGAACTGAAGAATGTATCTAACTATATAAACTCTCGATTAGCAACAGATGCCAGATCGACTCTCAATTGTAAGCACTCTCAGTTGTCAGTTGTTGTCACGAAACAATATAACAATAATAATGATAAAACTTTCTTTGTTGCAGATGGTACACATGTGAGAATCGGCCAGAACGGATCACTATATTATACAACTGACTTAACTATCGATCGAAAGATGAGTTGTAGCATAAAAGACTTGTTTGGGTAGAGTAATATATAACTTAACTAAAAACTAGACATCTAGAAAGTTGGATTCAGATATCTGTTATTAGGTTTCATTTTCATTCATAACAAAAAGAAATGTAAGGGTATGTTATCTTCGGCGTGGCTAAGAAAGTAGATCTGTCTTTTTTTCAATTATGATGAGATGAGACCCTCATCAAGAGCGCTAACTGCCTGATGTCGATGAATGGCTGAACTCTGGGCATGGCTTATCAGCAATTGAACATCAGGCGTGGGCACAATGGACCACAATTTGCTAGGACTACCAAAGAAGCACAGAAAACTTGTCAACAGCCTTATCTATGTTTGAGTTAAGATCTATTCGCATCCAACACTCTGTGAATGAATGAATTAATAATTTATTTGTCTAGTTTTTAGTTGAGTTTAATTAATGCACTGTCATGACTTTCGCTGCCCAACTGCTGTTCTGACTGACTGACGGCATTTTGATGTGAAATTTGTACAATTCGCAGCTCGGTCGCAGTATCGAATGACAGCGACGTGGGAAGGACTCGGCTCCAATTTAGCGTCAAGATGAAAGATATGCGAGATCAACATGTAATCTTTGGCATAAATACGAGAGAAAACGCTTAACACAAATGACAACAACAACAACAACAACAACAATAAGAAGAAGATGTAGAATGTAGAATGATGTCTGACAATGAGCGCATGTTGCATGCCCGATCGAATGTCCTTTGATATCCAACGTCTTTTGGGGGTACTTATATTTCATTATGCGAAAAAAGGTAGCACACACAAAAGCATAGCTCAAGAGATACACACACACACACACACTCACTCACACACACATTGTTGAGAGCCAAGGACCTGTTGTCATCATCATCATCATTATAATCATTCCTCTCCCCTGTCTGAGTCAACCCCTTTGCGGCAGTTCAAGTGAATTCTCGATGCTGGTGCTACGAACTTCTCTACTCTTCTCTCCTTTTTTTTTTGTTACTTGGAACGCACACTTCAACCAACCCTCGCCCTGTCCGTCTGTCAGTCTGGCGGTCTGCCTGCGTCAACTCCTTTTGCCAGCATTGTGATTGTCTCCTGGCGGCAGGCTTCCACCGCTTGACACTTGCAGATTAGTAAAGTGTTGAGTCTTAAATATATTTCCTGCTAATTGCTCACTCTCTCTCTCTCACTCTCTCGCTGAGTCTCTCTCTCTCTCTCTCACTCTGTCCACAATTAGTTGTGCTCCATTTATGTTCGAGTGCTCAATGCAATGATTTGCATTATTTTTGTGATTTTTTTGTTGTTTACTTATGTGTCCCGTGTTGCGACTTGAGATATTTTTTCTTGAATTAACTTTTTGCTTGATTCATGACTTTTGGTTATTTTAGTTGGCATTTCCGGTTCGTGTGAAGTGCGTTGCCTCTTCTTCCCCGGAAAGTGAAGAATGGAGCTAATGCGATTGTGGATTTTACAGGGATTAACTGGTGCCAACGAGTCTCGCATTATTGTTCAAATTAACCATAAATATCAATAATCGAGGAGGGAATTTTCAGAATATATTTCCATAAGATAACTGTAATCTTAGTAGTAAAGAAAAAATGTCAGCAAATTGAAGAATGTCAAATAAGGGAAAAAGTTAAGTCTTGTTACTATCTTCAAATAATTTTGAGTTTTTTAATATTTTGCATTGCTTATTAAAGCCACAGAATATTGATGATATTATTATATTGTTATTCTAGGTTTTTTGAGAGAATGAATTACAACCAATTGATTTTTTTTATTAAAAACGCAACATCAACACAACAAAGACAAGTCACATAAAGAGAGAAATTAATTTGTCAATGAATATATGCAATCAGAAATCCGTAAGCTATGGCAATTCAAGTATATATTCAATTTTACTTAAATTTCTTGTAACCAGCGCATAATTTATAAGTTTCAAGCTTCTTGCACTGGGATTAATAAATTAATAATAATTAGTAATAAGCAAAACTTAAAAGCTAGAGACAATAAATCAAAGACAATTTTCAAAAATGTTGGCGGTTCTCTCAACAAATATGCAGGTTTGACAGCCATTGACTAAAGTGCGTAAAATATAATAATAAAAAAGTATTGCATACCTTTAGGTTCAACATTAAAATATGAAAAGTTTCGCTAACTAACAATAGATGGCGGTATATCTACTACTGCTACTGTTCAAACAGGAACCGATAATTATGTTTATTGTCAGAAATGTGCGCTTAAAATGATTAAATATTTAAGTTTCTTAAGTCTCAGATTAAAAGTATATGTTTTTAATAATGGTACTAGTTAGTATTAAGGATATATATGTATCGAGATCCCTCGAGCATTACTGAAATAAGTCTTTTACAAATAACTTATTCGACTGTAGAGAATCACTTATAAAAGTTATTATTATTTGATTAGTTATGTACGTTGCCGGTTACAAATAAGATATGGTCATATATATAGTTTTAAAGTTGAGACAGTCATAAAATAATATTGTTACTCTTACAATATTTATCTCATACTATTACTCTTATATATTTAAAGCAGTACTTTTGTTTTTTACATATTTTGAAAGCTTATGAAAAAACATTTTTATTAAAATTGTATCCCACCATCAATGCATCATCGCATCATCCTTTCTATAAATAGTCGCCGGGCATATACATAAATTATTGGAACCGCTTTATGGCTATAGTTGGCTAGAATAAAACACGGTTGCACGCCTGCAGCGCATGTTCACTAATTATAATGACAAATCGGTCAATTATAATGTCATGTCATTAATATCCACAGCACGATCGATCATGCGAAAAGACTGGTGCATTGAATAAAAGTGCTCATAAATGATGAAAAATGAATAAAAATGCAGTTAAGAAACTCAGAGGCAATCAGGACACTTGCACAAGGAACAAATTACAAATGCAACTTGGTTAAGAACTCAAGGCAAAATGCAGGTGAAGTTGAAGATGCAGCTGAAACTGAACTGAACCTGAAGCTGCATGGAGTTTAATAAAGCCAAGGAAAAGCTGTCAGAATGGCAATCCACGCGCCACGCCCACCGCATTAAAAAGAGACTAAAAAGGACGTGCGGGCGTCGTTCAACCTGTCAACTTGTGGCAGCCACAAAACAATCGTGTAGTTTTCAAATTTATGGTCAACACGCACTGCCGCACGCCCCAACACACTCACAGAGATCCCCACTACATACCTACGAGATAGTAGTACAAACATATATATATATATTTATAGTATATTCCTGACCCGAGGCGAACGTGTTCGCTCAACGTTCATCATGCCACAGACACCTCAAAGGCACTGTTCTGTAAATTATTTTCTGCAGTAGAGAACTGTTTTGCCTGCCAAGCAGCAGAAGTAGGAGGGCAACCGACACAGTAATTGCCACTTTTCGGATTGTGCACTGAGAGAATAGCAGCGAGTATAGCAGCTGACATACCTGATTTAAAAATGAAACTCTCAAATTATTTCTGCAAGTGTAGCTGCAACACAATATTAATGTAACCAGTTCCTTTTAATGTGTGCATCATTTTTAAATTACAACGAATTATGATTCTAAAATTTTATTCTGGTCTGGAAAATTTAAGCTTGATAAGAAATATGCTAATTATTTCTGCAAGTGTAGCTGCAACGGTATATAACTATAACCAGTTCCTTTCTAGATGTCCATCAGGCAGCTGACCGCAGAGGGCACGGCAACTGGAACAGCATCTGCCCCAGCAACAACATTTGCCACAGCATCAGCAACACCATGAGTTCTGCCTTCGTTTCAGTGTCGGGCCGGGCCGGGCCGGGCATTTTCGCATTAAGATCTGAATGCGGCACATTCTCTTTTGGCCAAGCTTATGGGCCCAGCAGTATTTCACACTCACACTGACACACTGGGGCATGGGGTGCCTCTGATTGCTGGCCAGCGATAAGATGACATACCAAAGCTGGTCTTCAGTTCCACTTGGGCTATACTTATTTATAAATAGCCCATCGTTTCGCTTAGCGCATGCAATCAGTGGTGGAAACTTTTGTTTTGTGGCAATACCCAATTCCCAATGGTCCAATCCCCATGCCCCATTCCCCATTCGGTTGCAATAAAAACCAAATGACGACACACAGACGCCAACTATGCTCCGACCGCAAGCAAGGTCGTTCGAGGCGACCTTCAGATTTTATTTTTACAGTTTCAGCTGAGGATATCCTCTGCTGCCCTGCATTTATTACCAGCAACATCATTATGATCCCCAATACCATCATCATTATAGATCAGTTAACGAGCACATTTTGTGGCCCTTAATTGACCAAATGTCTCTCTCCACGACAATGTCACAAATGCTACAAAAGTTTCAACTCAGACTCAGACTCAGACTCAGACAGACTTTTGTTCTCCTGTTTCCGCATTTCGCTGTCTCCGCAATCACATTTTTATTCTCATTGTTGTTGCTGTTGCTGCTGCTGCTGTTTGTGCATCCTTTTGTGCCACTTGTTGATATCAATTAAAGTTTATTGATATTGTCGTGAGTGTCAGTTACCAGATGGGCCCCCTAGCTGACATGTTTTTAATCAATTTTAAGTGGCTATTTACATTGGGTTACCTTTTAGCCAGTTTGCCTTTTTTTCAGTTCTGCCCCATTCATTTATTACTCCGACTAGTTTTCAGTTTAGTATTTTTATTATTAATTTACTCGATTTCTCATTTTTTTGTTGTTGTTGTTGTCGTTGTGGTTGTTTATATTCACATTACAAGTTCACTTAGTCTCTAATTAGGATAGGATTTTATGCTTTTGGGCCAAAAGAAATACAAAAATATGGATTTAACTTGGCCAAGTTTGCTTGTAAGAGTAAATTATGGCAAGTTGCTAGGTAAAAATTTTGCGGCTCATTTCAGTTAAGTGTATCATTTAAATTAGTTTATATAGTAAATTACAATACCAACAACTACAATAAATTAATTAAAACATTAACTAAACATTAAAACAAATTTGTTTACACTGACACACACACACACGCACGCACACACACACACACACACACACATATTAGGATTAAAGTAGGACAGATATTGTTTCGTGGACGTGGGTGGACAATCTAACTATGAGTACTCGACTCAACTCAACTCAACGCAACTCCAAATGACATTAGCTGAAAACTAAAATTGCCTTTCAAATGTTAATCAACTGTTAAATAGAAGCTTGCGAAAGCTTCCACAAAAAGCTTAGAGCTTTAATAATACTATGCAAGCAAATGAAGGATGCGTTCAATCTTCCGGCGAGTGTTGCCATCCGCTTTCCGATGACAAACTGCTGAAAGTGCATAACTGTCAGAAGATGTCCATTCAGGTTTGCAGCTCGACTAATCCCATAAGGTAAAGTAAGTCTGTCAGCATGTCAGCATGTCAGGTTGTGCGATTAATTACGGGAAGACGATATCAGCTTGAGTTGACAGTTTCTCTGAAAGCACTAAGCAAAACAAACATCGCTTCACCTGCTCAGAATATTTGTATGCATTCTCGAATGATTAATCCTTTGGAGCAATGCCAGTTTTCAGCTGGTGTCATTTGTGAAGTGTTGCAATGGAATGAAGGCTAGTTAATATTTAATTTAAGCTAGGCTAACTACAATACGACTTGGATCACATGTGTGTATGAAATAAATTGTTTGCCGCTGCAGCTGCAGTGTGGCAAGCAGCTGGGGCAAGCTGCAGCTGGGCCAGCTCTGTCTTGGGGCCAGCTGGTGACTCTGCAACTGGGCAACTGCAACTACTTGAGCTTTAGAAATGCCAACAACGCCTTTTGTATCAAACTGCGATCAATGGTCGAATCGGCTGTGTAACGCACTCCACTCAAATTGCCATCGTTGTGATCGACAACGCCATATTCGCCAACGATGAACCCGTCATCGGTCTTCTCCTCCACGCGATATTTGCGATAGTTGCGTCCCTCCACCACATAGGCGACCTTATCCTCCTCATCTGACTCATCCGTAGCAGCAGCAGCAGCGGCAGTGGAGCCACCACGACCATCTTCATCATCATCATCATCATCATAGTCGTTGGCATTTGCGTTGGCGTTGTAAACCACCGAACCACGTCCCCGGTCTATGCCACGATTGCGACCACGTTGCATTGTTGTTGCTGTTGCCGTTGCAGTTGCAATTGTTGATGCGGTTGTTATAGTTGCTGGACTGGATGGCGTTGTTGCTGTGACCAGTGCTGCTGCCGCTGCTGCACCAACACCCTGTTGCTGCTGCAGTCCATGGGCTCGTCCGTTTGTCATCACACTAACGGACTCCTCAATTTCGTAATTCTGCTCGGGGGTCGGTGTATATAGCTCGGCGCGTTCAGTTGTAAAGTGTGGCAATATGGCTGAGGAGGTGGCGCCACCACCAACAGCAGCGGCCGCAGCAGCAGCAGAGGACGAGGATGATGAGCTGCTCGAGCTGGAACTGTATGAATAGGCGCTATTGCCGGATGCTGTTGCGGGCGATCCATGATGATGATGTTGATGCTGTTGTTGTTGCTGTTGCTGTTGTTGGTGGTGTGCAAATTTGGAAACACACTTGACTAGATCTGTTACAAGAGAGAAGAGAGAACAGAAAGAGAGAGAGAAAGAGAGGCATTTGATAAGTTCAAGATTATTTTAAGTTGAGAGTGCGTTGTCTATGCTATGTTTGTCTTTCAGTTACAAGCTAAAAGTTGCAATATACACTAAGAAAAAAGTCACACTGAATTTTATAAAAAATGTTCGGAGTTTTCATTTCATTTCATAATTTTCCAATATAAGAAACAAATTATTAAAAATTATAATAACAAAATTCCAAATATATAGTGATTTTTTGCTGAGTGTAGTTTTTACTAGATTAAGGTTTCATAACTTGAATGCAATTAAAATTTCTGGCTGAGAGTAGCCTATGATAAGTTGGAAGATTAGCCAAGTTAAGTGTGCATTGTCTGTGCTTATTACACTGTGCTGCAGACCTCAAGCCAGACTTCAACCAGCTTGCCCTTAAATCCCAACCCAAAACCCAATTAATGGGAGCACAGACAGAAAGAGAAAGAAAAAGAGAAAGCTCCGTTTGATTATCTCAGGATTAGTTAGTTTAATGAGCGATTCAATCGAACAAGAAGGGAATTTTACTAACTATCTTCAATTACAGATTTAGAATTGAAGTACAACTCGAGAAGCATTTGAAGAGTTCAAGATTAGACTGCCAACTTTTCAGCAGATTTAAAGCTGGAGTTAAGTTTTTTTTAAATAGGTCAGGATTAGTGAGTGAGTCAATAGAAAGCATCACTTAATAAATTAAAGATGAAGAAAATTAAAATTACTCTCAGCTGTTGTCTTTAATTAAAGATTTACAATTTAATTTCAGCAATTTACGATTTAGGTCAGCTTTAATTAGTTTAATATATAATTACGGTGTATCAAAGCTTATTAGGCACAGTGTCAAAGAAAAAAAGTAATTGCCTGCCATAAGCTAACCATTCATTATTTTTCAAAAATTCCAAAGACCGATGGTAGGTACATGTATTAAGCCACCAAAATTTATATATGGCCCCAATACACTAGGGTTTCCCCAACTGCTAGGTAGAATTATAAAAATGTAGCATACTTCAAGGCGTACTGTTCATTTGGAACAGTATAAACAAAATAATATATTTGGCGTAAATTAACTTAAATAAGGATGTTAATACTTAGTATTATATCCTTTAGCCTTAATTACTTCCCTTAATCTATTATTCATCGAAGATACCAGCTTCCTGGTAGTTTCTGGGCTGATTCTGCTCCACTCATCCCGCAGAGCAGTTTTGAGGTCTTCTTTGCTGGATATTCTGTGCTTCCGAATGTTATTTTCCAGCACACCCCACAAATTCTCAATGACATTTAAATCTGGAGACTGGGCCGGCAGAATTATCATGTGGGGGCAGTTCCTGATGAGCCAGGACTGTACTATCTTGGCCTTATGCTTGGGATCGTTGTCCTGGTTGAACCGGAAAGTACGTCGGATTCCTACCTTCTCGGCACTTTGGAGTAAATTTTCCTTTAGAATGTTTGAAGTACACATTCTTGTCCATTGTTGTTTCAAAAATCACAAAATTCCGGAATCGGGCTGACGAGATACATACCCATGAAATGTCACTTCCTCCACCATGCTTGACTGTTGCCTTTACGTGTTTGGGATTCAGGTCAGTATTGGACTGTCGCCACACATAATTCCGCCCGTCCGAGTCAAAAATGGTGAATTTGGACTCATTTGCAAATATGACTGTGTTCCAGAACTCCAAATCCTTGTCCAAGTGGTTTTTGACGAACGTCATCCAAGTCCCTTTATTTTACGCGTTTATAAAGGGCTTTTTTCGTTGTACTCGGGCATTAAAGTCATGTTTGCGCAGAAACTTGCACACAGTTTCCACACAGCACTTTTTCCCCATTTCATCCTGCACCTGTTGAGCCACTTTTGGAGCCGATAGCTTGGGGTTTCCCCTTATTTTCCTGCTGATCCTTCGCTCCTCCTCTTCGGTGAAAATCTTGTTTGGTGCCATTCTGCCCTTGCCCTCAATCCGATTTGCGTCGACGAAGCGCCGAATGATGTTATACACAGTTGAGTTGCTCAGACTGACCATTTCAGCTATTTGGCGATGTGAATATCCGTTTTGGAAGTGTTCCAGGATGAGTTTTCGAAGTTCAATGGTAGTCTGTTTGTCCACAGTCCTTTTTGGCTTATTGCACCCGAGATGCAGGATAAAACTAAACTGACTACGAAGGATTGGTCTATTTATACCAAAAATACTCAACTTTGGGTTAAAAATCCGGGTTTTATGGCACCCAGGTGTCCATAATGTACCTGATTCCAATAGGCATTGACCTAAAAATAGGCTACTTTTTTACATAATCCTACCTAGCAGGTGGGGAAACCCCAGTGTATTGGGGTCATATATTAATTTTTGTGGATAATATATATACCTACCATCGGTCTTTGGAATTTCTGAAAAATAATGAATGGTTAGTTTATGGCAGGCAATTACTTTTTTTCTTTGACACTGTGCCTAATAAGCTTTGATACACTGTATATCTCAAAGATTGTGCAGTAGAAAGCAACAGCTCACAAATAAAAGATAATGAATTGTAAAACTGCAAGATCTGCAAGCAAATCATAAATTGAAGATAATGAAAGTTTAAGCTTCTCTTAATTAAAGATTTACACTCTAAGTCCAGCAGCGAGAAGCATAGGATGAGTTCAAGATTAGTTTTCCCACTTTTTCGGTTAATTTTGAGTTAGAGTTAAGTTAATTACAGATTCCCACTAAATGTGACAGCAAGCGAGAAGCATTTGATAAGTTCAAGTAGGGACTGCCAAACTACAAAGTTGTAGCCAGAGTTGAGTTGCCTTTAATTAGAGATGCCAAGCGAGAAGCATTCGATAAGTTCGTGATAAGTGAAGTGTGCGCTGCCTCTTCTCTAACTAATTGCAGTGCACTGTGCCAGCCTGATGGATTGGGTTAAATTGCAGGGTCTGCAATTAGAGCTTCATAATTTGAGTTACGCCCACTTAAAGAGTGTTGTTTGCCAAGGCGCAAAAGCCTACTACTTTGTAGTGCAGTGTAATTTGTGTGTATTTTTGGGCAAAGACTCACCTCGGTTGTTGGGCAATCCTTTGGCATTTTGATTAGAATGTTGAAGCGACAGTGATGAATGCTGACGTTGTTGTTGCTGCTGTTGTTGTTGCTCCCAACATGGACGATGATGATGATGTTGCTGGTAGTCGCTTGGACTCGGACTCTTTGATAAAATTGGCTGCGGTGCATTCAATAAATCATAAGGTAATTTATCCAAATTGAAGAGAACGCGACGCTGTTGTTGTTGCTGCTGTTGCTGTTGATGTTGCTGCTGTTGTTGTTGCAAGCGATTATGATGAGCGTTGTGATAATGTTGCTGCCAAGTGCTTGGCCTGCTGGTTGTTGCTGTTTGGGTTGCCATGGATCTGCTTGTTGTTTTTGTTGTTGTTGCTGCTGCTGTTGCTGCTGTTGTTGCTGCTGTTGTTGTTGTGGTTTGAGCCTCACCGAATGCAATCCGCGACACAATTGCTGGTCGACGCGAGGGCAAAAAGGTGCTTGGGGCAGCGCCCGGTGGCACAGTTGTTGCTGCTGCTGCTGCTGTTGTTGCTGCCACAATTGCACCCGTTGTTGCTTTTGTTGTTGTTGTTGTGGGTGAACTGGTCGTGCTGAGCGGACTGTGTCCAAAACCAGTGCCAGTTGGCCAGTAGGTCTTTGCTGGCTCACCATAAACCTTAGCGGGCTGCGAGTAAACTTTCGCTGGCTCCGAATAAAATTTCGAGGGTTGCCCATAGACTTTCGATGGCTCCGAATACACCTTCTCCACCTGACCATACATTTTCGCTGGCTCCGAGTAGACCTTTGCCGGCTCCGAGTAAAATTTCGAGGGCACACTGTACATTTTCGATGGTATCGAATAGAATTTCGAGGGCTCCGATGCAATGCGAGCCATGGGCTTTAAACTATCGCTCACGTTGCGTTGTGCCTCGGCTAGGATGTCATCCGCGGACGATGGATGCCAGTCATCCACATTCTGTGATATGGAACTGTACGATATTGATCTTGACTGTGGGCCATGGCCAGACTTGGTGTCGTGATAGATGACCGTCTGGAATGGCAGCAATTTGTCATCGCTCTCATGAGTGTTGTTCGCAGTTGATGATGAAGTTGTCGTTGCTGTTGCTGCTCCGACTGCGCCGGCAGCTCGGCGAGGCGCCACCGAGCTGGAGCGACTGGAGGCAGCTGCGGCAAGCAGTGGCGCCGCCAATACATTTTGTATGTTCGAGGCACTATTCACGGAATCACTATCCACACCATCCATTGTATCGGCAGCTAGACGTGGCTCTGTCTCCTCAATGGAGAGTTCACTTTTGTGCGAACGATTGACGAAATCTCGTCCAGCTGCACTCGGTGCACTGCTTCGATGAGCTGTGCTCTTAAAAACCGGTGGCTGGGTGCGACTAATGCGATTGCCACGCCGACTGGATGAACTGACGCTAACTGCCACAACCTTGACCTCATCGCTGGCCTTGGGCTTTCTGGTCGATCTGGGCGCATCCTCGAGGAAGACAATTTTGCTGCCCGTTGTGACCAGCTTGACCACCTGTTTGCCCTCCTCCGCATCCATCTGCTGTTGTCCGTTCGCGTTGCGGTAACGGGTCTTGTGCTCCAGACTGCGTGCTCGACCGGAACCGGGCCGAACCAGATCGTATTCCTCATCGCTGTGCAGGCTGCGCTGTTGTTCGTCATGGTCCAGGAACAGTTTGAGAAACTCATTGCCCGCAATGAGCTCACTCTGTCGAGCGGGTGCGGGGGCAGGGGCAGGAACTGGGGCTGGCCGCGTAAAGTTGCAGCACAACATCTGAAATGTACAGAATGGAAATGATTAAGTTCTGTGTTCGTGTCAAATGCCTTGCAAATATTAATCCTCAATGCGATTTTTATGCAAATGTAACAAATAATGAATTTTCAATGCAAGTACACTCAGCGAAAAACGCTGTTCTAAATTGGAGTACAAATCTGTATACAATTGATGTCATTTTGTTCTCCGATCTTACAATCAGCTTTCTACAAAAATCAAATCAAATCTAACTTATCCCGAAATATTTCGAGTAGTTCAAAAAACCATCTTGAATAAGGAAATTCGATCTCCATTCTAAACACTTTCGGATTTTAAGAACGTTTCCACTTAACTGAGTATATTCTTTCTCTGAGTGTAGAGTTTATCCCAGCGCATATCTATTTGATTGAATTTGCGGAATTGAATCATTATTCGATTTCGCAGCATTATCTTCATGGCAGTTCTCGATATGCATAACTCATGCTCGGCAGTTAACTAAATGACATTTGAATAATATTGTATTGGGTCTATTAAGACATCAGTGGAATGCAGCGGCTGCTTTTGATGTGCGGCTTGTGCCTCTTGTGGAGTGTGTTGCATGTTTCGAACCTTGTCAGTGTCATAATTAACTGACAAATGTTGCTATGTTGAAGTGGGTGCTAAGTGGCAGATACTGCTGCTGAATACATTAAACTCTATGTTTATTTAAATTATGAAAAATATCTCGATATCTATCTTGAGGTTCCTTTGTAGCTACTACTCTAGCTCTTAACTGTATTATTGCAAAATACGTTTAAGTAATTTATCATCACAGAATATCATCATCCGACACCATCAGAACAAAATCACTTTCATTCGCAAAATGCTCTCAAGCTTAAGAGCAGTGCAGTCTTTTGATAGCTAATAATAAAAGAGGCGTGACTCATCTTCAGAGTCCGACTAAAAATAGACTTTCATTCCGAAAAATGATGGCAACCAGTAAAACTGGTTGCTAAGGATTAAGAATAAAGTTGCGGCCGATGTGTAAAGCGCAAGTTATTAGCCCATAATTATTCAATTTCTGAACACATTTAACAGTCTAGCATTGACCTTCCCTATTCACTGTGCTTTCAATGTGTGCTAGGCATAAATCAAATCAATGCTAAGCAAAGTAACGCCCCTCTTTAACTCAAAACGCCGCGAAACAAAAAAAACAAAAGACTTAGGACACGAACTTGCCCTGTACAGATTGGCGCACAAAAAAAAAACAATATATTTATTGCATTTTGCAAAATCAGCATTACTAATTGTAATCGAGATAAATCACATAAAACACTTCTATGGCTAATAAACTTAAAAACAAAAAAAACACGAAAAACGAAAACCAAAGCGAATGGAAAGGCGCAAATTGAAATTGAAAAAAGCAATAAAAAAATAATGAATAATTTCAATATACATATACATATATAATATACATATATATATTTTTTCTGCATTCAGCGCAATTTATAATTTAATAACATAATTATTATATAGAAAAAATGGTGTATGTATATATAATAAATAGGCGACAGCAGCAACAACAACATCCGGCAGCTTTTCGAGCATAAATGCAAACAGCTTGACAGCGCAGCGATGTGCAACAACAACAACAACAACAACAATAACAACTAAAACAACAATTGGAGTTGAGTGGGCGCTGATTGCTTGGCGACTGTCGCCTGTCGCTATTTTTGTTGCTGCTGTTGTTGTTGTTGCTGTTGTTGTTGTTATTGTTTTAAGCTTTAACATTTGTAGATCATATTTAAGCGATTCAATCTAACAATTGTTGGCAGCAACAAAAACACCTTCGCACATATGCTAAAATTACAGAGTAAGGCGCAGGCGCAGGCGAAGGCAGCAAAATGGGCGACTGGCCAGTTACCCAGTTAGCCACTTACTTATAGCCAAGTTAACAGTCGGCGTGTTAGTCACCAGTGAGCCGGCTCGCCTTGCCTTTTATGTCTAAAATTGCAGAAGTAACTGCCCAGCTGAGCATTTAACATTGACACACAAATCGCCAGCCAAGTTAATAACAATGCGACCACGCTCAGAACAATGCACCCAGAAGGGCTATCAAAAAAATACTATATATATATATAATGTCACATAATATTTGGTTACCCCCCTGCTGTGATATGTACGTTCTAAAATGCTAGAAAGACAACTTGTTGTCGTTGCGACATTCCTTTCCATTGTGGCAAGTTACTTGAACCGAGTGGCCAGTGCCACCACCTCTGCCGCGTTGAATGAATGAATGAAAAACTACGTTTGGCAGCCAAAAATAGCCGCAGCAATTATTAAGGCTTAATCTTGATTGATTTATCAACACTGTGAATGCTAATCCTGTTAGACATTCTTTTGCACTTAGCTGGCAAACGGTCACAGTTTATCGTTTATCGCTCGCCTTTTTATTATCTATTCATTTATCATTCGATTGTTTGCGCCTTTCACAACAGCTTTGACAATTTTCACGGCTGTCAACTTAGCGGAAGTGTCAAATACACTTCTTTTCTTTTCTAAATACATTTATTCTTTTTTTGCGCGACTAATCAAAATGAGCACTCAAATTGGCCTTTTGAAATTCTAAACGTTTTGAGCAAGTTCTGCTGCTGCTGCTGCTGTCGGGTGGAACCCATTGAGATATATCCGCCTTAGCGAAATCAAAGACCTGTTGTCGTTATCCATCGAACAATTAAGCAATAATCACGCCTTAATGAACACTCTCAGTGTACTCCAGTCCAGATCAATTGCCTTTCAAGTGCCGCTTCAGAAACTTCAAATTTAATTAGCCACGAGCATCCACAAATGAAAACAAGTATGAGTGATCTAATCGGATGATTGCTCGAATTGTAGTTACCCTTTAACCAAGTCATTGATATTAATCGTTAGAAAGGTCGACTCGAAGTTTATATATCTATAATTGTGGCTGGTATGGCAACCGATGGTCCATAGATTCTTATCGGTATATGTGAGAATGCAGCTGATTTTCTTCGACTTCAGCCTAACCAGCCTATCCATTATTATTACACGCTACAGGGTATACAAATGTGAACGAGTTCTTTTATGAGCTCCGTCATTTTATTATGCTGCTCGCCTTAATCAGCTTCGTCTTCTTCTTACTTTTGGTATTTTGTGACTCAAATTCAAGTGCGTTTCGCTTTCAATTTCAATTTGTGTTAAGTTTTGGTTGCACACTAAAAAGTTGAGCTAATCAATTAGGCGTCTCCTCATGATTGATGTGACCAAACACAAAAGACGGGATTCGATTGCATAAAAACAAATGACTCAAGACACGAACTGGCCACACACAGTGCGCTCAAAGATTTGCATAGAAACGCGGAAAAAGTTGCCAGGCCATAATAATGGACAAGTTTCTTTTTATCAAATTCGGCTGGTCAACGAACAACAACAACAACAAGAACAACAATTGGCCTGCTCGAATATTTGTTGTGTGTGTGTGTGTGTGTGTGTGTGTCTGTGTAATGGTTGCAACTCTTGTGGCCCACAGCATTTTGTTGTGGGCGTTGCAGCGTTGAAAGGAGCAGCAGCACCAGCAGTCGCAGCAGCAACAGTCGCAGCAGCAGCAACCGTTGCAGTAGCAACAGCAACTGTTGTTGCCCCAATGTGAATGTGTCAGCCGCGATTTGTGTTGCCAAGGGGCCATTGTTTAATTGCAGCCACCACCCGCTGCCTGCTCAGCTGTGCTTTGCTTTATGTTGCAATTGCCTATCGGTAACTTGCAACCCGGCACTTGCAACTGCCATCACAATATGGCCGCCATATGACTTGTCATTATCAAAAGCATCGATCTTCGGCCCCCTCCCCCTCCCACCCTCTCCATTATAGGGCGCTCAATGCCACCAATTGCAGTTATAATTTTGCTCAGTCTCCCTCTCCCTCTCGCTGCCGCCCCGCCTGCCTCTGTCGTAATAACACACATTTATTAATTACACACCATTCAACGAGCAGCAGCAGCAGCAACAGCAAGCAGCAATACTCCTCACTGCTACACTATTCTATATTTGATCACACACTCTCAGAGGTATTCCCATGTTTATCATTAAATATGTAACCCATTGAAAATGACTTTAATTTTATTTATTAACAAATTATGACTTAGCATTAACTAACCTAGGCCTTCGACTCGACATAATTGTTTAATATTCAATTGTAAATTGAAGTTAATTATAAATTAATGAAGAGCGATCATTTTATTTACGGACTTGTCGTAAGGCTGGGAGTAAAGAGACCTTAATATTTCACACATTATTTTCAGATCTATATTTATGTATAAAAACATTTCCTGGTTGCGTCAAATAGCCCAATTCCAGCATCCACTTTTATTTACACAACATTCTTTTTATTATTTAAGTTAGTTTCTTGCTTATGGGATTGTTTGCATAGGAATAGTTTTAGCCTGGCAAAGACACATCAAAATAATCTAATCTCAGCAGTTTTATTCGAAACGTTTACGACAATTGAGGCTCATAATGGAATCGCGAAACTTTAGGAATGTGAATGTGAGGCTTAGGATTGGGCATAGTGAAATCGGATTATTAGAATGGACCGGATACCGCATACAAACACGATTTATTTTGTATTTTTAGCACTTTAGCTATGTCGGAAGTACAGGAATATGAATAACACATAAAATAAAGCTCGTTTTCTTTGTATAAACAAATCGTAAATCTTCGAAAAATTCTCAACTTGATTAAATTTGTGTTTAATTATTCACTTTTCAAACTACCAAAGTTGAATCATTTTTGGGCTGATTTGACTCTTTTATATTTGAATATTATATATATATATCTAACATTATATATATAAATCTGTAAGGGTATTAAATATACGTGAGCTTGTCAATGTCCGTTTCTGCAGGTCTCTGTTGTAGTTCTGCTAATCGTCATATGCATACCAGTCCAGATATACTGCACTCAGACACACACTCATTATATTTGAAAGAAAAGCTGACGTTGACTTTAGAATGTTGCTGCACCACGCGATGTCCCCCCGCTGCCCCTAGCACCCTCTCAGCACATGCAGTCGCCCGTCCTCAATCAAAGTCCCGCCCGCTGCGCATAATTTGCAAATTGCAAGCGTCATCGACGGCGACTGCCGTTTCTCAGTTTCTCAGTTTTTTTCAGTATTTTTTTGTAAGTTTTTTATTTAGTTTTTCATTTAAAGTTTTCAGTTTCGCATAACCGCTCGCAAATCGCGTGCAATTATTTAACGTGGCTTTTGCGGCTGTTAAGTTGATTTTAGCCAACTTTAGTTCGTTATACATTCATCACAGTCAGCTGGCGCTTTTG
This sequence comes from Drosophila sordidapex, assembly GCA_035043295.1. Classification (NCBI taxonomy): domain Eukaryota; kingdom Metazoa; phylum Arthropoda; class Insecta; order Diptera; family Drosophilidae; genus Drosophila; species Drosophila sordidapex. The sequence goes on along the minus strand of JAWNNA010000717.1, from coordinate 49,309 downwards.
TGTCTATTACTGTTGCTATTGCCTATTGCCTATTGCCCGTATCCAGTCCAATGCAGTCTCAACAACACATTAGCATTAACCAACTGGGCACAAATTAATAATAAAAAAAAACCATAAGAGAAAAATGCACTCGCCAGCATTGTGGATGATGATGATGATTTGGGCCAATAAACACACACACACACACACACAGGCACACTCACAGGCAATATGCCGACACAATTACCCCGCAGAGCAATTAATCCATTTATTTCACATATTGGCCAAGTGAACGATTGAACGAATTGAACGGATTGATCATAGTATTGAGTATATGTATGTGGTTGCAACTACAACTTGAAATTTAACTGCAATTTTATGAGCTGGCTTAATGGGCATTGCAAAGGGGACTGTGTGTTAGTCACGTTAACTCAAGGGTTGGCCAATACCAATCGATTTGTTGCGCTTTACTAACTGTATGTACATACATATATAGTATAGAAATATATGTATGTGCTCCCGCATAAACAGAAATTCCCATGCGTAATAAATCATTCCGCAAAGTCAGACAACTCGCATAACATCATCCATCTATCTAAAGTTCAATGTCGACAATACAAACATGAAGCCAACAAAGGCGAGTTGGATTCTGCACATTTTTGTACTACATACTATATATATGTTTTTTCCGACAAATTAAGGATGTACAGTAATTAATTATAGAAGAGTTGTAGAAAATCGGAGCAGCAGTTGTTATAGTTTACATACAGTTGATGAGATGTGAAATATGTATGTATGGCACAGCCTGTACAATATTTCGTGTAAGCTGTCAAATTAGTTCAATTGATTGTCAGGGAAAATATTCAAAATTATCTTTACTAATTTACTGATTGAGAGGCCAAATTAGTTTGAATAAATCTCAGGGTAAATATTTAAATTTATCTTTATAAGCTTAAATGTCAATCAGCAATGCCACCAAAAAAAAATAAACCAAAAAATATGTTTATTTCTTTAATTGAATTTCTTGCTTGTCATCAGCACACAAAACAAGTAGGCAATAGTCGAGATAGCTCGACAACTTTTAAATACTTATCTGATCTTAGTTTTTTCAAAATGAAAATACGCTTTAATCTAACAAAATCTGTGTTTCTCTTCCAAACTTATCGATGCTTAGAATTTTGTTATTGCTATCGGAAATCGATCTTTGCATAATGGAGGCAGCTACCAACAACATGAAATGAACTTAGTTTGGGTTTGGTTTGCGAGTACTTGTATTCAAAATTTAATGTTTCTAGCTTTTATATCGGTCTGTAGTTCATTCAGACAGACAGACGGATATGGCTAAGTAGACTCGACTTTTGCGATGCCGATGCTTCCTCCTGTTTGCCCAACTGTATTATATCCATTTTTAATTGGTCCAGGGTATAATTAAAAGTGTCTGCATAAATCAGCTTGAGAATAAGCTTTAAGTTCGCTTAGAATGCAAATGAGTAATTGCGTGTTTTGACTTGTTTTATGCTTAGCACAATTTCGCATGTTGTCAAACAGCCTCAAAGTGATGCACAAGATTTGCTACTGCGTGATTTGAACTTGTGACCTTTCGTTTGAGTAGCAATTTGACTGTCAGATTGTGCTTGAAGCTCTTGCTAATAGTTTTTGAATAAACACAACTTAATTTACATCTATTCAAATAGTAATTTAAATATAGTTTTTTTGAAGTGAAAAGTTAACTTACCAACAGCAGAAATACCAATTTGTGATACCAGCAAAAGTGTGCCATGCCGTTCTTAGTTCTGTTCAGTATTATCATCCACTTTGACAAAGGCTCCACTTTAGTTTTCAGCAATTTGAAACAAGTGCTTTCGATTTGTGAGTCTTGTTCCACAACTTCGACTTCGACTTCGACTTCTTAATGAAGCTCACTTTCTTTGCGTCAAGTGAAGTGATTCATTTGGCCGCTGATCTTATCTGCAGTTGAATCATGCTGAAGGTGCCACAAATACTCCAGGGTCACTTCTTAGTCTCCGCCTCTTTGTTCCTCGCTTTTCAGTGATGTGGTTCAGTTTTGGTTCGGTGTGACTCTTATCTCTGCAATTAAAAAAACCAGAAGCCATCAGTTAAGTAGTGCGTTCATCCCAAATGAAAGTCAAATGTGCGACGCTTAAGAGATACCCTGTAGCTAGATTACAGTTTCCATCATTTATATATATTAAAAGGCTAACTTGACTGCTGTCTGAGGTTTGACGATTTTCGCTGGGAAAGCCAATCAACTCTTGTCCTAAACATGAAGGCAATTTTCACACTAGTTTTCAACGGAATTTCGGAAAATTGGATACACAAGCTCGTAAAATCAGCTTCAGCCGTTGAAACCGTGTAGTTATGTAAACTACTTACACTCCGGAAGGAAAATGGAAAGTCAAATTTATATGGGCAAAAGGTTTCTATAGACAATTTACACGACTGGTGTGAGTATTTCAAAGATCGACATATTCACATTTTGTATTCACAGACGGACATCGAGAGACGATAATAAGCCATTTATGTATATATTTTTCAACTTTATGGTATCGCCAATACCTGCAAGTCATTCTCAACTTTATTTGCACAATTTTATGACACATTTAACACTTTACACAGGGTATAAAAGCGTCAAGAGTATATAAATTGAGGGAGCAGCCATAAATCGAGTGAATAATCACTGAGGCAGAAGAACGTAAAAATGTTTGTTAGGTGTCTTTTGTTATGTTTGTTGACTGCGCTGCTCAAGTGTACAGAAATAAGTTGCATAAATGATGCATCATTTACCAAAGTTATTGGCTGGCATTAGCCAGGCCAAGACAAATGTATTGCGATCGGTAAAAATATGGTAAAAGGCACAGCAGAAGAAGACGAAGACGAAGACGCTACTCTCAAATGTCAAGGTGCATTTCACACTCGAAGCGAGGCATGCAAAAAGATACAACAAAAATCACAGACATATAGAAATAAAAAATATTTGAACATTTGCAGCTAATTTTATTTCAATAGTTGCGATTTGAGTCACGGATTGGCAGTAGAATCATTGAACTTGTCTGGCAACGTGCTGTGGTATTCGAGGGGTTGCGGCGGGTTGGAGATGGCAACAAGTCGCAACAAGTTGCAGCAGCAAGCCCAATAATACCTGGCCAAGATGCTAAGTTATTTCTAGCGATTTCAACATATTTATAATTAATGACAAATATTTTTGATAGCCACAACAATTGGCATGTCATTGAAGCTGGCTTGCCTGTGCTTCTTGTGTGTTTGTGTGTGTGTGTTTGGTGTGTGTATTGTCTGTTTTGTGGCCCAAAGTCTTAGCCTTTAGCTTGATTTTATGGCACCCCTTTATGCAAAGAGTTTTAATTTAATTAGAGCCTCTAAGTAATTAGCAGGCATTTCCGCCAAGCCAAATGTGTAATTAAGCCAGCATCTAAACTAACAAAGTTTACTAAAAATAGTTATTGTTGGCCAGCAATAAGCCAAAACAAACAGTTTAGCCAGCTACGCAAAACCAGTTCTAATTCTTATCAAGACTTCTTCGCAGGCCATATAATTACTCAGAGTCGCAGAGCGTTCAATGGCTTTTAATTATCCAGGAATTTGTGTGTGTGCGTGTGTGCGTGTGTGTGTGTGCGTGTGTGCGTGTGTGTGTGTGTTGACTGCCAAACAAAACAAAATAAAGCAAAACAATGCACAGTGTGTGTTTATGGCCACCAAAATTCAGCTCATTAAAAATGAAAGTTTCTTGGCCAAAAAAAAAAACAAACAGCGCCAAACTTGGCTCATTAATTAGCCAACAGAGAACCACAAAACTAATAGTTATGTAAATTCTTTTGCAGAAAAAAAAACTGGAGAATTTTGAACATGTACAAAACTCGAATGGAACTCATATTTCTTGAATGTTATTCGTAGAAATTCCAGCTTGCCTTAGCTTCGAGTTTTTCGCGGAGTGTACTCGTGTTGTCTTTGAGCTGCTACATCTAGTCTGGCTCTGACGCATTTCTTCTTAATTTTGTATATATGTTTTTTGTTATCTTTGACAGCCAGACAAACTACTTTTTATTAGTTGCTGCTTTTGCTGTCGATTCTGACTTATGTAACCGATACTCGGCTTAGTGGAGGAAAGTAAAAGTGCTTAACACATCTCGAATGTAAAGGTCGTTGTTATCTAGAAACCAGCACACTCAGACCTGTATCTGTATGTGTGTGTGTTTGGGTGTGTGTGCTTGTGTATGTATTATCTACACTTACTAAACTGGCCAGTTCAGTTTCGAAAAGCTGCACCCATATCAAAGACCCACAAACGGAACCAGCAACAGTCAGCCAAGTCAGCTGTAAACTTTGCCACAGTTGTGGCCAAAAAGAAAAAATAAATAAAATTGTTTGCAATAAACTTAAATTCAACTCAATTGAACTTTAAATAAATATATTGATTGGCTAGCAAAAGTTGAGAATTCTAGAATTACTTAAGTTTGCAAATAATGTGTATTTGTTATAAACAAATAGTGATTAGACGGCATATCAAAATTGTGTCTAAAACTAAGTCAGCCACAACATGGCTTAAGGTAGCTGACAGAAAACATATTTAATTAAAAAATGCATAGTTTTGAAATGCTAATTTGAATCCCAATAAAACTGTGTAATTAATGTTATTCAGAAAGTGCTTTAACATGCCACATTTCTATACTTAATCCGACAGTTATTACAGACAGATATTAACTTAAGAGAGAAACCAGAAGCTGTGGGAACAGGCATTGAACAACTTCTCAGGAAACTTATCTGAATTTGCTGAATTCTTTGCCACTTTCTGTTCAGGGACTGGGTTTGGAAAGACAACGATCAACTGACCCAATTCTAAATTATCCGCTTCGACTCAAACTTAATCTAATCCAAACCTAAGAAGTCAACTTTTGCTTGAGCGAGTGGAAATCGCTTTCGATATGGGAATGTTGTGGGAGTGGACAATTTGAGAAGTTCATTTATTATTTCATATTTGTTATTGTTTGCAGTGTGTGTAGAAAAAATATGTCTATGTCAACTGGGCAATGGCACTTGGAGTTGGTCTTGCTCTTGATATTGGACTTGGCAGTTGCAACTGCAATTGCAATTGAAGTTGGCCAGTTGGTTAGTTGGCCCGTTTACTTGACTCGTGAATGCCCATTGGCGTCAAAATTCGCACAGTTAGTATATAAATTAGAATGCTAATCGATATGGTTACACCCAGAAAAAAAGTGGACGATAGACAATCGACATGAGCATGGATGTGGGTACAATAGAATGCTGGCTAACTGAATTCCGGTTGATAAACTTGATTTAAAACCAGAAGTGAGCTGACAGGCAATGCGAAATAAATTGCTACTAAGTACGACACATAAATAAAGTGTGTAACAAATGGGTCGCCAGCATGTGGAATCAAGTGTGTGTGCGTGTGTGTGTGCCACTATTTCTTTGGTGACAAATTGTCGAAACATGCTCTCGAAACAATGGGCAAAATCACACGCGACGTAGCAGCAGCAACAACAACAAAAACAAGTTAGCAACAACAAAAATGGCAATTGCAATTCATTGACAATTGACGCAAGCCAGTTGAGGGACGGGCAAGGCTCAAAGCCAAGCTAAAACAAGCCAAATCAAGCCAAGGGAGAGGCCAACGCGGCGTATGCGCTTTTTTTCTTGTCAGCCAAGCAGACTGCCAAATAATAATCCCAGAAGCACGAGCAAAAGTATAGCAAAGCTAAACAAACGACGACCGCGACCATTAAATTGTTTTTATTGCCATGGAATTTCTTAAGAGTTTATTGCACTTCTCCAAATACCCTGTAACTATTCGAAAATGCCCTAGTTCGTACCTATTTTTGCTTAGTTATATTTATTTCAGATCGTTCCAGTCAATTATCATCTTATCATTTTCGCACAAGGCCTTTGTAGTCAGTTGCTAAGTGTGTTGTAAAAATCGGATATAGTAAACAATTTCTATCAATTTTTTTTAAACAGAAGAATATTTTCAACTATTTTTGGATAAGTTTCCTAAATCATGTTTTTCTATTTACTGACTTTTCTTTATTTGAGTGTTGGCCCTCTCTTTTCCGATAATAATATTTTGTTCTTGCATCTAGGCTATGCCATTTTAGAAATTTAGTTTTGTAAAAAATTTAGTTTAATAAATCCCAAAAAAAAAACATCATTTATCAAAATATTTTTGAACATAAAAAACATACTCTTATATTTTTCAGTAATTTTAGTTTTAAAGAAAATCTTCTCACATTTAAATTTTCACATTTTCCTCAATCGCTATCTAATTTTAGATATAGAGCAGCTTCTCCAACTTGATGTTACAGTCTTTGAACTATTCCAAGGCAAATATTTTCCTCAGTTGTTACGTACTTTTCATTACAGATAATTTCTTGCAATTTTATGAGACACTTTCATGATCCGCTTTCAATCGAATAATCTAAAGCTAAATCTTTGATGTATATCTTGGTAGTCTCAGCCTTGTTATAGGGGCATCTTTTAGTCGCTCAACCTCGTCGCACTGGCGCCGATCCGACTTGTGTTTTATGATCATAATTATTGTCCTAAACGGGTATACACATGCAAGAATAGCTCGCAGCTAAAAGCAAATAGTGCAACAGGTTTTGGTGTTGTTTTTATTGTTGTTTGTTGCTGTTGGTGTTGCTGTTGCGGTTGCAGCCAAGCTGCACAAACAATTTGTTAATTTCGCTGAGCGGCGTTAATTGTTTTGGCCAAAGCGCTCTTTGTTGGTATTTACCATTGCTCTGGGCCGTTGTCTGACGACTGCACCGCAATTAAGCTTTTAATAATCATTTGTATTAAAATCGTTCAGCGCGTTTGGCAATGGCTCCGACTGACTAACTAACTACAAACTTAGTCTCACTGCCGTTTTGCAACTTGGCACAGAATGTGCGGTAAGAAAAAAAATGAAAATTACTCAAATTTATGGCACATTTATTTATTTGCCTTTTGCAATTGCTCGGCACTCAATCAACAGCTGAAATATTAGAAAGTGCAATGATTTTTTTTGTAATGCAAATATGCCATAGAAATTTAAGCAAGTGAAGGAAGAATAGACTCAGAGTACTCACAGGTCCATTGACAGGACACTGTAGACTGAGAAGTCACCTAACCAAATTAGGTATTTGCAGCAGCAACGTATGCAGGTTTTGCGGATACGAGGAGGAATCCTCGACGCACATCCTAACAGAATGCGTCGCCTTAGCCAGAAAAAGATGCAGCATCCTAGTGCAGCATATCATGAGGCCCAAGGACATAGAAACCCTCAACACAACAAAGATTCTAGCATTCGTGCAGGAGTTGGGATTGATGGAAGAGCTGTAGGCTCAGTAAGGGGGCACAAAAGACCTTATACGACGCAGTGCTAACTTTTCCCAAATTATAATAATAATGCCATTTAGAAAGCCAAATTATTTCATACTTGCTTCTGTTCTTCTTCTTCTTCTTCAGCTTCTTCTTCTGCAAGAAAGTATATGAGAAAAAAATAACTCAAATTTACTGTAAATCTAGCAATATAGCTTTATAAATATAACCCCAAAAATAGTTTGAAGCAAGTCATTAGAAAATTTGATTTAAAAAACCCTTTTCGACCAATTACACTTAGCCCTTAATTATGACCAGAAAAGATGGTAATAGATTTTCTGGGGCGTTCAAATAACCCACAAAAAAAAGGAAGAAACAGATTAAATAACATGCAGCTGCAAGAAATTACAAATTACAAATTACAAATTACTAAATTATAGTACCATGTCGCTCAATTTGACAAGCCCTAACGTAACATCAACTTTAACTTATTTGTCCATCAAAGGGGGGGGCGCAACAAAGGGGGCGGACATTGCTGCAATCCAGCAGGCGATGATAAACATCTGCTCAATCAAAATTGATCTACACGCCTGTCAATCACACAGAAGTAGGAGACAAAAGAGTTCCGAAAACCAAAGACTACCCATAGAAAAGCAAAAGCAACAAAAAATCGACTTTTCAATCGACAAATTCGATATCGATGGCTAATGCATGCCACAAAGGCTAACAGTAAAGTTACACACACACACACACACACACACACACTTTCATCGCTGACCTTGACGCAAATCGCTGGCCATTTTCGATTGCCTTCTTTTTCTGCACCTTTTTGGCCGACATATTTTCAGATCACCGTTGCAGTCGCTTTTGGCTTAAACTACGGCTTAGTTGATTTACGTTTGGGCCGTACAGATTTAACTCAACACAATTGAAGACAAATCCACTCTATAGCCGTCAAAATGTAAGAGAGCCACCAAAAACAAACGTTAAGCAAGTCAAAAAATCTGGCAAAAAAACGTTGAGGCAAAAAAAAATGCTAAGCATAAAAAACGCGTTTGCGCTTAAGAAAAAACGTTTTGGCCAATTTGAGTCGTTTTTTTTGGGGGGAGGGGGTTTATGTATTAACCGTTACTTTTTTTTTGCCCGCTGAGCTTACCAATGCACCCACCACATTTGTTGTTTTCTCGCTGTTGTTGATATTTTGTTGTTGTTTTTTTTTCGTAGCTGGATTTTTAATCCCGCGTTGTAGATGTTTTTTATTATTATCTTTTTGTTGCTTGTTTGTTATTGTTCTTGTTATTGTTGCTTTTGTTGTTGTTGCTCAGCGCATTTGTTGCTAAGCAGTTTGAAATTGGAGCAGTATTGGCGCGCGCTTATTTACTTTTACAACGATTTGTTTATGGCTTTTTTTAGTTTAAACTATTTTTTTTTACAAGTTTTGCAAATTGTCACTTGTTGGTAATATTTTGACGTGTTTATTTTATTTAGCCGCACTCACACACAAACACACACACACACTCTGAAAACTATATATTTAACTGACTTTGTCGAAATGCTGCAGTGATTTTGCATGTAATTTTTTTTATTATTAATTCCCCTCGCGTTGCACGTTGCGTATACTGAATTGATATGTAAAATGACTTCTTTTAGTACGGTCCTTAAATATGTTTTCAGCTGTGTTTCTCTGTTGTGGCTTACGAAATGTTGGCCAGTGCCTGACAAATGACTTTCACGCACAAAAATCTATTGTCCGAGTTGCGAATTTCAATTTAAATATATATATATATATATATATATATTTAGTATTATTATTTTGTAAAATTATTTTTTGCAGGTTGTGCCGTGCGTCCGTTTGGCTACAGCGTCCACAATTAACTGAATTCCCACAGCGATCAGAAAACTGATAAGTGCTTAGCTGGCTGGCTGGCTGGCTGGCTAGCGCCCAAGAAGGCTGGCTAAAAGCTCAGTAAGCCCAGAGACAGAGCCAGAGACAGAGAAACAGAGCCAGAAACAGAAACAGAGCCAGTCGCAGCCAGCGCCAAGCGCCAAGTGCCAAGGCAACAACAACACCAAACACCAAACAGCAACAACTACAACAACAACAACAGCAACAGCAGCGCACAAGAAAGGCAAAAGCACAAGTACACACACAGACACACACACACAAAAACACACTCAGAGCGACAGGCAGGCAGACAGGCAGGTAGGCAGCGCACAGTGGGCTCAGAGTTCGCTTACCTTCCACCCATAAATCAATCAAATTTTAACTGCAAATTATTCTTTTATTATCATACAAGTTTATTTTTTATGGCAGCTGTTTATTCGACTTCAGTTGTATTATATAAAATCCTTTACTGTATTTATCTAGTTTGATAGTTCCTCGCTCGAGTTTAAGTATTTTTGCTGAATTTAAGTTTGTTTTGAATACAATATATTTAATTAAGACCATGTCAAGTTATCTGATATTTTGAGCTTTGCTAACACTATGCTTAAAATATTCACAATTCACAAACATAAATTGTAATTTTCCAATTTTTTCATTAAATACATTCAAACCAAGCACCACTGTGCGCGGTGCTCATTTGATTTGCTTAGACTTGAGGCCGTAGAACAGCAAGCAGCGAACAGCGCAGCGTTCGCAGCTCAGCTGAGACAGCTTTTATGGACCAGCATCACAGTCAGCCCACAAAACTTGAGATCATAAAAGAACGGACAGTACGCGTTCGTTCCACTGTCAAAGAGGCGAGCTTCGTGTCAGCTTCCATCGGCCATCGGTCAATGGGCCGAGCATGTGAGTGATATCAACTGCAGCAGTGAGCTGTTATTGCTGTTAACATGCTAGCATAATGTTAAAACAAGTTTACATTGCGCAAGCGAACGCAAAGTTGAGCTGCGCTAAGTTGGCTGCGCCTAAAAACTAGTGCTGTAAAATATCATAAAAGTAACCAACAAATTCAAAACCAGCTGCAGCTTAAATAATTGACATATTATTTACCAAACTTGTAAACACCTTTAGGTTTATCAATAATATTTATATCTTTATTATCAAGCCATATGAATTTACAGTATTTACAAGCAATATTTAATGTGATATTATCAAAATAAATTGCAACAATTCGCTAATAATTGGGCTGACGATGTTTTTTTTTAGGTTTTTGATTTTTACTTTTTTACTTATTGCCTAACTAGTCGTATATTGTTTGTTTAAATGATTTAACGTTCCAAAATGCACAATATATTTATATATATTTATTATTATTTTTTTTTTTAGTAATTTTATAGCTTATCACACAAATTAAAAGGAATTGCTGTACAATCAAGTTGAACAAATGAAAAACTGTTGCTTCAGAACATCCAATTATCAAATTTCCCGCGACGTGTTTGTTGTCTGTTTTTTTTTTTGTTGTTTTTTGTTTGGGAAAAGAGATAAAGCCATTGATTAGATGGATATTTCTTTTGTATATATGGACAACTAAATCTAAAATGCAACTACAGATTAGATCTAGAGACATTTATATATAGTACTATTAAAAAAAGTTTATAAAAGATTGCAAATGGTTTCACGTTTATGATATGAATTATAAAGTTGACTCGATGATATGATGGCAAGTTTAAAAAAAATGAAACAAAAAAAATAATAATAATAACAAATTAGAGAGACATTGAATTTAAGTTTAATTATTTATTTGGATTACTTTACTTAAATGTTTAGGCATCGCATCTCCATCGAACTTTCTTTGTTTAATTATATATTTCTGGTTTCTTTTAGTATTTTTTATAGTACATGTTTCATAACTTTAATACATCATTAAAATAAGCATAATGAACAAAACAAACTGTAAATTGAAAAGATATATATAAAGATAAAGATAAAGATAAAGATAAAGGTATATAGATATAGATATAGATATAGGTAGGTAGTATGTAGGCTTAAGCTAAAGCGCAGCTCATTAAAAAAAAATCACACAACGCCCACAAAAGTTGTTTTGTTGTTTCTTGTTTTTCAGAATGTTGGTATAAAATACTTATCAAAAATATATATAGTAAATATATATATATATATAGGAGTACTGCATGCAATTTTCGACATAAATGGCAAAATGAAACAGTTTACATAAATTGGTAAGAGTTGATATTAAGGTATAAGAGAATAAAAGTATTATAAGTACAATGTTGGGATTGTCTTTAGGAGGTTAAGGGCTGGTTGCACACAGTTTGACAAGCATTGGAATGTTAAGTATTTTTTTGTGGTTGACATTGATTAAAGCTAGCTAAAAATCAATTTTAACTACACAAATCTAACGAAAACAAAAGTTGGAAACAACAACAATCAAGCTATAGTTTTTGGGGCAGCTAAATTTTTTTTTTTTTTTGGGTGTTGCCACTTTAAACTTGCGTCACGCACTGCGCATATTTATCCAGCTCGCCACGCAGCAACTTGACCCGTTCCGCCTCCTCCCGCAACGTTCGCACCAGCTCCTCAATTGTACGCTGTTGCGCCAGCACCATCGACTCCAGTTTCTCCACACGACCCTCGAGTTGTTGCACGCGTGGCACAGATTCTGCTGCAACAACTGCTGCTGCTGCTGCTGCTGCTGCTGCCTGATGATTGTTGTGGATAGTTGCTGCTACTGCTGCTGTTGGGCTTTCGTTGAGGCTCATCTTGTCCAGCGGCGTCTTGGATCGTATGGATAAACTGTTGGGTCGTGCCGCGCCACGCGATTCCTCATCGCTGCTAACGATGGCTGCCTTTGTTCTCGACGTTGGGGCATCATGATTGTTATTGTTGTGATTGGTGAACTCCTTGCGGTGGCTGTGGCTGCTGCTCGAGGTGGTGCTGCTGGTGCTGCTGCTCTCCACAAACATGGACTGTTGCATGATGCTCGAGGAAGTCACCGCGCTCGATTGCACTTTACTCGTGCTGCTTGTGGCACTCGTTGCTGTTGTTGCTGTTGCTGATGATGTTGTTGTTGCTGTTATTGTTGTGGCAGCTGCTGCTGTTACCTGCTCTGTGGCAAACAGTTTGGAGCTGGCTACAACGCCTGCGGCACGCGGCTCAACGCTTGGCGTTGACTTTTTGCGCGTCTCCTGCGATGCTTTCAGCTCTTGCATCCACGGCGCCGCCTTTTTCTCCCAGTCGCGTGGCTTCGGCTTGGCCAGTTGCGGCTCAACCGACTCACCCGTTGAATTGTCATCAGAGGAGCCCGCTGTTGCCTGTTTGCCGCCAGTGCTTGCCCCACCATCTTCACTCAACTCACTGGCACTGCTGCCATTCACATAAACCGTATTATTATTGTTGCTCTCGCCGAGCATGACATTTACGGCCGCGGAGGGGGGGCGACGGCGTGGCGCTTTGACGCGTCCCGCACGCATATCCGGCAATATTGAGGCACGCTCCACCCGATCGAAGTCCGTGTCCTCCACGGCAATTGTTGCAGCACGGCGCATTACCACATTGCCAGTTGGGCCGGAGTCGGGCAAATGTCCTCCACCACCCAATTTACTGCCTGACAGTCCGTCGCCGATGTCCTGCGAGACGGTGCTAGTTAGTTTGTTGCTCTCGGCACTCTTCTTCCTCAAGCCACTGCTGCTGCTACTGCTGCTGTTGCTGCTGCCGCCACCGCCCAAAATGCTGCCTGTAATTGTGGAATGTGTTTGTTGTTAGTGCTGCATTGAGACTTGAAAATCATTGAAATTGAAATGAAATAACTCAAAAGCAAACACTAAAAGCTGATGGATCGATTGAGCAAATGTTAAATAACCAATAAATAAATAGCATAACTAATAAATTTACATTTGTTTAATTATTTTGGTCTTAAACTATAAAGATTTTCAGATAGTCCTAGCTGCGACTTTCGGCATTAGAAACTAATTCGCTCTCCTGTCTCAAACCTATTCAAAGCCACTCCCTACTCAACTCTCATCTAAAACTCAGTGTTAACCCCAATCTACACTCAGAAAAAACAAAATTAATTTGCAAATAGAGAAAAAAGAATGTATAAATCGACAATCCCAAAAATATGGTGTTTCTCTTTTAAAAAATATTTTCTATTATTCAGAAATGTATTTTCAAAAGCTGGAAATGCTGACTCTGATTTTTGGAGATAATCTTTTAGGGGCCGAGTAATTTAGTGGGGATATATAAATATATATACATACATATATACATGTATATACATGAATTCATAATCTATAGAAAAAGAAAAATCCTAGTTTTTAGACACATACTTCCTGGAAAATGAGATGAGTTTCCGCTGGCGCCAAAAGTATGTCGAATTTCTAATATTCTGGGCGATTTATATTCGAGATTATATGATTTCACAATTTGAAGTTGATTTCTGTTGAAATTATGTTAATTTACATTCAATGCAACCGTGCATCCTTACATATGTTAAGTCCCTCATAAATGAATACTCATTATGTTAAGCAGTACAATTATGTTAATCAATACTTTATGTTAAGCATCTGATTTAGTCTCAAATAAACTTTCTATGAGTACACAACGACGGTGGTACTTGGGATCTACTATCTTATCCAGGCATTCCCTGACGCGGGGAAACTTCTGTCCAACAATTTCTACACAACTCTACAAAATCCATCTAAACTAAAAGCTAAATCTACTCAAACTCAGTCTAAGTTCTTATGCCTTAAACTTGGTCCAAGCCCAAACTAAACTCGCTACTCCAGTCCATTCTCATGTCCTGGTGCACTTGAGTTGAGCAATTTAGGAAGAAATAAAGCTGAGCCTCTTCATGATCCTCCAGCACTCAAGAAACGCCCACTATTCCAACTAAAACTTAAGCATTTGCGACAAGCACTCTCAAGTTGGAAGAGTATTTAAATTTGAGTTATTTCACTTCAATGCACACAAAACTGACCTGCGCCCGTGGGCGTTTTCTTGAGCGGCACACTGGGCTTCTTGCCCACAACTGGCGGCGTTGGCGATTTCATCTTCTCATCCATATTATCCAGACTCTTGCGCAGCTCGGCATAAACAGCGGCTGTATTTGCTGCTGCTGTTGTTGTCGTTGTGTTGCTGCTGCTGCTGCTGCTGCTCATGTTGGTCGTGGCTGATGTTGCAGTTGTTGCTGTTATGATTTGCTGCTTGCTGCCTGGCAATTTGCTCAGATCGAGGTTTTTGTTCTCCAGCGATTTGCGCTGAGCGGCCACGGTGCCAATGGGCAGGCCCGTTTCACTGAGTATATCATTGAGGGAATCGCGAGAACCAAAACTCTCCTTGCGATTGCCACCAGCCGAGGATGAGGAATTGCTGCTGCTGCCCGTCTTTTTGATATAGACTTTTGATGTTGATGTTGAGGCAACACTGTTGGCTTGTTGCTGCTGTTGCTGCGTCACTGTGGCGCCTCCGCCTCCGCTGCTGCTGCTGCTGCTGCTGCTGCTATTGTTGGTGGCATTCGTTGTGGTCATGTGGCTCGTGTTGCTAATCTTGCGTTGCGTTGTTGTTGTTGTAGCTGTTGTTGTTGCTTGTTGCTCGCTAATGGGCGCAACTGCAAAGGGGCAAAGAAGTGTGGTAAACATAGTTAGACAATGGAGTTGCTTATTCATCATGTGTGGGCTGAGCTGGTTTTAAGCTCTATCAGCATCATCAGCATCATCAGCAGTTCATCATCAACCAGTCAACTTGAATACTTTGATTGTTTCTATTTATTATTAAAGATGAGCACACGTCGCACACGGTTTTAACGGCGTGACTAACTGGCTAACTGGCTAACTGACAGAATGGCCAACAGCTGAGTGCGATTTGTGCTTAATGCAAACAACATTCAAACACATTCACAACTGGGCAACGAGCTGGGCGAAACTGGCAAACGAGTTTTGTTTCGAGAGCTGCTCCTCAACTGTTGGTTGCCAAATGTCAATAAATTTAATGTTGGAATATCAAACAAAGGCTTCCAGCGAGCGTAGGAGCCAAATGCAAACCAACCAAATTCACACATAGCAAACGGCAAACACTGCAAAAACTACAAATGACAAAGTTAGCTAGCGATCGAAGCGTGTCACGTTCAAATGTGTGTCAGACAACATGCAGTTAACCTACTTTTGAAACATACTCTAAATGCACCCATTAATATGGAGTTCAGATTGGAGTAGATAATAAATAATAAATTCATTTGCTATAATTTGCCAGATGTATTGTACAGTCAAACTTCTCTGATTTCAACTTAGTTTGGTCGATATGGACTTTCAAAGTAGCTTTGTCGAATTTTGAAGAAATTGAATTTCCCATTTATCTATTTTATTTACTATATTTCAAACTTTTCTCAGTCGAATTTACTGTAAGTCGAACTAATTTTTTATTTCCTTCTTATGTTCTATATTGTATTACGCTCCGTATTGTGACAATTATTGAAGCTATTACTACTCTCTAGTCTCTAGTCTCTAGTCTCTAGTCTCTAGTCTCTAGTCTCTAGTCTCTACTCTGTACTCTGTACTCTGTACTGTCTACTCTCTACTCGCTACTCTCTACTCGCTACTCTCTACTCTCTACTCTCTACTCTCTACTCTCTACTCTCTACTCTCTACTCTCTTCTCTTTACTCTCTACTCTCTACTCTTTACTCTCTACTCTCTACTCTCTACTCTGTACTCTCTACTCTTTACTCTTTACTCTCTACGCTCTACGCTCTACTCTCTACTCTCTATTCTCTACTCTCTACTCTCTACTACTCTAGATTCCACAACTCCAAGTCCATCTCTTGACAAACATACAATTTGTGCACAATTCTTAACCAAATTTCATAATTACTTCTTTGTTGCGTCAACTCAAGAGTCTCTAAAAGTGTCGCAGTTACATTTAAGTTGCAGATAACTATGTATAATCAAGCATATATATACCTAGTCTGACTTCTGGCTGTTGCATATTCTTGCTTAGTTTTTATGAAGAATAAAATCAAATCTCCGACTAGTGCAAGTTGTACAAAGCTTGATTCTACCACATATATAAGCTGTATAAGATTGTATAAATACTTGATTGGGGAACATGCAGTCATGCTGTGTCACGAAGTGACGTCCATCTCTACTACAACAGACAAATAAATAGCAAATAGCAAATAGCAAGCAGCAAGCAGCAAAAAGAGCACAAAGCAAACGGCAAACGAGAGTCGCATACATAAATAAACAGCTAAAAGTGATGTGGTTGATGGCAACAGCAGGAATCAAAGCAAACGGCGATTGAGTAACGCTTTTGAAAATGTGTAAAGGTCAAGCAAACGAACATAAATACCAGCAATAACAACAAATGGTGAATGAACAACAAAAGCAACAACAACAACAACAAAAGCAACAACAAAACAAGCGACAAAATTAACCAAAGAATAGACAAGCATGGTTAGCAGACAACTTGGCGCAAAAGCCGTTGATAATTGTATTAAATGGCGCAAAAAAATATGTATAAAGAAAAATGAATGTGGCAGCGACGACTTTCACTGCTAACAAATGACAAACACACAACAACAATAGCAACAACAACAACAACAACAAGCAGGAAAAAATATTGTGCGCGCTTTGGAATTTAATATTTATTGTACAGTGGAAGCTCGCTAATCAGAAACAGGAATATTTTCAATCTACGAGTGATTTTATATATATATGATATGATATATATGATAATATAGTGTAACGGGCAGAAGGAAGCATCTGCGAACCCATAAAGTGTATATATATTCTTGATCCGCCTGAGTAATAGAGTCGATTTAGCAATGGCCTAAATGAACAAGCTGGCTTCAACCATGGCAAAGGCATGTCTAATTATTGCCTTTGACTGACTCACCAAAATCGATAAGAATCGATAACCGATATCAATAAAAATCATACTTTTACAGATATATTTTTGAAATCTGGTTTGTTAATAATTTGAGGTAATTTGAACATCTTTAAAAATGTTATAGAGATGAGATAGAAGAAAATTTTATGATATTTGCCTGCATTTTGCGAAGGGTACCTCCTTGTCGAGTATTCTGGACTAAAGGATTCCAACTATAAAATATCCATTTGTTGTGTAAATTACTATATGAAGTGTTATAGTAAATTCTTATTGCATTAATCAGACTTTACCAATCGAGATTTGCAAATATCGAGTCGCCACTGTATATATATATATGTATATATTTGTAATTTTTGAGTATTGAGTAATTGTTTATGGTCAGGTTGTAGTGACTGTTACTGCTGCTGTGGTGGTTCCCTTGGGCGTACAACAAAAAACACCAAAACGAAAGACTTAGGCAACAAACTCGACTGCCTGTGATTTATTTTAATGATGAATGCTTTTCATTTCTTTTTTTTCAGTTTTAACAGGCTAATCATCCGTCTCACAAATACACACACAGATGCACAAGCACACACACACACACACTCAAACAAGTGTATATAATTATATGTTTCAATTTTCAGACAACACTAAGAAAAACTGCCAATAAGTCAAAGCCAATGTGGCAAGAAGAACAATATATATATATACATATATGTCAGTGAAAAGTAAGTAATGCAATTGCAGAAAGCAGCCAATGTGGCAAGAATCCGCAAGAACGGTAATTGTGGCGCACGCAGCAGCAGCAACAGCGAAACAAAATAACAAAAACACAAACTTAGCTGCCGCACCGAAAAAAGCAAAAATGAATTCAATAGCGTAGTAAATGGTCAAGAAATCAAAGCGTACTGAGCCAAAAAGGTAAACAAAAGTGCTGGCAAAGGTACAAAAACAGAGAAAGAGAGCAAATAATTCCGAGAGAGAGAGAGAGGGAGAGACAGCGAGAGAGGGAGAGACAGCGAGAGAGGGCGTGCATAGTCTTGCGCTCTGGCAACATTGTTGATAAGGCCAACAAGTAAAACAATGCTGCCAACAACAACAAGTGAGGCATGTTGCCTTTGCTGTTGCCTTTGTTGTTGCCTCTGTTGTTGCCTTTGTTGTTGCGTTTGTTGTTGCCTTTGTTGTTGCCTTTGTTGTTGCTTGTGCTTGTGTTTGGGGCTCGCCTCTCGTTGATAATCGACGCTAATGAAGTTCATAACTAGCAATGCTTATGCTCATCATGATCTCATCGCTTGATGAGCTAAGAGCAGAGCGAAAGAGAGAGGGAGAGCAACAAGAGCGAGACTCAAACAGTAAAAAAGAGAGGCGAGTCGAGACGGACAAAAAAAAAATAAAGAAATAAAAAAAATAAATGTAGCTGGAAAACCAGTTACAACGAAACAGATATTTTAATATTATGTTTGTTGTTGTTGTTGTTGCTGCTGCTGCGAAGGTGGTTGTTGCTGTTCTTCGTATTGTTGTTGCTGTTGTGTTTGTTGTTGGTTTCTGAATCTGCGACGTTACGTTGACAGGTAAAAGGTAAAATGGCAAAGCAAAGACCAGAAAAGTCAATTAGATTATTATACACACCTGAACAGTAAATTAGTTGTGAAGAGAATAACTTGTACATATATATATATATATATATATATAGCAATGAATAATTTAATTTATTTATTGATTCACACCTATTTTACTGTCCCGATGTGTAAGTAAATCAAATATAGTATGTAGTCGCAACGAATATACACTACTTTCAGATACAAATCTGAATGGCATACAATTTGTACTTGTGTGTGTGATGTGTGTGATTATTGTTAAGTTTGAATTACAGTCTACAGCATACTCAAAAGCACTGTCAATAACACCATTATAATATCAACGTGTCAACATTGATAGACATTATTATGTTTACACTAATTTGTAATCACTGCATTTATCATTAGAGCATTATTGAGCCGTGATATAATAATAAATAACTGAGGAAAATGAAATAAATTAAAAGACGTCAGACAAGAGCGTGCTCGACTGAACGATATCCTGTACACAGCTGTTAGCCGTCTTTCTGATATCCGACTTTTCAGTTCGATCTTAATGATATGTTTACAGTTGATCAACAATTCGTCTGGTTATATGATAAGGCTGACTATATCTCCTCAGTCTATCTTTTACTATTACTATATTCGCGAAACGGGCGCGGCTATCGCGAAAATAACATAAATTTGTTAAGCACCTGTTATTGAAGAAGTAATATTCCAAATTTGAAGTTTATATTTCTTAGAATGACTGCCTCATACAGAGACAGACCTAGATAGATTATATATTTCTTCCCTCTTCTTTTTATATGCTCACGTTTCTGCATACTTTGTACAATGTTTGTTTGCAATAATAAAACAAAAATAAAACCAAAAAAAATTCGTTTGAATTATAATACAATCTAATCAGTGCCATTCCCGTTTGCCAAGGCATGCAATGAGTCAGTGGCAGTAAAATAAGTTATCAGGTTTTCTCACCAACACAAATAAAGTCTCTTGAAGTACATAATGTTTTTCTATAGTATTTTTAATGTTTTTATTCATTTGTTTAGCTAATGCTTAATGCGTTAAGCCAACAATTATGTTTAAATAAGCCGTGTGTAACAAAACCAGCAACACAATGGTACAGACAGCAAAATCATGTGTAGCAAAAGTCAACAAATATCGAGCATAAATAAATAACTTGCTATATAAACCATGTATAACTAAATTAATATATATATATATATATATATATATATATGTGTATACGGATTTCAATAACAACCGTAAAGTATGCAATGAGTATTGAGATATGCTTAAATATTCATAAATAAAGAGCCAAACAGTAGCAACTAATTAAGTAGCAAAGTCAAACGCACTGCGAGCGTTTAAAACAGCGCCAGAAACGCGTGCAAAACGCCAAGATGACAAATAATTAGGAAAAGGCAAGGGAAAAACAAGTTTTGCGAGGCAAAAGTGGACAAAACTAAAAGCGAAAATAAAGCAAACCGGCAAACCGCAAAAGAAAAACGACGCCAAAGATTTTCCGAGACTTTTGTTTTCTTTCTTTTTTGTTATTTTATTTTATTTTTTGTTTGCTCTTGTAGCGCCGTGTCTAATTTTAGAGAGCACTGCCGGCGCCACAAAGAAAGCCAAAATAATAAACATAATGAAAAGCGGAAAATAAATCATAGAAATTATGAAGTCAAAAAGCAATTTTCCATTTTACACAAAGAAAAAACGAGAGGCCGCCGGTGACGGAGAAAGGAAAAATTGAAAACTGGCGGCCAAAAAAAACGAAAAGGAAAAACTGTTTAGAGGCGGCTTGGACTGGAAAAACTCGTTTACATACAAATCGTTGTGATAAAGCTGGCCATACGAGCGCCCAAGAACTCGAAAGAGCCGCCGCCGCCTCGTTGCTGTCCCCACCCCGACGGTGGCGGTGCCGGTGCCGCTGCCGTTCCCCCAATCCGTGTTCGTGGCCGGGCCCGCGGCCGTGGCGGGGGCAGAGGAGGGGGTGCTGCCTCGCGACGTCGGTGTGTGTGTGTATGTGTGTGTGTGCAGTTGTGTGTCGAGTGTAGTTTGTTGCAATAAAGTTTTTTTTTTATTACACACACACATACATGTATATGGAAAACATTTACATTGTTGTGTAAAGAAAGAAATATTGGTAGAAGAGGAGTAGAAGAAAAAAGAAGGAGAAAAGTGTAGAGGAAAATTACACAGAGACATCAACACGAGACATAAATATAATGCGAGAAATAAAATACAATCTTGTATTACTTGTACAGACAGAGAGAGACACAGAGAGAGAGAGAGAGAGAGATGGCGATAGTGAAACGTAAACAAAATGCTAATTAAAGTCGAGTCCAAAAAATGCAAGTAATAATAAAATTGAGAATCAAACCAAAGCTAAATCGAAAATGTTGTTCAAGTTGCTTAATGTGAAGGAAATGTTGAATGTTGTATGTTGAATGTTGTATGTTGAATGTTGTATGTTGAATGTTGTATGTTGAATGTTCAATGTTGAGTGGCTGATTTTGAAGTGTATGCAAGTGATTTTGGAGTGGTCGGTTTTCGAGTGCACTGCTCCAAATTGTTTGAGAAACATGCAGGAATGCCTTAGGCGAGAGGGAGAGAGCGAGAGCGAGCTCGACGGGGAGATACCCTCAAGCCAAGTCTTTAGCCACAATTTGAAAGTATTATTTTCTCAAGTGCCTTTTAATCGATCTTGTTAAAACTCTTACGGCTGATCAGTATTATGGCATGGCATATATAAATGTTTAATTAGAATGTTGTATCTTTGATATGGTATCTTTCGTTTCTTATCGGTTTATATAGACATTTCTAGAACTGGGCAAATATATATATATAGATTAGAATGAAATCAACTTTAATTGCTTATGATATACGATAAGTCATACACAATTTGAAGTCTCTGGCTCTTATAGACATGGCTAGATTGACTAGGTTGTTTATCTTGAAAAATATGACATATACCTCATAGAATCGGCGACACTGCCTTCTGTCTATAAAATTATTTAAGATTAAGATTGTTCAGGATTTCTGAGATTCAACTAAATCTTTATATTTATATAGATAAGTGGATAATTCAATATACACATTATTTCTTGCAGTATATACAATCTGCGTGTGTCCGCAATCTATAACCAGTAAGCATAGGCACATTTACATTACTTTATACATTTACTTTATATAAAATATTTACTCGCTTTATATATATATATATATAACTGAAGTCAACCCCTATTGTAAAATGCTTGAGCACCCAAACTAAAAATATTCTAATTCCACAAATACTTGCTAGAAGTGTGAATCAGCACGATCTAAACTTAGCCTGTGCATTGCAAAATATGCTCTCACTATTACTCGGTACTCAACATGAGTTCATGACTCAAAGTTTCCATTATTTGAATATCTAAAAAGTAATTGTAATTGAAGTAAACTAATGAAGGAATTGCAATTACTTTCAGTATACAATACTGAAGTATTTAAGGCAATTGAACCATGAGGCCCCAGGACATAGAAACCCTCAACGCAACAAAGATTCTAGCATTCGTGCAGGAGTTGGGATTGATGAAAGAGCTGTAGACTCAGTAAGGGGGCACAATAGACCTTATAGGTCGCAGTGCTAACTATCCCCAATTATAATAATAATAATAAGGCAATTGAACATGTTAGAGATATATATATATTTCAATTACAACTAATTAAACCCAGCTAATTAATTACTGAAGCAGAAGCACTTGAATATCACTGCTCCAATAAATGAGATATGATAACTTCCAAATTTTCACAACCTAATTTAAATATCACTAAGTTACTGCACAGGAAACGAAGTGAGATGAACTTCCTTCGTCAAAATAAGCAACGAACTGGCCACAGACACTTTTGCACTGGCCTATCAAGCAGTTAGCTTCGTTCAATATAATCTCTGTTAGGCCAGTGACTCAAATCTTATCAGTGTGATAAGGCGGCTTGTGAGACTACCTCGACTATAAATACAACTAGCAACGAATTGCCAAGGGTGGCCAAGCCAAATGGGGCAAGGCGATGAAGAAGTTGCAATTGCTGCAATAAAGTATATTTAAGGAAATTGCATTTGATGACGAATGAGAATTCAGATGGGACGATTGGCGACAAAACTCATACACAGAGAGAAAAAAAACGTATACATGTGGCAGATGGAGATGGAGATTTTAAGTTTAGTTGTTGCAGCTTGGTGCACTCACCTTCGGAGGGGGCGAGTAGCTTGACAAAATTATCGGGAAAGACGCCCACTTTGCCACGCAGCTCGCCCTTCCACCAGCCCTTGTCGGGCAGCTCCATGCTGACCACACCGATGATGTCGTCCACCTTGAGCTCCAGCTCATCCTCATTTTGTGGCGCATAGGGGAATTCGACGCGACAGTAGTCACGTTGCGGTTTCGGTGGTAACGTGGGCGCTGCCACGGCTGCTGTTGCAGCACTTGCCACAGTTGCTGCCGTTGCTGCCGCGACAGTTGTTGCATTCGTTGATGCCGTTGCTCTGCTTTTTGTTTGCTTCGTTGTTGATGTTGCAGCAGTTGTTGTTGCTGCTGCTGTTGCAGGTGCTGCTGCTGCTGCTGCTGTTGCTGTAGTTGTTGTATTTGTTGGCACCACTGTTGCGGCAATATTTGCAGCCTTTGCCGTTAGTGCCGCTGCTGCGACCGTTGCCCCAATCGTTGGCGGCCGCTTGGAGGCCAAGATGGGCGATGGCTCGATATGTCGCACAAAATTTGAGGGAAATACGCCAACTTTGCTGCGCAAACGTCCGCGCCACCAGCCTTCCTCGACCTAAATGACCAAGAACAGAAACAGAAACAGAAACTGAATTTTTTGTTGTTCATATTTCGCTTTTAGTTTGTGTTATTTGTTGTTGTTGTTGTTGTTGTTGTTGTTATTGTTGTTTTTGTTGTTGTTATTATTGTTGTTGTTGTTATTGTTGTTGTTGTTTTCGTTATTTGGTTATTGGCAAAGAGGTTAAATGGGGGTTGTGGGCACACTAAATGCCAGCATATGTAAATGTGTGTGTATATGTACACTCAGCGAAAAATGTTTAAGCTTTCAAGTACCATTTCCGTCTAAAGTATTTTCAAATCAAAAAAATCAATCAAATATCCAAATAAATATTAATCAATATTGATTACAAAACTAAACAAATGAAAACCAATCAAAAAATGGTTAATCAAGCACAAAACAAGTATGATCATACTTGAAATGAGTGTAAATCGAATTAGTTTTTAGTTTTTGTGGTTAAACCTGTTTTGACTTTATTTTATGATGCTTAGGTTCAAGTGACTTTACTTTGTTTAATAATTTAAATGATTAAAGCTGATTTGAAGATGAAAAAAAAAATTGATTTAAGTATCATTCAAGCATTTTTGTACTTGAAACGTTTTCGTTTTTTGTTTAAGAACTTAAATACTTTATACAAGCAGATTTTGATTTTAAGTTAATTAAGATGATATAGAATAATAGATACAAACTAATTTAGTATTATTTAAATAAGATAACGGATGATTTAAGTTTTATTATCCATACATTTTTGCTCAACTAATTGATTTAAGGTGATTTGGTTTCACTTTAAGATGATAAATATTTAATTTAAGCTGTTGAGTATTCAAAAATGAAATTAATGTTTTTTTTTTTTTTCTTGATCTCAGACTAAGCACAATCGTATTGAAGTTAAGTTGAACCCAATCATATTTAGGCATTTGGCAGCTGTAGATTTCTCTGAGTGTAGAGTGGTGTTTGTATGTGTACGTACCTCCCCTAGGAATTCAATGACATCACCCACGGCCAGCGTCAGCTCGTCGTCGTTGACTTGTGTGTAACTGTAGACGACTTTACAGCGGCGATTCGATGTCGCTGATTTCTCCCTGAGAGAAGCAGCCAACAAAATATAAAGAGAGAAGAAAAAACAAACACAAAGAGAGCAAATTACAGAGAGTGCATAAATGTAAATAAAGAGAGAGCGTTTCCACATATTTAGTTCCACAATTGATGTGTGGATTTAAATGACACCAGCTGATTGCTGCTGCGGCAACTAGAATATTTTCAAATCGGAATGTGCTTTAGTTTCAAAGTAAATAATTATAATTAAATATATATATGTATATTATATATATATAACATAATTATTGAAAAGTTTTGGCATGTGCTTGTAAAATGAAGCTTTCAGCATTGAGTATATTATTTAGAGCTTTCATGTTATATATTTTAACTTTTGCTGAAGGAAAGTGAACTTCCAGCAGATTTCGGTGATTTTCTTTAAATTTTGTATTTTCATAGGCTTTCGGCCGATTTCAGAAACTTTCCAGGAGCTTTTAGTTGACTTAAGCAGCTTTAAGTTTCCAGTTGAAGTAGATTTTAAACAATTTTAGTTTTAAAAAGCTTTCTAAAAAGATTTTTGCATCTTTTTTAGCTGCATTCTGGGAGCTTTAATTTTACTAAGCTTTAATTTTAGTAAGCTTTCTGCCGTTTATAGGAGCATTAGTTTTAGTCAGCTTCCGGTCGATTTAGCTTTAATTCTTATAAGAAATATTTAATTTAAAGCGAACTTTAAGTGACCAGGAAACACAAATTATAAATATTTATCCAAAGTTGATTTTCATTTATTATTAATTTCCTATTAGTTAGGTGTCATTTCATTTGGGTGCGGGGAGAGGTGGGGCTGCTGTTG
Source organism: Drosophila sordidapex (assembly GCA_035043295.1). Lineage (NCBI taxonomy): Eukaryota > Metazoa > Arthropoda > Insecta > Diptera > Drosophilidae > Drosophila > Drosophila sordidapex. The sequence goes on along the minus strand of JAWNNA010000717.1, from coordinate 23,932 downwards.
AAATTGCGTCACCAACCTGAGCTGGACAACCGCGCTGTCATCGCTGTGGTTGCCATTGCTGCTCGGCTCCAAAATGCGCACAAAATTATCGGGAAACATGCCCGTTGTTCCATTGGCCTTCAAAGTGCCCTGCCACCAGCCGCCGGGCATCTGTTTGATGCGATGGATGATGGCACCCTTGTGTAGATCCAGTTCATCTGGCTCCTTGGCAGCGTACTCGTACTCCACTATTGCACATATTGCTGCAAAAAGACAGAGAGGGAAAGAGAGAGAGTGTGTGAGCGAGTGAGAAGCAGATAGTTTCGACGCATTTATAATGCCAATGTTCAAGTGCACATATTCACTATTGCGCAATCGAGAGTCTACTTTGCGACTCTTTCCCCCCCTTTGTCTATCGGGTTTCGCTACGTGACACTCACATTTTCGTTCATTTTGGGTTTCTATGGCCTGAAAAGTAAAAGTTACATGACAAGCTCATTGTCTCCATTTAAAAAAAAAACATAATAATAATAATGACAAACTTAAATAAATGCGAATCGTGGGCGCCAGACGTCTAAAAATTGGGTTAGCGTTTGCTTTTTGCAGTCACTGTGTGTCGTTGTGCCGATTTAATCGGTTAACCCCCTTAAAAGTTGTCATTTGTCAGGCGACTTTTCGTTTCGCCCATCGTTCATAACGCTTATCAAACTGCTGAGTTGAGATTTGTAGTCAATTAATATGATGTCATATATATTTGCCATGACTCTTATACAATTTATTTGAAGTGCGATGAGTAATTGTAGATAATTCAAAGAAAAAAGAAAAATTAATAAGAATAGTCGCGTCCAGAGAGAAGTCTTTACCTATCAGAGCATCCTTAATTGGTTCGGGTTAAAAAAAAACTGTATAAAATATTTATAATGATTAACCGAGTTCGAAATTTGAATAGGCATTTAAAATAATTTACTATTTTTGAAGTCAATACCATCATAACTATCATACCATTTTCAATTAAATTTGTGCAAAACATTTATATAAATAAACCTACTAAAAAATGTCCCAAAATCTTTAAATATTATTCGAATAACGTTTATTTTCGTAAGTTTCTTGCAGATCTTTCTATGAATTCTATGAATCATTTTCGTAAGTTTGCAGTTGATTTTAGAAGATTTTTATGGACTTCCTTTTTATTTAGAAATTAAATTCAGGGTGTCAGAAATATAAAATGTTTTTATTGATATGAGCAGTTCGAAATTTCACAAAAACTTGGATATTTAATTATGTTTGCTTTGAAATATGTTAACTATGTTTGAAGTTGAAATCGGCATTAAATCATTATACACATTTAAATGCAACTTTTCCATACAAAACGAAGCAAACTTCAAACTCTTTGAATTATCAACCGATTACTTATTAATAAACTACGTATTTTGTATAGCATCAAAGCCCGGACAACATGTCATGCCGCACAGTGACAGCAACAACAACAACACAATTCAAATAAAGTACGAAACGATGCAACAATAACAATAACAACAATAACAATAACAACAATAACAATAACAACAATAACAATAACAACAATAATCATATGCCCGGTGCCATAATTACTTATAAGCTATGCTTGACTCGCTCGCCTTCGATCCCATTTGAATATCAACAACAGCAACAAACTGAACAACTTCATCGTCCCAAACATATTTTTTATTGGAGGTAGCTGCCCCCGCACTATTGACTCATATTTTGTGCCACTTTGTATGATACCCTGTAGCCATTGGTTAAAGAGGGTATAATGAAGTGCCACTTACAATTGCCAGAAGATCGTAAAACATTTCAAATGACTTAAATGAATTTTATAAATGAAATGTTCAGATATTAATGCTTATTAATAATAATAGGAAAAACCTCCCTGGAAAGAAAAAAAAACTCTTATCTTTAGAAATATACTTTCTGACTGATAAATTGAGTTACGCTTGACACCAAAAGTATTACGAATTTCTAAAATTCAAAGCTATTTTGATCAGCAAGCTTGCTAAGTAATTTAAAGCAGGGCATCTGCTAGTTGAGCTCTCTCGATTGTCACTTCCTGCCTTTTTCTTATGTATAACATGTGTGTACTTTTACGATGGCTGAAGTCTGAGACTCAACAGCTGCTCAAAGACTCAAAGACATCAATTGAAACACAAACTGAATCATTGATGGGCTTACGACTGTGACAGCAGCGAAATGGCAGACTTGAGATACAATTTAAGCCAAGTGCGTTGCAATATTGATGTGGCCAATAATGCTTAATAAGTTGACTACTTCATGATACCCTTTTTTAACAGGGCATTACTCAGTGGAAAAGTGTTGTCTGCACTCAGAAAAAAAGCAATTTGACTTTTAGCAAATCAACATATGTATATTGCCCTGATATATAGAAAGTTTTTACAAATAATTTACAAGTATAGGAAAAAATTCTTAAAAATTAGCAAAGGCTTGCGGTTTTTTTCTGAGTGTAGATACGCTTTACTTTTTAAGTACTTTTAAATTGCATTTTGAGCGAAAATCGAGCTTAAACCATTGTTAAAAGTGGCTAAAAATACCCTAATCTAATCTACCGGGTCTGCAACAGCAACGAAAGCGATAAATGTACCTCATGTTGAGGCACAATAAATATAACGCCCATATACGATGTGTATGTGGAGAGAGGGGGGCGGAGAGGGTATGAAGAGCCTTCGAGTGTAAACCATTTAGCGACGTGTAATAAATAGCTAATGGCTACTGACTCGCGCCATGCTGATAATGAACAATTGGGACAGACTGTCGACGAGGCGAATGCGACTCGAAATGCTTTTCTCGATTTTAACGAGTTTTCTTTTGACAACTCAAGCAGCAGCAGAAGAGGCAGACGGTGCGGGGAAGGAAGGGGATGGGGACGAGAAGAGGGACCACCAACGTTGAAATGACAGCTAAATTAAATAAAAATCCGCTTTTCTGGCGCACTTCATAATTTCACTTCAAAGAGAGATAGAGCGAGACAGAGAGCGAGAGAGAGCGAGGCAGAGTGAGAAAGGCTAGCAGAGAGAATAAGAGAGAGAGAAAGAGAGAGAAAGAGAGAGGGGAGGGGAGAGTGAAATAGTGAGAAAGACCAACCCACAGAGACAGAGAGTGAAGTGGCAAAAGTGCTGCAAGCAAGCACACAAACTTGCCTCGCCTCGAGAGTCGCCTCGCCCCGAGTCTCCGCCAATTTGTAAGTGGGCCAACACGGCCGTATTTCATTTGCAGTTTAACCCTACAGCAAAGAGCCAAAGCCAAAGCCAAAGCCTAACAAAGCGACATCCAACTGAACCTTTAATGTGGTTTTGCTTTTGCTTTTAATGCCCATAAAATGAACAAACAAGTAAGAATGCAATAGTCGCAAGAGCTCGACTACGAGATACCCTAAATATCTGACATCTTAGAAATTTTCAAATGTATATAGGAATGTGATTGGTGTTTTTCTGGATTCTGGATTGGAGAATTTTTCTTTTTAACTTTTATTTTATTTAAAATCGCCAGTTTATTTTCGCAAAGTTCATTTCAAATTCAATTTAATATTTGAATATATTATAAACTTTTGAAAAACTATGTTAAACAATCTGATTAATATTAGTCTACGATTTCTGTAAGTGTTTCTTTAAAATAATGTATTCTTTGCTATCGGTAATCGATTTGTATCGATGTTGACGAAAGTAGTGCAGTTATCGATATATATAAATGAACATGCTCTGCCTCTGGCAAACGCAAACTCATATTCCAAATTTGAAATCCCGAGTTTTACGTTCTACTTTCAACTTTAAATCTGATTCCATCTGGGATGGAAGATGCTTTCCACTGCCTGTTACAAACTTTGGCAACACTTCATAAGACCCTTTCGCCTCTTTTATATGACTTCAGGCCATAAAAAAGTTGTGCAATTGTTTGTACATACATATACATACATATATTTTGACATAAACATTCTTAACAGTCTCTGTCGTAACACAATTTATACAATCTTGAATTTAAGATTTTGTCACAGATACGAGACGGCAAATTTGGTTCTTATTTCACAACACACAAGCAGATAAAACTGAAGGCAACATCAAATGGGCAACATACAATGTAGTCTTCTCTAAAGTTGCAAGCTCTATGGAGTCGCTTGTGACTGTACTCAAATTTATTTATTTATTTATTTATTTATGTAAAGCTAACTTGTGGTCTGCAATCGTAAGCCAAACAAAAATTCGTTAAACACAAAAATATGACTTCAAAATCGAATTTGAAAGCAAAACTAATAAGTTTTCAAATGAAACCCGGTTCAATCTAGCAATGGTAAAATAACCAAGGATGACTCTAGGGATAATGAGTCTAAACGCATTCGCAGCAGTAAATATGTACCTAGATAATGTCCTAAGTTGGATATGAATAATTGTAGACAGCTTTCAGATATATGAGTAATATGAGTAAATAAAAATAAAGAAAAAGATTCAATTACTCAATGGTATACAATTAAATATGAGCAGAAATGTGTTTACGATAAAGTATAGGGTATCTAGCTAGTCGAGCACTCGCACACACGTTTTTTGTTCTTACTCCTTACTCTTTCATTTCTCCATTCTGGCCACAAAAAAACAGCGCATCTGAATGTGCGCTTTAATAAACTCACTGACAGGCAACCACAAAGCTTGAGTCAGCTAACAACTACAGCAACACTTTTACAACACACACACACACATACACACACGCACATATTGTAGAATGGGAAACATGCAACAACGACAGGCAGCCAGAGAGACAGACAGTTAGCGTTTGTTGTGAAATGAGGCGCGCCAGCTAAATGCTGAGAAATGGTGAAAAGTTGCAGCATTAAGTGGTGAAAAGTACCACAACGAAAACAACAACAAGAACAACAATGATGAAAACTACAACAAAAGCAATAAGGAAAACGACAACAACAACAACAACAACAGCAAACCACTGAAAAAAGAGGCGACGACCGTGGTGCGCGGTGTCGTGTGAAATATCCAAGCCAAGCCAAGCCAAGCCAACTTGGCTTCTCGAAACTAGCAAATCGTGCAAATGTGTCGAAAATTATAGAAAACGGACAACAACAAAAACTCTGACCGCCAGAGGGCGTCTAGGTGCGGGATGAGTGGGCGATATTCTTCAGCATACACTAGATGTGTCCGCTCAAAAGAGGCAGAGCCAATGTCAAAGTCACACACACAAATGGCCATTAAAATATGCAAATTGTCCCATTCAAATTGTGGCAAACTGTAAAACTAGAACTAAAAAATGCTCGACTTAAAAATACACTGACAAATTTAGTCAAAAGACAATAAACATGGCAAAAATGCTTATAGAGAAAATTACATTACATTTTGACTGCATAACTTAAACTTTAAAAGTAGATCGAAAAAAAATAGTGTATATACCCTTGAGTATAGCATAAAGTTGAATTTATCGAGCGATTTTGAAAAATGCGAATTTTTTTTATACATTTGTTTTTTAGGCTGGCCTAATTTATGGACGCTGATTTAGGGTGTAAATTTTGAATGGATTGCGTGACGTGTGCGTTGAAGGCGTTGTTAAGATATATGATACAATTTTAGAGATTTGAAATTACTTCTTTATAATTATAAGAACAAATAACGATCGATTATCTTGCTGATTAACGTAATATGTTTAAATAAATTGAAGCTGCTTAGACGGAAGGAGCTGATGTAAATGGAGGTGATTGCTCTGTACAAAGAATCTAATCGAGCATATTTATCTTTCGAGCATATTTATCGAAAGATTTCTGAAAGAATTGGATTGCATATTCTCCATTTCTTTTAGGCATATTTCAAGCGATTGTTTGAATGTTTTGTGCTGATTGTGCAGGCAGTTCCCATATAGCGATGGACATATGGAATGAATCATAATTTTTAAAAGTATAAATTCGAAAAACAGCCCTATTTGATTATATTTGAAAAACTGTATTATTTCGATTCTATTTTCAATATTTTGAATTTTTCTTCAAGTGAATAGCAGCTGCTAAGGCAAGTTAGATGAGTTCGATGACAGTTTTCAACAATTTCAGCAGACCCTAAACAAATTTTTGACGTACAATCTTTCAGACACAGAAAGATTAAAGAAAATGAAAAATTGGACAATTGGAAGATTACTTTAGCCGCTTCAAACCCCTTGATGATTCACTTGTTGTTGTCAAACCAGACCAAACCAAACCAAACTTAAATATGTGTCAAAAGCAGAGAAGAAACCGGCTTGAACTTTAAGAAGATGATTAATTGATTTGACGACCCCTGCTGGCTATTCTTCTTCTGTTTCTGCTCTCTTCCATTGAGGTGTTAACTACAATTCCGCTACGTTCTTACACTAGAAAGAATTTTTTTTTTTTTCTTACACTCTTCATAGAAATGAATCAATTTGTGAAGATTTGTGCCCCAAGGGCAAGCCAAGCTTGACCTCAGACTAAAACACAGTTGCATCAGCAAGAGAAGGGGAGGGGAGTTGAAGCGTTGAACCGGTTCGCGAGGTGTGGTTACACTGTGTGTAGGTGTGTGTGCGTGTCAGAGTGAGCGTGTGAGAAGAAGAAGAAGATGTATTCCTCCCCATCTTTGAAGAAACACATGCTAATTGGCTTAACAATCAGTTGTATTTTCTTTGGTGTTTTATTCGACAGACTTTGGCTTCTGTTGCTTGAACCGTAAATATTAAATGGCGTACTTTACTTAAAAACACACTTAAAACAAGCCAAAAAAAAACAATTGGAAGGCGTGCCAGTAGGGCAATAAATCTATAGACTTAAGCAACTTGCGTGTAATTCAGGGCAAACTTAACAAGTTTCGTTATTTTGGTAGGAGTGAAATATTTGGATACGCCTTTTTTATTACCAGCCCAAAAGGGGCGTACTACAAAATAGTTTGGCAAGAATATTAAATGAAGCACATTTTATCTAACTTTGCACACGCAATGAAGAAACACACACACGACTTGGCAAGTGCAGTCTCAGGAATGGGGTATGGGAATGGATGGGTAAGTATTTTGCGTCAAGTCACGAATTGCTTCTTCCTTCGAAAGAGGAAGAAAAAGGTATACTGAACTTGTGCAGATGTATGTAAGAAGTATGTATGTATGTTAAGGGAAGCTTCTCCGAATCCCTAATTTATATATATCCTAGATCAGCATAAGGAATCGAGTTGAAATTTAAAATATAAGTGCTGGTATTCTACGCAGTTAACAATTTTTTTAATTCTTTCGATAAGTGCACAAATCGATTACCGATAGCTAAAAAAAAGATGCAATTGTTAAGAAAAGGATTCACAATCGATATTTAATCAATCCAGAAATATTGTTGATCAACTGCATAAATATTACTAAGATCCGATAGGAAAATGATAATGATAGGATAATTTGTTATGGATTGTTAAATATATACAAATATGGACCAACTGATATGAGCAAGCCCTAATATATATTGATTATATCTAGTTTTTCTACGAATTTTCTATACACAAATTTACATAAGGAACTAATGCCAAAAGTAGTGAAATAGGCTGAAACCACTGAAGATAGTCATGTCTATCGATAATCGATAGTTGATAGATCGATCAACTCCAAATTGGAACCCAATATAATCAGTCTAATTTACATTTTAGTTTTAGTCAAGCTTACTTACCAAAACGTAAACAAACAATCGAATCTTACAGCTATGAATTATTTACCAATCCCACCCCTCACCACAACCTCAAACACACCAAAAGAAGACACTCCAAGAGGACCTTCATTGTACAGCGGTCCTCATCCTTGAACCTTTATCGCATATCTGTGACCTTGACTCTGTTTGTTTTACATGAGTCGCGTGTCACGGTAATTGGGGAAAGTTCAGGGCCAAGGTCACAACAATTGAGCACCAAGTAAATGTTGCGTGCCGACAAATGTGACAAATTTAAGGCCATCAAAATGTTGACAGAAGAAGACTCAAAATGGATAGACGAATACCAAATACTCTTTTGGATTTAATGGATGTGTACCGCTCGGCACAGTAAATGCTGAGCAGCGAGCTGAGACCTGAGACCCCAAGCCAATGCGATCCACATCCGACGACATGACAATCTCCGAGACACCAAGTTGCAACAGCAACTCGTGCAGCGTCAGAATTGCCAATGACAGTGGCAATAGTAACATCAGGCTGCAAAGAGCTTGGTGAGTCCCAAAGTGAAGAAGGCATTCAAATGTTTGCCATATTCGCGTTCATGCTGATGATGATAGGCGATCAACGTGATGATCAGCGGAGCAACCACTATAGGCAGTCTTTTCACATAAGCGAAATGCAGGGCACGTTTCGAGACGATGCCCATGGTGACCACGAACATGCCAATGCCCAAATCCATGACGGAGGCACCAAACGTCTGACTCTGGAAATATGCCGAGCGAAAGGCATTGAAATCGATGGACAAAATGGCAGAAGCAGTGCAGAAATATGCATTTGCAAGCATCAGTGTAAGAACCAAGGGTCTGAACCCCCAACTCCAGGCATTAATCCTTCTTAGCTCTCTTCCAAAAATACCCATGCCAGATCAGTATGGCAATTAAGGCTCCAACTAGCACACAACACAGTTCATTATAGTCAGTGGTCACTGTGCTTCTGATACCTTCAACAACATGTTACACATCAGCCCAGAAAATTGCAATACCCTAAGTGAAAACTTCGATAAGGTATGACAAATATCCACGAACTTTCCAGCACAGAGTCAACCATTGTATTCCAATTGTGAGCCGAGACATTAACTTGGCTATCGCAATGAGTGAATCACGGCGCCAAAACAATATAATCCAGCTGATAAAAACAAAAACAAACATCAAATGCGCTGCTTCTGCTAACTATCAAAGTTGTGTGTGTTGGTGTGTGTGTGTTGGTGTGTGTGTTTGTTGGTGTGTGTGCATGTGGGTCTATTGGTCTGTTATCATACAATTCGATTAGGTCATTATCATGTGCTTGTGTGTGTAATTTGTCATAACCACGCCAACAAGCCACACTCAAGTTTACATTCGCCCACACATTTCTTCAGTTACTTTTCCATTGCCAAGCCGGAAACAAATAAATAATCGCTTGATTTATTCATATATATATATATATATATATATATATATATATACATTCATATACACTTCATGGGCATCCAAACGTCTCCTTCAAACTCCACAGCAAAATAGCAGATCTCAAAGTTATTTTGTTGTTGTTTTTATTCAACTCTTTAGTAGTGGTAGTTTTTCCCTCTTCTGCTTACAATCCAATTACCATGACCAATAAGCAATTCTACAAACACCAGCTGAGCCGTAAGCAATCGGTTACACTTAGCAAAAAAAGGGAATTTTCTAGCGAAGAGACGACAATTGCTGCACACATTTATTGTGAGCAAACGAAGAAAAGCGATGGCCTTGAGTTCAGTTCAATCGCTTATCAGTTCAATGATATACTATACATATATATATATATATACACACAATATATATGTATATATGTATTTAGATTTGTGTATTTGTATGTGCATGGCTTGGCAGACGGTTTGCCCGCATTCCTTTCTTTACATACAGAATTAATGACGCCTAAACAATGAGCTGATAAGAGTAAACACAAAATGAACAAGAAACAAGCAACATGAATACACAGAGAGAAATGATATGTGAGAGATGTCCAAGCAAACTAAACTTGCATAGTTATTTTGTTTCTTTCGATGAGTTTCCACATATAAGCTGAAGCTGATAAGTCGCAACTGAAATGTAGCTGATAAGATAAACGCACTCATTTCATTTCGAGAAAAAAACAGGGTATCAGATAGTAGCAGAAATATATCCATACACTTAAATGCAATCGCGAAAAAAGCGGCACTTTATCTTAATGATCAACTAAACAATAAGTTCTCCAATTTTTTGAAAGGTGGATGTTTACGCTCATATAATTAAATAATAAGCTATTTGTACGTGCGCTGCAGCTTGCGCAGACACACAGCTAATATCAACAAATAATATTGCAAACGCTGACTTCAGCGGTTGCCTCATTTGTGAGGAGCCATATAGCTTTGACATATGCTATATGCACCCCTCACAACAACTACCACATATGCTATAGACAGCCCTCGCAACAACTGCAACGAACGCGTCAGCACATGCGTCAGCACATTTCGTCAACAACAAAATAAACGCCAAGCAGCGATCAGAACCAAAGGCACACTTACCTTTGGTCAGCATATTATACAAGAAGCCCACCACCGTGGGACAACAAGCTCATATCACAACCAGCACGTGCCTACGTCAGCGAACTCCACCACTTGGTTGACCCATATACGATTGCTGCCGTCAGCGGAAGCATAACAACGGCCACACTAGAGAGGAGGAGCGTGGGAATGGCGATCGCTGCACTTGATGCACGCGCCACACAAAACTGTCAAATAATGTATTTTAGAGTTAAGAATTATGTATAAATAAAGCCATGCTCATCAGAGAAAATCAGTTCGAATCTAGTCGTCAACTCCGTGGTTTGATTTCTACCATCGCACTTGCTGTGCGCATCGAAGGATCTCACTCTCCGTAGTCCACCTAGTTACAAGTGCTAGTTGCGACGCTCTTAGTAGTCAGTTTATGTGCTCAATACTTCCCTTACACACAAACAGTGGATTTTTAATGTATTCCTTTAGTATTCCATCTATGGGTTAAAGTTAGTAGTGCTCCTGGAATTCTCTTCAATAAGTCTAAACTAAACTAAAATTCACTTATTAACAGCTGGGCTTAGGGTATTTCCTAGTCGAACGATCTAGTTTGTTATATGCATGTTCTGTTCTGATTTGTTATTTAGAGATGAAGAATCCCAACTCTTCTGTACACCTCTTTTCATAACCCCACATCGAAATTAATTTATTCTTTAAGGACTACTACTAGTAATTCTTAGGGAACAGTCCCGGGTATCTGTTAATCTTGTCTTCTACTGAAACAAATGCTGTATGCAAATAATCATTTGCTTTATTTTGCATATAGCACACTTGAAATCATCACTTGCCTGATTGTTCAGATTGTAAATGTGAGATGCAGGTATAGTTTAGTCAACACGATTAGACGACGTTTAGGATCGAACTGCCCGCTCTGGCGAGCAGTCCCTTTATTTAAAATGCTTAAACCTAAATACATATATAGAAATATATTAATATATTATATATATATATTAGTAAGGCGACCGCATTGGTCTCTTATCGAGTGCGTCCCTTTGTAAGGCGACCGCTTGTTTATATAAAATTATTACACCTAAATTCATAGAAAATATTATACAGCCACTTATCAGCATCTCTCATGTTCATACTTGAGCAAAATAATACCTAACAGACTGATGAATCATATTCACAGCCGATTGTGAGTGTTTGACTCATTCGAGAACTGAATTGAGTTGAATTATGAATGTTGAATGATGAATGTTGAATGATGAATGATGAATGTTGAATGATGAGTTATTGTAGGCAAATCGAAAGGAAATGAGCAGACGAAGCAAGCAAGCAGGAATCTGTAGTCGGGAGAGCTCGACTTGAAGGTACTCTGAACGGAAATTTCATTTACATTTTTCCGCTTCTCCTAGAAACATGTCATTTATTATTATAATTATTGTTAGCTGTTTTGGATCCATCCTTGGCTGCTGGTGGTGGTATTATGTTCGGTATGGCAAAGACACGGGCGTTGCAACGAGGAATCGAAATTGGCGCCAGTTCATTCCAGACATTGCGCACCGGATCGTACTCCTCGACATTGTTGAGCTCACGATTCCCATCATATCCGCCAACGGCAATCAAACGATCTCCAAGCAGAGCACAACCGATCCCACTGCGTCCCACTGCCAGAGAGCAAATCAGTGTCCACTTATCAGTAGCTGGATCATAACGTTCCACGATATTTGAGTAATTAGTGGTTTCCTTATCCAAGCCACCCACGGCATAGATGTATCCATTTGCAACAGCGACACCAACGTAACCTTTGTTGCGATTCATTGGCGCCCGAAGACTCCATTCGTTTGTTTGCGGATCATAGCTTTCGACTGAGTGTAGGCCGAGTCCGCCAATGGCATAGAGGCGGCTGCCCAACACCGCAACACCAGGGCAAGAACGCTTCTCGGACATCGGCGACACATAGCTCCAGGTGCGCGCAATGGGATCGTAGCGTTCAACAGTGTTCAGAGATTGCCCATTAGATATCCGCCGACCGCATAGAGGTGTCCATCCAGCACTGCAACGCCTGGGCTCTGACGGGCCGTTCCCATTGGATTGAGTGGCACGCTGGCCATCGTGTTTAGGTCGAGGCTCTCCACAGAGCACAATGCTTTCCCATCATTGTATCCGCCTACCAAAATCAGTTTGTTTTCCATGACAACGGCGCCAAAGTTCTCACGCCCATCGATCGTATGCTCCCAAGTCGTCCACTTGTTCAGCCGCGGACAGTAGCTCTCAATGGTGGTGACCCAGCCGTCAGCACCTCTGCCACCCACAACCAGCAATTGGCCGACAGCAGTGGATTTGCGGGGCTTGGTTCGTTCGGTGGCAGCAATGAGCGAACGGCACTCGGGGGACAGTGCATGCCACTTGTAGGCCTCAGCCAGCAGTTTCTGGCACTCGTTGCTGGCGCTGCACACCTTCTCCACGTGAGCCACAATGAAGGATGGATCCAACAGGGGCAGACGCACCTTGGCGAGCAGCTCGGGTATGTGCTGCTCACGAGTGGGCGCATCGTGGCGCACCCACGACATCATCGAGTGGAAGACATCCTGCTCGGTTGGCACATTGAGCTCATCGCTGGACAGCAGCTTGCCCAGCTGATAGGCGTTTAGCTGAAAGAACTCCTTATTGTGGCACACCTCCATAAAGTGCTGCCAGATGTACTCCTGCGCCACTCGCAGCAGCTCTGTGCAGCCATGCTGATCCGCCAAGAATGCGAATCTTAAACAATTGGATGGGTGCAGCTGGCGGGCGAGAAAATTACAGCATGCCGTCACCACAGGGATCAGCTGCAGCAGGTTGGCGGTGGCCAGCAGCGTCTCGACAGTGTCCTCGTGCAGCTCAATGCTTCCGGTGTAACAGTACTGGACGAGCAACTGCAACGCATCGCCACGCACCTCGCCAAGGGTCACCTCGTGCTCCTTGCTCTCGCGCATCTGTCCGGTAAACATTGCCGAAAAATATTCACTCGCAGCTGCGAGCACCAAGCGATGAGCGGACACCCGTTTGCCATCAATTCTAGCGATGAGAACCACATCGCACAGCTGATCGCTGTCCACAAAGTGTTGCATTCGCTTCAGTAAGGTGTCTGCATGGCTGCCCGGACTGGAATCCCTCGATAAAGACAAAGACTCCAGCTTATTCTCCGCCAACCACATGTCGCCTGCTGTCGATTCTCGAAATGATGAATCGAAAAAAATACAAATTTATTTTTGCCTGTTTTTTTCAATTCAATTCTTATCGATGTCGGATGTTGATTAGATTAAACAAGAAGCTTGCAAAGCTATCCGGCAACCTTGTTGCGATTGCCCCGATACTATTGAGAACAACTAATCGTGTGAGTAGCGATATAGGCAAAGTATCGCTATCTGATCGGTATGAAGCGCAATTAAGCGTAAATTCAACTTCATTGTCAATAAGCATCCATCATGAACTAAGTTATCGATTAAATATGATATGGCAAGCTGTATTCAAGTGCAGATTGAAGTTGTGCTTTACAATCAGCCCAGAAAATTGCAATAGGTATGACAAATTTCCACGTACTTTCCAGGGCCAATAGTCAACCATTGTATTCCAATTGTGAGCCGAGACATTTACTTGGCTATCGCAATGAGTGAATCACGGCGCCAAAACAATATAATCCAGCTGATAAAAACAAGAACAAACATCAAATGCGCTGCTTCTGCTAACTATCAAAGTAATGTGTGTGTAGTGAGTGCTGATGTGTGTGCTGTGTGTGTGTGTGCGTGTGTGTATGCGATGTAGTATGTGTGTGAGTGTCTGATATGATACTGATTATCTTACAAGCTCTTAGTCATGTATAATGCTGACATTAGTACATTCATTATTATAGTAATCAACATGCAATAGTACACAATTAGCAACAAACATCTCAACAGATGTGCAATATACTGTTAGTGACTTCATTCAGATTAGATATGTCGATACATATTCGGTATATTCAATAATTTGAATGCTATCTGTACATATATACTGAGTTCATAGACACTCCAATATGCCTACGTTCAGTATCTTTGACGAGTATAATCGCAAATCTCTTAGTATGTTTTACCTGATCTGTCATTAAACGAAAGCATCTATGGTAGCTGAATAGATTAGTCCATATTTGCATAGAAACTACATATAGCATGACAGAAAGCAATTCATATCATATACACTAGTTGAGATAGTAGATGTCTATAGCTAAACTTAGTTCAAATATTTATCATTGTGATACATAATCATTCATTACAAGTCAGAATTTATCTAAGAACACTCTTCCCATTGATGCGAATTTGCTGTGACGAATGATGTCAAGCTTTATAGCATTGAGTTCTCAGATGCTCATCAGTTTAATGAATATCGATTACATAAAGTGCAGTATGACTTTGCATGTTGCATTTGCAGTACATATACTTGGCTATCGTTATGAGTCGATATCACGGCACCAAAACAATTATAATCCAGACTGATAGAAGTTACCAAGCACACTTAAACATCAAATGTCGCTGCATTCTAGCTAACTATCAAAGTTGTGAGTGTGTTCGTGTTGGTGTCGATGTGTGATGTATGTGTATCTGCTGGTGTATAATGCTCTGTCTAGGTGCATGCTGCAGTTGTTTCATTCATTTGCGTATGTAGTTCATGAATATGTTTGTCGTTGGAGTTGTCATGACTACATTCACAGCTATATGTGTGCATTCGTGATATATTAGTCTTGTGATAGTATTTGGATGTGTTATTGTTGGTCAGATGGTCAGTCATCGCATTCAATTATCATTATCAAGTGCTTATATGCGTAACTCGACATGAACATGCTACAAGCACACTTAAGCTTGCACATCATCTACAGATTTCATAGTATTTGCCATTGCACAAGCATACTCTAACTAATATAGTCACTTGGTTTCATTCGTATGGTTATATATTAGCATGACAGTAGATGTACGCACACTAGTCATCGTCAGCTAACAAATACGCTACAACAAAATAAAACGGTATCAATTACAGAAGTATTCTAACAATTGTTATATACATCTATGTAGATAGTGGTAAAGTGATCCGTGTATTCAGCATACATTATCAATTCATGATTATATGAGATATGTTACATATCATCAGCTGAGCTGTAACACAATCTAGATCTCATACAATGTATCTGATACAATAGTAACATGCTTACAGCGCATGAGCGATGAGCAACATCCAACATGCATAGCACTTTAGCAGCACTGCATACAATGATAAGTACTGATAGATATCTAAGCAAACTAATACTTGCATAGTACACTTCGTTATCTTTCGATGAGTTTCCACATATAAGCTGAAGCTGATAAGTCGCAACTGCAAATGTAGCTGATAAGATAAACGCACTCATATTCATTTCGAAACAAAACAGGGTATCAGAAAGTAGCAGAAATATATCAGTAGAAGTTATGTATCTCACATTTTAGTATTCACAATCTCTGAGTTAGAAGTTAGTACTGCTCCTGGAATTCTCTGCAATAAGTCAGCTAAACTAAAATTCAATTATTGACAGCTGGGCTTAGGGTATCTCCTAGTCGAACGATCTAGTTTGTAATATGCATGTTCTGTTCTGATTTATTATTTAGAGATGAAGAATCTCAACTCTTCTGTACACCTCTCCTCATAACCCCACATCGAAATTAATTTATTCTTTAAGGACTAATTTTGCACTACTACTAGTAATATATTAGGGTATCAGTACAGGGTATCTGTTAGTCTTGTGCTTCTACTAAAACAAATGCTGTATGCAAATAATCATTTGCTTTATTTTGCATATAGCACACTTGAAATCATCACTTGCCTGATTGTACAAATAATACCTAACAGACTGATGAATCATACTCACAGCCGATTGTGAGTGTTTGACTGATTCGAGAACTGAATTATGAATGTTGAATGATGAATGTTGAATGATGAATGATGAATGTTGAATGCTGAGTTATTGTAGGCAAATCGAAAGGAAATCAGCAGACAAAGCAAGCAAGCAGGAATCTGTAGTCGGGAGAGCTCCACTTAAAGGTACTCTTAGAAACATGTCATTTATTATTATAATTATTGTAATTATTATTATTATTATTACATCATTATGATTATAATATTATTGATAGTTTCTTTAATTACATATTTGTAGGACGCTTAAGCTGGTTTGGATCCATCCTTGGCTGCTGGTGGTGGTATTATGTTCGGTATGGCAACGACACGGGCACTTGTAACGAGGAATCGAAATTGGCGCCAGTTCATTCCAGACATTGCGCACCGGATCGTACTCCTCGACATTGTTGAGCTCACGATTCCCATCATATCCGCCAACGGCAATCAAACGATCTCCAAGCAGAGCACAACCGATCCCACTGCGTCCCACTGCCAGAGAGCAAATCAGTGTCCACGTATCAGTAGCTGGATCATAACGTTCCACGGTTTCTGTGGGTCAGACGGTCGTCTGGTCCTAGCCACCCAAGGCATAGATGTATCCATTTGCAACAGCGACACCAACGTGATCTTCTTGCGATTCATTGGCGCCCGAAGACTCCATTCGTTTGCTTGCGGATCATAGCTTTCGACTGAGTGTAGGTTGTATCCGCCAATGGCATAGAGGCGGCTGCCCAACACCGCAACACCATGGCAAGTACGCTTCTCGGACATCGGCGACACATAGCTCCAGGTGCGCGCAATGGGATCATAGCGTTCAACCGTGTTCAGAGATACACTACCAGAGTATCCGCCGACCGCATAGAGGTGTCCATCCAGCACTGCAACGCCTGGGCTCTGACGGGCCGTTCCCATTGGATTGAGTGGCACGCTGACCATCGTGTTTAGGTCGAGGCTCTCCACAGAGCACAATGCTTTCCCATCATTGTATCCGCCTACCAAAATCAGTTTGTTTTCCATGACAACGGCGCCAAAGTCCTCACGCCCATCGATCGTATGCTCCCAAGTCGTCCACTTGTTCAGCCGCGGACAGTAGCTCTCAATGGTGGTGACCCAGCCGTCATTATCTGAAGCCACCCACAACCAGCAATTGGCCGACAGCAGTGGATTTGCGGGGCTTGGTTCGTTCGGTGGCAGCAATGAGCGAACGGCACTCGGGGGACAGTGCATGCCACTTGAAGGCCTCAGACAGCAGTTGCTGGCACTCGTTGCTGGCGCTGCACACCTTCTCCACGTGAGCCACAATGAAGGATGGATCCAACAGGGGCAGACGCACCTTGGCGAGCAGCTCAGGTATGTGCTGCTCACGAGTGGGCGCATCGTGGCGCACCCACGACATCATCGAGTGGAAGACATCCTGCTCGGTTGGCACATTGAGCTCATCGCTGGACAGCAGCTTGCCCAGCTGATTGGCGTTTAGCTGAAAGAACTCCTCATTGTGGCACACCTCCATAAAGTGCTGCCAGATGTACTCCTGCGCCACTCGCAGCAGCTCTGTGCAGCCATGCTGATCCGCCAAGAATGCGAATCCCAAACAATTGGATGGGTGCAGCTGGCGGGCGAGAAAATTGCAGCATGCCGTCACCACAGGGATCAGCTGCAGCAGGTTGGCGGTGGCCAGCAGCGTCTCGACAGTGTCCTCGTGCAGCTCAATGCTCCCGGTGTAACAGTGCTGGACGAGCAGACTGCAACGCATCGCCACGCACCTCGCCAAGGGTCACCTCGTGCTCCTTGCTCTCGCGCATCTGTCCGGTAAACATTGCCGAAAAATATTCACTCGCAGCTGCGAGCACCAAGCGATGAGCGGACACCCGTTTGCCATCAATGCCAGCGATGAGAACCACATCGCACAGCTGATCGCTGTCCACAAAGTGTTGCATTCGCTTCAGTAAGGTGTCTGCATGGCTGCCCGGACTGGAATCCCTCGATAAAGACAAAGACTCCAGCTTATTCTCCGCCAACCACATGTCGCCTGCTGTCGATTCTCGAAATGATAAAACGAAAAAATATATATAAAAAATATCGGATATCGATTCTTATCGAAACGGACTTGGTATTATCAAATATGACCGATATTATGTTGAGCTATATGGAACCAGGAATTGAAAAATAAATCTTTAAATTTGTGATTTGTATTGCTATCGGTAAGCGATTCTTATCGATAAATAATTGAAACCGATTCAGTTATCGATTAAATTAAATAAACTGCAACTCCTATTGGTATATGAGTCCTTTTATTCCAAATCTAAAGTCTATAGATGTTGTAATCTCTGAAATGGACTTATTCATTTAGACTTGCAAACGGACTTGACTAAATCAACTCAACTATTCATATAGATCCGGAATATATATATATAATTTATATATACACATACTTTAGCACAAGCCTATTATACCCATTTGCCATTTGCAACGAAGAGTATTCAAACGAAGATTTCACAAAATGAAATGCACATTAAAAAGTAAAAGAATCAACAGCAACAGCAACAATAACAAAAACTATTTCCTGTTGGCCAACAGACTTTTGTGTTTTATTATTATTTTTTCACTTTTCGTTTTCAAAAATGGAATCATTTAAAGAAAAAGCTCAAGACGATGAAGTGCTCCGTTGTGTGTGTACGTGTGTGTGCGATTGTGTTGTGTGTGTGTGCCTCGAATTGCTCATCAAAAGAAATCATCATTATCAGCAGAGAGAGAGAGAGAGAGAGAGAGACACATAAGAAGCCAAAGGAGGGGAAGTAAAATAAAATGAAAGAGAAATGAATATTATGCAGTCAACCACCCAATCGCTAATTATCAGCCACACAACAACAACAACACCATCTTGCATGTGTGTGTGTGTGTATGCAAACTGAAATTTATGATATTGCATGAACGTGACTTGCAGGCTCTTATCAGTATGGAGCTAGACTTAGACTCCTCTGTATAGAAGTGAAAGGTGCAAAGAAGAATTTTCTTTACAAACTTCACATTATATTTCCCACTTCATCCCCAACAAAAAGAGAACAACAAAATGAAATCATCAAACGAATTCCCATTCAACAAACACCAAAGAAAGAAAAAGTCAACTGTAAATGGAAAGCTGCATTCTGATTCACACATTGCTGTTGAAATGTCCTTGGGATCGACAACAACAACTGAAATGTTAACCCACCTCCCCCACCCAACCCATCGAAGACACACCCAACAATGCGAATGCGTGAGCAAAGCGTAGAGCGAAAAGAAACCCAAAACGCATAGATGGAACCCACCCTAAAAGAAGAAGCTAACTAACAGCATCAGTGGCAGCTGAAGAGTGTTGTCCCTTTTAGCCTTTTAAAAGCTAAAAAATAAGAATAATAGCTGATTTTGCAGCCATTATTGGAAATAGCTTCTATTTTTAAGCAAAATTAATTCATAATATTTATTGTTGTTATTCATAATCTTCATTATTTCAGCAACTTTAAGAAATTCCCTTCCCTCTTAGCCTTTTCTAGCTGTTTGTACATTATGCTAGCAACACTGATAACAGCAGCTAAGTTTATGTTCATGTTTTTACATTTTTTGTTTTCATATTTTATGTTTTTCCGTTATTTATTATTTTTTATTTACAGTAAAATAGCAAAACATTTTTCATTTTCACATTCAATAACTTTCAAAAATTCGCTCACAAATTCATTTATGCTGATTCTTTTCTTTGCAACTTTTTATCTACTTCTAGGCTGCTACTTACTTTTATCCATTCTGTTGGCGGCGTCGCGCGTCGTCGTCCGTTGTTTTGCCAGGCAGCAATTGCGTCGCAGTCGACGTCGTCAGTTCAATGGACGTCACCAGAGCAGCAACAACAACTAAAACAGCACTTTTCCAGTGTGTTTCTCGGCGTATGGATCACGCGCGTATCTTTTATTTACACACTCGCACACACACACAGAGTCGGTTTATTTTGACCTTATTCGTTGCTGCAGAACCAGAACTGGAATTAATTAAAATACACATTTGTAAATATTATATATGTATATATTATATATATATATATATATATATATATATTATATATAATTATTATATATATACATATGTATATATATCTAGCAGGAGTATGCAAGAGTGCAAGCAAAACAGAGATGGCAACAACAACAACAATAACGGCGCACTTAACAAATTCACGTCACGTATTTATTTGTTGGCTGCGACAACAACAACACAAACTCCTGAGCCTAGCCTGAAGCTGCTTTCTTTCTCACTCCACACACACACACACACCTATGCATAGAACGTATACACTTTTGGACCGCTCTTCTGCTTCTTCTTCGCATGCACTTTTCGCATGCGTTTTATTTACTATGCTTTTTGATTGATTTTCGCCATCTCACACCTGCATATACACATACAAAACACGCAAATATGCAATATATGTAAATATCATGCGTTTACCGATTAAACACGATTTTCACGATTTTTGATAAATTCGCTCACTTTTCAACTTAACTCTGCAATTTGTTAACAAAAGAAGAGCGAACGACACACGAAAAAGAGAGCCGCAAACAAAATACTCCGTTGACCGTCCGAATAACCATTCAGCTAAAGAGCGCGCAGAGAACTGCTGACAGTGTGGTCAGTGTGCCCAGCTGTAAAGTACCGAAAAAATAATCACCTCTTACTAATCAAATATTTCAATAAATTATTCAAATATATAAGTCAGATAAGATATGGTTTGAGTAATTTAAATATACCTATAAGTACATAGTGGAAATTGTACATTTTCATAGTTGAACGAAAAATGCATATTTAAATACTGTCATTGCCAGCACAGTGTGACCATGTCATGTAAAAGCAATATATGCTTTTGGTATTCTATATGAATTCAAGTCAATAGCTAAATTATAAAGGCGAAGAATGTGATAAACATTTTCTCATTTTATATCGTTCGCATTATGTTATATGCAAAATGATTGTTATGTTCAAACTGTAAAATTATTAAAATTCAAACTAATTGCATGCCCTTGCCAAATAAAACGTTACTCTCGTAGCTCCCAGTTTCTCGTTGTGTGCGTAGTTGGACTGCCAACCTATCTCAATCCAATTGATAACAAAACTTATTGCAAGCCTGTCAATTTAGTTATCAGCCGGCCACCACGAGGCATAGGCTGTCTATCGCTCAACCGCCACACAAACTATCGCCCATCTATTATTATTAATTAAAACAACGCAGCGCGTGGAGGTGGAGAGAAAATTTGTGAAAAGTGCAAAAACCAAACGCGTAAAGGTAAATCGAATGAAAAACGCAACAAATCTACACGTAAAACTTGCGCGAGACGTGTGTTTTTACTAAACGAAAATTCACCAAATGCGGGCGTGTGTGTGAGTTGGTGTATATTTGTGTGTGTGCATGTGCGTGTGGACATGTGTGTGTGCCGTGTATGTATGTGTATTTCCAATTGTGCTCCAAATCCAAGAAAATCTATAAAGAAAAATCCCAAAACAGCAAAATTCATATATAAAAATGCCAAATGCGTATTTACATATTTTATATCTCTTCCACTGTGTGTGTGTGTTGCTCTTTCTAACTGAATGTGTTTCCTCCCCGCTCCTCGCACTCCTTTCGCAACAACAAAGTCTGATTACATTTTTCAGCTGCAACTGTTGCGCCCTTCTTGCTTTCCCCCTCACTCGCATTGTGTGTATGGGTATAATTATAGCTGCTCCGGCCTCTCTCCATCTGTATCAGGTGTACAAATTAGTCCTGTTACATTTTGCAATTGACAAAAAATCAAGGCAAAGCAATGAAAAACATACATCAACCACATTTAAGGGAATTTCCTGTTAATATTTGCTATCAATTAACAGGAATTTATCAATCTTAAATCATTTTTGATATTCTATTAAATTACAGATTTTTATCCAACATTTGGTAACTCATTGCAATTGTTTGGCTATTAAAAAACTAGAATTAACTTTTTGGGTAAGGAAATTTTTATTTTGACAGCTAAACGGAATACCCCTATTGCCAAGCATAAACAATATCAGAGATGCAAAGCGTGGTACAAGTAACTGCAAAAAAAAGAAACAATAACAACAAAAAAATGTTTGTAATTGGAGGCATCAGCGACAGCTGTGAAAAATGCCTTTCAATGTCAGCGCGACAATAATTTCCCAAGCAGCTATATGTTTATTTTGCTTTTCTGAGTCTGACAAACATGCATGTTTAAACATGTTTGTGCATGTTTATATACATGTGTGTATATTTTACATCACTGCTATGTAAATGTTGCAATTAAATACAGTTTTTTTTTCGTTTTTAGTTCGTGATTTATTTTTATTTGATTTTTTCTGCATTTTTTTATTTATTTGTTTTTTTTTGCTTGCTTTTGCTTGGCGTGCAAAAAGTTGCGCGTTCCGTCCGTCGACGGAATCCTCGTCAGCGACGCTGAAAATTGTTGAGATTCCATTCACATTCCAGCATGCAATTCGTACTGGATTATTGCCTCTGTATGTGTGTGTGTGTGTGAGTGCTGTTAATGCTGCTGCTGTTATTGTGGGCTATGTATGCATGTGTGTGTGTGTGTGTGTTGTATATATTTATATTATTAATTAGTTATTGGTTAAAATGTATACAATAAAAAACTCTTGTGTAATGTCCGAAAAAAAATTTCCCAAAATGGAAGTGGGTTGGGATGGTGGGGGTTGAAAGTATTCTTCTCTTCTCTGTTGACATTTGGATTTGGCGCGTGTTCGTTTTTATCGTTTATTATCCCAAAAGCACCTTCCAGTCTCGATCTTAACACACACACATGCATACTGTGAGCTTACATATGTATATGCATGTGTATTTAGCATTCCAGAGTTCTTCTCGTCTGAGCTGAAAAAAACAGAGCGCAAAAGTCAAATTTTTGTCAACAAAATAATTAAACTCTTTTATTTAGCAAATATATCTATGTATGTGTGTATGTAAGCAAGCGCCAAATTTATGAGCATTGCTATGTTTATGTCATATTTTGTGTGCCGAACTCATTTTATAATGCTTTGAAAACACGTTTAAGTGTCGAAAAAAAAATAGTTAAATTCCATTGCATGAAGAAAATGTCCCTGTGTTGCTAACATTGGTATGTTATGATAACAGACAAGCGTATAACATGGAACAAAATGTCCTTTGACCTGTTTTTAACATTGCTACGTTATGCTAACAGCCAAGTCTAAATAACAATTACATTAGATGCCTAGACTTAAAATTCGTCATTTCATTACCTAGACTTAATTATAAGTCATGTTGTCCCTGTTTCACACGGTACAAATAATGCAGGAAAAAAATTAGATCCCATTGGATGAATCGCAAATGGCAATTAGACTGAAATTAAATGTCCCTTACTCTGTTGTTGTTAATAATGCTAATATTACATTAACATGGATAAAAATATCCTGTGACCTGTTGCTAACATGGCTATGTTACGCTAAAAGCCAATGAATAATAACTTAATATTACGTTAACATTTTATGGTTATCTTGAAAAATGTTATCTATTTATTTATTTATTTTTTTCATGCTGTCTCTGTTTCTCTCGTATATCCATATCTACATGCAAATAGTTTTATGCTTAGCTGCAATTGCTATTCACTGATAAAAGCCAATATCAATACACAAACAAATTTGCTCACAGCGCAGGAATGTTGCCCATGCAAGGGTGAAGAATCTGATACGGGGAGGACAATTGGAATTTAGATTTGCTGCTGTTTGCTAATCAATACCGATACTTATAATAATTAATA